>ML797785.1:234833-245831 GCA_009831015.1 Picea engelmannii | reverse complement strand
GGGTTGAATTAATATACATGGGAAATTCCCCTTGGACCTCTCTTGACCATTATCTTAGACTCTCCCCCCTCTTGTGGATTAATTTAGCCTCCATCTATGTCCATGTCCCCTTAGTAGATGGCATCACATTTTATTATTAAAGCATAGAAATACAATTCGCATATTACATCGTTTGGTCGTAACCACATATTATATCTACATTAAACATTAATTAAACTAGGGATTATAGTGTGGATGTTACATTCCCCCTCCCCTACAATTTTGTGCCATCCTCGGTGCACACTATGTCGATATACATATATGCAAATTTACATCACAATACTTAGAAAATAAAATTATGCAATTTTACAACTCCAGTAGCAATTCCAACCATAATCTCATGTTCCTCTTAACTCGCTGACCCAAGGAATGCACCATTCATTTATCAAGGCTAACCCAAGGGATGTACCATATATTTACCAAGGCTAACCCAAGGAATGAACCATTCTTTTATCAAGGCCCCTAGTGTAGTTGATTAGGACTCTGAGATGTGGTTTCGGAACTCTAGCTACTCAAAATAGAGTTTTGCATTATGTTTTCTTCAAAATTGTCAAAAAATTGTGGGTGTTCTTCCTGTTATCGCACAATATGTACTTTCCCAAAGCCTAAAGGCAAGTAGGTCGAGATAGGCATAACATGGAGGTAAATCCTATCATTGTCACCTCAACAGGGTACCTCTTTCTATTTAGGAGGAAGATGACTCTACTCCAAGGGAGACATCCCTAGACCTAGTGGGTTGATGAAGGGAGAGAAATAACAAGTAAACCACCCCTCTCTAGGTCACTCAAATCAGATTTATGTCTTGAAAGATGAAGCAAGGGATTAAAAGAATGTACCTTCCCTTTACCAAGACAACAACAAATGTTATGGCAGTTTACAAGCAATAAGTGATATTAATGCTTCAGCAAGACAATGAACTTATAAGCAATAGTGCTAGCCAATAAGTATGTGCAACATTTAAGACATGTACAACAACATAAGATAAAGCAATGATAGTTGCAATACTTTCTTCGGAAAATGATTTGAATGACAATGTAATGAAATACTTGAACACCTAGATGATAATGCTATGTCATATGTAGATTTTGAATTTGTTAGGATTGTAGATAAACTTAGATAGGTTTTTATACGATGGTTGTAACAACATCAAAAGAAAAATGTGACAGCTATAATAACATCTAGAAAATGCAATTGAATAGACAATATAACAAAATATTTAAGGTCTCAAATGATAACACTTTGTCTCATGCAAGATCTAGATATGTACCAATCAACCAATAACTTTTAAAAGTTGTCTAAGAAGACTGTAACAACAGTAAAATAGAAGTAATGACAACACCAACAACCTTCAGAAATGTATTTTAAAGAGGCAATTAATCACACACTTTGGCATTTATTGATAATACCTTGCTTATTACAATTTTTGGGTTGTTTTAAGATGGTTAATAGGCTAATATAAGTTGCAAATGATGGTTGTAGCAATGATTATGACAACAACAAGTCAGCTATTAGTATATGCAGACTAGGTTGGCAAGTTAGTTTAGGTTAGTAGGGTATCAAGTAGAAAATTTGAGTTTGAAGTATGATGATACTTGTCAAAGGGTGAGGTTTGACTAGTGCCTTTCTAAGGGTAGTGCAGTCAAGTAGGTGGCTTCCTTCAAGGCTGCTAATAGGTGATTTTACACAAAATCCAAGAGGGAAAAAATACCTAGGAGGAGTAGCGCCTCAAGTCCTCCTAGGTTTTGACCTCTAAGAAGTGAGGAAGCTAGGGTGTAGGCACTTCTAGGCCCTATCACCTCCTTCTTCTTAGATTTTTATGGATGAAAAGTACTTTGCACAATAACTAAGTATAAACCTCTAGAGAGCTAGCACTTTAGGGCCCTAGAGTTTCACTAGTTACTAGATCAATTCAATAAAGCCAGGCAAATGAAAAGCAAGAAGGTTAGCACTTTGAGTTTCTTACTTCAAGCATTGATTAAAATATGCAATTTCATAGTCTTGTATGAGAAAACTAAATGGTGCAAGCAAAACATTTATAATGACAAAGTAAAATTCTACTTACTTGCACCAAGAATAATCATGTAAAAACATGCAAGATTGCCACAAAACTTCATAAAAATTTGTCCAAGTGCCAAAAATAAGCCTTAAAAGAGTAGCGCCCTCCTTATTTCAATCAATAACCCTTAGTAGGGAGAAAATTTCATACCTCCACTCTCCCAAGTGAGAGTTATGATGAAAATGAATGTCACTTTATGTTTATTTATACCAAAATTTGACCTTTAATTATTTTAGGTCAAAATATCAGGGCCGACCTGGCCAATTTACTACCAAATTACATTTTTACAAAAATAATTTCAAGTTGCATCTAAATAGGCCTCCAAAGGTGATGTCATTCCCTCCTAGGGTGACGTTGGGCCTCAAGTGTGGGATGTTGGGCAAAGGAGATGAAACATTGGGCCTCCAAATGCCTTAAATTTGCTCACACATGCCAATAACCTCATGAATGCCTCCAAGGTGACAACCCCAACTGACAAGTGACATCTAGGGATGCAAAGGTGACGTCCAAGGCCTCCCAAGGCCAACGTTCAAGTGGGAGGAGTGTGAGACCTTAGGTCTAGGTCTTCAACAATGCCTCCAAAGGCAACATCCTTCCTTCATCTGGTCCAAGCCTTGAATCTCTTCTTACCCTTAGTCAAGGTTTCAACATCCATCTATGGGCTTTGAGCCCCCATGAAGGTTTGAGCTAATCATTACCTCATGTGTACCTATCCACCGAGTAAGGTCCTACAAAAACAACAAGTACGCTCTCTAGGGCTTCATAAGTCATAAGGATCATAGCATGTAAATCAAATCCAATAGTTAAATTACCCAAACATGTGCATCAAACCCCCCTTAACCCCAAACAAATGCTCAAAGACGTTATGCAATTTGAAAAGTTAGTTTTGGAGAGGATCTTAGGGTGTCCTATTGGGATAACCTCTCTTAAGTTTGGGGTGTTTCCCAGGTGGAATCTAGTCCAAGTCATGTAAGTGTATGAGGTGGCATGGGGTAAATATTTTGGCATGGGGTACATGTGATAACAGGGAAATGTAGAGTCTTACTTGTGGGTGCCTTTGTAGAGGGTGAGTTGCACCTTGTCATGGATGCAATTGTTTCCTATCCCATTCATTGCCTTTTATTCTCAACTTTATTTCTTTTGATTTTTTTCTCTTGTTCTTCAAGGGAATGGTTGAGGGCCACTGTCCTGGCTTGATGACCAGAGGTGACAACGTTATCCACAAACATTTCATGGAAAATAGAAGGTTGTCTCGTAATGAGACCCCCTTTCTCTTGGTTATGCCACCAAGAGACACTACCATAATTTGGTGACCAGATGGGTGGTAATGTCATACCGCTACATGCCCATGGTCATAATAGGTCGGCTCATGATTAGACCTCCTATCCATCAACTAGTACCTTGAGTGTTTATGTTATCTTGTGGGTCCCCTTTTCTTACTGAGAAGTTTTTCATTACTTTATCAGGGATCCCTGGGTGAAGCATTTCGAAGGTTTCAAAATTGGCTTTTAACTCTTGCTAGCTACTTTTACCCTATGGGCCTTTAGCCCCTTCTTCCCACGAGGTAAGGTACAACCCTTCATAGTGTAGCTAATCCCAATGCCCAAAAAGGAAAGGGAGATGGAAGGAATAAAGATGGAAAGTGTTAAGTATGGAGGGAGTGAGCGATGACTCTTCAAAGACCCACTCAATAGAAACCCATCCTAAAGGGAAATCAACTTACTAGGGCATTGTGTCATCCTTCCAGAATTTGTACAAGGCAAGTTACTATCAATTTATGCTCAAGTGTTTTTTCAATTTCCTTAGCAAGGTACATTTCAGAAGCTTGTTTACTGTTGTCATTACTTCTATTTCACTATTGTTACATTTAACTTAGACATATTGTTTAAATCCAATTGTTGGTTGATATATTTAGAGAACTCACATAAGACAAAGTATTATCATTGATGCTTTAAATGTTTGTTCACATTGTCTGCACAAGTGTGTTCTTGTTGATAAAAATTTGCAATTGTTATCATTTACTTATCGTTGTCATCTACTTGTCATTTGTTGCATACATAGATAGTCAACATATATTCACAAGTTTATTGTCTTGTTGAAGCATCATTATCATTTGTTATTGCCTTAAACGCTTATTGTTGTATTGGTAAGGGGAAGGTACACTTTATATTTTTTTTGCTTCATCCTTTAAGACTTAAAATTGACTTGAGTGACCTAGAGAGAGAGGGGTAGTTTACTTATCATTTATTTCCCTTCATCAACCCACTAGGTCTAGGGACGTCTCCCTTGGAGAAGGTTTTTCCTCCTAAATATAAAAGGGTATCATGTTAGGGTGACAGTGACATGATTACCCTCATGTTACACCAATCTCAGCCTACTTGCCTTTAGTCTTTGGGAAAGTACATATTGTGTGATAACACTTCCCACATGTTTTCTTCATGCTCCCATGGTGCAAGAGCTGCCCTTCTTTGACAACTTGATAAAGCTGGATCCTTTGTTGTTGAGTGCCCTTGATCTGTGAATCCACAATCTGATCACTAGATGCATGTTGCATGCAATAAGGGTTGAGCTCTTTTGGTTTCAATTTCTATGTTATCTCTGAGGAGTCCAATAATGGTGGGAAATATGGTCGAAGGAGAGCCACGTTGAAGACTAGGTGCAGGCCAAGGAAAGGGGGAATGTTGAGCTCAAAAGCATTGTCACCCACAACCTTGGTGATGGGTATGACCCGTAATGGAGTGGGTGGAGCTTCCGATGGGGCCCTATAAGTCATTCTTTCTGTAAGTGCAACCAAAATTTTGTGCCCACCTGAAACTTATGTGGCACCCGATGTTGATCATGGCGCTGCTTGTACTTGGCATTAGACTTCTGTAGAATATCTTGAACCTGTTGGTGGATGTGGTAGATCCGCTCAATGAACTAGGTATCTTTGTCAACTTCCGGTGGAGCAGGGGACAAGTCGATTGAGGTGGTCGCCAGGGGTAGTGCAACATCCATGGGGCCCAATGGTTGGAATCCCAACCCCACCTGAAAGGGGTTGTGTCCAGTCGAGCTATGCAGGGCTCGGTTGTAGCTATGTTGGACATAGGGAAGGTTATCATCCCATGTGCGGGGGTGTTTTTAATTGTACATGCATAGGATATGTACGATCATCCGATTGACGACCTCAATTTGGCCATCTATCTGGGGGTGGAAGGCAGTGGATTTGGTGAGCTTGGTATCTAGCAATGACCAGAGGCTCGACCATAATGTGTTGAGGAACCAATTGTCACGGTTTGAGATAATGGTTTGTGGGATCCCAAAATGTACCCATACTCATTCAAAGAAGAGCTTGGAAGTGGCTTATGATGTGATGTTATTCTTGTAGGCGGTTGGAATCGCCATCTTGGAAAATCAACAAACACAAAAACACAGTCATTTCCCTTCTTGGTGGACAGGAGGCCTGACATGTAGTCCATTGAGATGGATTCCCATGACTTGTCAGTAGTAGGCAGAGGGGTGTACATGACCTATTTCTTAGTGGTCGGTTTGGCAATAGTGGAGGCAGTGCAGGACCTGATATACTTGTCGACATCCTGTCGAAGTTTCAACCAATAGAAATGTTTCTGCAACAATGCCATTGTCTTTTCAACACCAAAGTGTCATGCCACCCGACTGTAGTGAGCTTCCCAAATCAACTTTGTGCACTCAGTTGATGGAACACAGAGATGGCCCAGACGACACAACAATCCATCCTGAAGATGGAAATTAGCAACCACTAAGTTGGCGCCCAACATTTGGTAGGTGGTGGAGAAGTCAGGGTCTGTCTCGTAGAGGTGGGGCCATCTGGAGGTCTCGTGGTCGCAAGAGTTTAGTACCGTGGTGAGTGTCGCGACTGGAGGTCGGCTGAGGAAATCAACAAGTCGGTTGGTACTTCATGTTTTATACCTGATGTTGAAGTGGAACTGTTGTAAGTATGTGGACCACTTCTGATGGTGGTCATTCTACAATTTGCCTTGGGTCTGCATGAACTGTAGTGGCTTGTGATTAGTGTGGATGACTATCTCCTTCCCAAGAATGTAATGTTTCCACTGGCGATAGGCTTTCACAATGGAGTACATTTCTTTGTCGTAAGTAGGGTACTTACGAACAACATCTGATAGTGTCTCACTATGATATGCCATAGGGTGGCTGTGTTGAGTGAGAACGACGCCCACAACATAGTCTGAAGCATTTGTCTCAATCTTAAAGGGATGTTGGAGGTCTGGTAATGAAAGTACTGGGGATGAGCACAAACGCTTCTTCAAGTCATCGAAGGCTTGTTGTTGGGACAGGCCCCACACAAATTTTTCCTTACTGCCACCCCTGGTTACTTGGCTAAGGGCCCATGTGATATGAGAGAATCCAAACACGAACCTGCGATAGAAATTGGCGAGGCCCAAGAAGCTTCGAAGTTCGGTGAGTGTGGTTGGGGCTGGCCAGTCACGGATAACCTGGATCTTGGCTAGATCCACATGCACACCATGTTGATCAACGATGTATCCTAAGTAATGGACAATGTCCATGCCGAAGGAGCATTTTTTGAAAGTTTTCATATAGTCTGTGTTGTCGCAGGGTGTGCAGAACCTGTTGAATATGATGCAAGTGTTCCACCCAATTCTTGTTGTAGATGAGGATGTCATCCAGATACACCACTATAAAAGTATTGGTGAAAGGTCATAGGATATCGTCCATCATCCTCATAAAAGTTGTTGGAGCATTTGTCAAACCAAAGGGCATGACCAACCATTCAAAAAGACCTTCTTTTGACTTGAAGGCGATCTTCCATACATCTATTTGTTCTATGGGGAACTGTGGTAGGCATACTTCAGATTAATATTACTAAAGTATTTGGGCCCCATGAGCTGATCGAGGAGGTCATCGATTCGGGGAACGGATTACCAGTTTCAGACTATGATTTTACTCAGGGCCCCATAATCAATGCAGAGTCGCCAGGTCCCGTCTTTCTTCTGCACCAGCACGATTGGGCTCCCATAAGGCAATGAGTTGGGATGGATGTGCCCCTTGTGGAGTAGTTCTTGGATCTGCCTCTTGATCTCCTCATTTTCTAATAGAGAGCAACTATAGACTGACCCATTCGGTAGCGGTGCGCCTGGGGTCAGATCGATGGGATGCCTTACCTAGCAGTGTAGAGGTACCCTGGTAGGAGAGGAGAAGATATTTGAGTATTCTTCCATGACCTTATCCACTTGCTTATGTTGTGTGGATAGATCGATTGTGGAGGCTCTAGATGTGGCTGCAATCTTTCGCTCACTTTGAGAGCGAATCACGAAGAAGAAAAATTTCTCGGTTTGAGAGATGACCTTCCTGCATTTCTTGGCAGAGATCAAGGAAATAACACTAGAAGGGACTGCCTCAGGTATCCTGTACAATTTCATGTTCAAAGTAATAATAACACTACGAGGCCTAGACTCATATACAACATGACATTTCCATAAATAAGGTTGGCCCAAAAGAACATTACAAACTTCGAGAGGAGCAACATCACACAACACCTCGTCTTTGAAAGGCTTGATGTTGTATGACAATTGGCACTGTTGGTTGACGTGGAGATCCCTTCCTTGGTGGAGCCATCCAATGGTGTAGGGTTGTGTGTGCGGCATTGTCGGCAAGGCGAGGCACTTGACGACCTCTGTTGAGATGAGGTTCTTCTGGCTACCGATACCAATGATGTGGGGTGCCTTTTTCCTACATCTATGAATGGAAGAGGTGCTTACCTTCTTCTGACTCGTTTGATTCACCAAGCTAGAGCTTGGTGGTAGCAACGGTGGCACTGGGTTTCGCGTCAATGATCCGTCTTCCCCTTTCTAGTTAGGACTCAAAGTCAGAACCCACATTTGATTCATATGCTTTCACGTCGGCCACCAACGACTGCTTTGAGCGGAAATTAGCAGTGTTATTGATCCAGGTGAACATTGGTGGCCACCCACCTATTCCAACTGTCTCTTCGTGTCTTTTTTTTATTCAGCACGTCTTTTTGTACTGCTTTATAATTGTGAGTTCTACGCTTCTGGGGCTATCTAAAGCCTCACACATTCTCTAGGTGGATACGGGTGGCCTCTCGCCTAATCCAACTGGGATATTTTGTATGTTTTCAAGTCAACACATGTTGATGTACTTCCAAGGCTGTTTTGGGGCCCTAAATTTTTTTTTCTTGACTCGCCATAGTCATACTGTGGACTGAGTTAGATTCTAATGACAAAATGTTTAGTTCTCTAAAAGACCTTTACAATGGGCTATCACACACCTAAAACAGAGGTCGTATGCAAAATTTAGGACCCTAGGAAGTTGAGGTACCAAATTACACCAACTTACCCATAGGGCCCACATGACTTTTGGCGTTTCACCTTCTAGGGTTAGGTTTTTGGATGTCTAGGGTTTTGGCATTCATGAGTAATATTAAAAGGGCCTCTGAAGCCTCATTGTAATCCATTCTGCTTAGACAGATGCGCGTAGCAGCCACATCTCTTCTCAGAGATAGCTACCTCCACTCGAGTAAGTTTCAGTTTTGCAGTTTTACAGTTTCAACCCATTTCATTATTTAATAGAAGATATTGTTCACTTGATATTTGTGTTATTCTTACTATCTCTGTGTTTATTGTATCCAGTCTGTTAATCAATTCGTTCCGCTCCTAAATTTCGATCTGTTATGCCAAGGGCTCTTATGGAAGTCACACCACTTCCTGGTATCCTTCTTTATCTTTCTGGTGTCCTTATTTGCTTGCGACTTGGACTGGTTGGCCTAATACTGTCCATATTTTCTATGTCCTTTGTTTTATGGGTTGGGGTTGCCCTTTCCTGGCTTTTGCTGTGCGGGGTTCCTAGGCCCAAATTGTCGTGTCTTTTGTTTGAGCTTTTGCTCGATTTTGATATCATATCGGTAGGTTGAACCCAAGGATGAGATGTCCATAAATTCCATTTCGGTTAGGATGTATCTATGCAGAGCACTGCGATACTTGAGCACCATATGTCGCTCTAAATCTTTGATACCTATCTTTTTGTGCAAGGTATGGAAGATATTTGTGAACTCTGGCACTACTTGGTCTCTTTTTTGTCGTAGTGTGATCCATTTGGTATACAAGTCGTCATACATTCTGACAGGGTAGTATTTTTCCTTAATAACATCCATGAAGGATTCCCAAGTGGTCATGACTGTAAATAATGAGGGTTCCTCTGTTTCCTTTTTCTCACAGAAAGTTTCACAAAAATCTTTGACATGGGGAACGACTTTGAGGAGCGCAAAAGTAATATTTTCTCTATTTGAAAAGTTATGGACTGAAAAATACCTTTCTAGTAGATTCAACCATTTGACTACAACATCTACGTCTATCTGACCTTCAAATATAGGAATATTGAAGTGTATTTATACCTTGAAGGGGGGCGACGCCTCCGCTCGAGGAAGATGCGTCGCCTCTTGGTAGCCACCAAAGGATTTGCGCGAAACTGTCCATCATCTTGTTCCTCTATTGTAGGAGGGATTACTCAAGAAACATTTTGAAAGGATCTCCTATCCCATCATCTTTCTTTTCTCCTACCATGAGAGTTCGCTTGGGCGTGAAAGAGATTTTGTCCTCAAGAGAAACAAGCTTGAGACTCAATTCTTTGTACCATGACTTCGTTGGGTTATCCATTAAGACGACAAGGAGCAGACTACTCTAATACCACTGATCCAGATTTTATGAGCAGAACGAAATGAATACAAATTATTAAAATATGATTAACATAGAATAACAAAGATACAATAAAATTGGTTTTCTATTCAATAAAGAAATAAGATGAAACTGTAAAATGCAGTGGAAAACAAGCTTGTTGGAATGGTGGCGAGTTATCAATGAGAAGAGATGTGATGGTTGGACTCATTCGCAAGAAGATCATTACAATGAGGCTTTGAAGGCCATTTTACAATAAACAAGAATGTCAAAAAACCTAGACATCCAAAAACCTAACCCTTGGCCCCGTTTAGGTAAGTTAGTACATCAACTTCCGAGGGTCGTAACTATTGCATACGATCTTCGCTTTAGGCACACGATGGCCCGTTGGAAAGGTCTAACCGAGAAGAACGATTTTTGAATGGCTCAGGTCAATGCCATTACTAATCACATGGGACCAAATCCCCAAAAAATGTCTTTAGGGCCTCAAAACGACCCCCAAAGTTTGGAATTCGAAAAACTGCCAATGTGGAAAACAGTTTTTCGAGCCAGTGGAATAGGTGGGTGGCCACCGATATCCACCTGGATAAATCCTCCATCCTTAAGAAGCAATTGTCTCCATTACATTGAGTTCCCCCATCAAATGAGGAAATTTCTGTTGAATTTGGCTTCGGGTGAGCCACTTGCCTTGGTGCAAGAGCTGCCCTTCTTTGACAACTCGATAAAGTCAAATCCTTTGCTGTCGAGTGCCCTTGATCTGTGTGTCCACAATATGATCACTATATTCCTGTTGCATGCAGTTAGGTTTGAGCTCTGTTAGTGTCAATTTCTCTACTATCTCTGAGGTGTCCAATAATGGTGGGAAATATGGCCGAAGGAGAGCCACATTGAAGACTGGGTGTAGGCCAAGGAAAGGGGGAATGTTGAGCTCAAAAGAATTGTCACCCAAAACCTTGGTGATGGTGTACGACCCATAACAGAGTGAGAAGATATTTTGATGGGGACCTGTGTTGGCAAATATTGAACAAGCAACGAATGCGTGTTGATGGTTGTTGTCATTAATGGCAACAGCGGAGATGGCAGGATATGAAGGATAAAACCCCTTGGGGATTCGGACGTAAAAGCTCAGGAGGAACAACATTGAAGAAATCACGCGCAGCAAGAGTTTGCAGAGATGAAGGAAGACAACGATCTAGTGACCATTGGATCCCATTC
>ML797785.1:219916-234733 GCA_009831015.1 Picea engelmannii | reverse complement strand
GGAGCCTGTGTAACTGGAAGTTGGTGCTTCCATCCAGTTGGTGCTGGAACATTCAGGAATTTGGTGCTTCCATCCAGTTGGTGCTGGAATACTCAGGGAGTTGGTGCTTCCTTCTAGTGGGTGCTAGAGAAACCAGAGAGTTGAAGCTCTCAAACAAGTTGTATCTTGTAAGACAGAGGTAGCAGCCTCACATTGAGTTGGTGCTCAATTGTAAATTATGTACAGAACTGCAAAAGACTGCCTATCATTTCGAAGAAGAAGAGGTTTTCTCCCTTTATGGGTTTCCTCGTGAAAATCTATCTCTGTGTGTACTTCATGTGTGACTGATGGTTTTTACTTTTACTGCTCATATGCTGTACATTGTTGATAACCACATGAAGAAAGATTAATAATGTTTTAATAAGTATAAAACTGTTTAAGCTTATATACAACTGATTCACCCCCCCCTCTCAGTTGTTTTAGTATTTCCAACAACCTGTAAGGCGTTCTTTATGCAAGTGCAACCAAACTTTGTCACCCACCTTAAACTTATGTGGAACTCGATGTTGATCATGGCGTTGCTTGTACTTGGAATTAGACTTTTGTAGAATATATTGAATCTATTGGTGGATGTGCTAGATTCGCTCAATGAACCGGGTGGATTTGTGAACTTCTGGTGGAGCAGGGGACAAGTTGGTAGAGGTGGTCGCCAGGGGTAGTGCAACATCCATGGGGCCCAATGGTTGGAATCACAACCCCACCTGAAAGGGGTTGTGGCTACTCAAGCTATGCAGGGCTTGGTTGTAACTATGCTGGACATAGGGAAGATTCTCATCCCATGTGCGAGGGTGTTTTTAATTGTACATGCTCATGATATGTATGATCATTTGATTAATGACCTCAGTTTGGACATCTGTCTAGGGGTGGAAGGCAGTGGATTTGGTGAGATTGGTATCCAGCAGTGACGAGAGGCTCAATGAGAATGTGTTGAGGAACCAACTATCACTGTCTAAGATAATGGTTTGTGGGATCCCAAAATGTACCCATACTCATTCAAACAAGAGCTTGGCAGTGGCTTTTGTTGTGATGTTCTTCTTGTAGGAAACTAGAATCACCATCTTGTAAAAGCGATCAACAACCACAAAAACACAGTCATGTCCCCCTCTTAGTGGACGGGAGGCCCGACATGTAGTCCATTGAGATGGATTTCCATGCCCTGTCAGGAGTAGGCTAAGGGGTGTATAGACACTGTTTCTTAGTGGTCGGTTTGACAATAGTGCAGGCAGTGCAGGACCTGATATACTTGTTGATATCATGTTGAAGTTTCGGCCAGTAGAAATGTTTCTACAACACTGCCATTATCTTTTCGACACCAAAGTGTCCTGCCACCCAACTGTAGTGAGCTTCCCAAATCAGCTTTGCGTGCTCGCTTGATGGAAGACAAAGATGGCCCAAACAACACAACAACCTGTCCTGAAGATGGAAATTAGCGACCACTGAGTTGGTGCCCAACATTTGGTAGGTGGTGGAGAAGTCAGGGTCTGTCTCATAGAGGTGGGGCCATTCGAAGGTCTTGTGGTCACAAGAGTCTAACATCATGGTGAGTGTCACAACTGGAGGTCAGTTGAGGCAATCAACAACTTGGTTGGTACTTCTTGTTTTATACTTGATGTTAAGGTGGAACTTTTGTAAGTATGTGGACCACTTCTAATGGCGGTCATTCTACGATTTCCCTTAGGTCTGCAGGAACTATAGTGGCTTGTGATCAGTGTGGATGTGTCTCCTTCCCAAGAATGTAATGTCTCCACTGACAACAGACTTGCACAATGGAGTACATTTCTTTGTCGTAAGTAGGGTACTTACAAATAACATCTGGTAGTGTCTCACTATGATATGCCATGGGGTGGCCGTGTTGAGTGAGAACGATGCCCACATCATAGTCTGAAGCATCTGTCTTGAACTCAAAGGGATATTGTAGGTCCAGTAATGAAAGTACTGGGGATGAGCACAAACGATTCTTCAAGTCATCGAAGGCTTATTGTTGGGACAGGCCCCACACAAATTTTTCCTTACAGCCACCCCTGGTTACTTGGCTGAGGGCCCATGCGATATGAGAGAATCCCAACATGAACTTGTGATAGAAATTGGCGAGTCCCAAGAAGCTTCAAAGTTCAGTGAGTGTGGTTGGGGTTGGCCAGTCACATATGACCTGGATCTTGGCTAGATCCACATGCACACCATGCTCATCAACGATGCAGCCTAAGTAATGGACCCTGTTCATGCCGAAGGATCATTTTTCCAATTTTACATATAGTTTGTATTGCCACAGGGTGTGCAGAACCTGTTGAATATGCGACAAGTGTTCCAGCCAAGTTTTTTTGTAGATGAGGATGTCATCCATATACACCACTACAAAAGTATTGGTGAAAGGTCGTAGGATATCGTCCATCATCCTCATAAAGGTTGTTGGAGCATTTGTCAAACCAAAGGGCATGACCAACCATTCAAAAAGACCTTCTTTTTACTTAAATGTGGTCTTCCATATATCTGTCTGTTCTATGGGGACTTGGTGGTAGCCAGACTTCAGATCAATCTTACTGAAGTATTTGGCCCCTGTTAGTTGATCAAGGAGGTCATCGATTCGGGAAATCAAGTACCAGTTTCAGAATGTGATTTTATTTAGGGCCTGGTAATCAATGCAGAGTCGCCAGTTCTCGTCTTTCTTCTGCACCAACACGATTGGGCTCCCACAAGGCGATGAGTTGAGATGGATTTTCCTCTTCTGGAGCAGTTCTTGAATCTGCCTCTTGATTTCCTCATTTTCTAACAGAGAGCGGTGGTAGACTGGCCCATTAGGTAGTGGTGCGCTTGGGGTCTGATCGATGGGATGCTTGATCTGGCAGTGCAGAGGTACCCCGGTAGGAGAGGAGAATATATCTGAGTATTCTTCCACGACCTTATCCACTTTCTTCTGTTGTGTGGAGAGATCGACCGAGAAGGCCCTAGATGTGGCTGCAATCTTTCACTCACTCTGGGAGTGAATCACGAAGAAGACACATTTCCTGGTCTAAGAGATGACCTTCCTGCATTGCTTGGCAGAGATCAAGGAAATATCACTAGGAGGGACTGCCTTGGGTATCCTGTACAATTTCCCATTCAAAGTAATAATAACACTATGAGGCCTAGAATCACATACAACATGACATTGCCATAAATAAGGTTGGCGCAAAAGAACATTACAAACTTTTAGAGGATCAACATCAAATAATACCTCGTCTTTGAAAGACTTGATGTCTTACAACAGTCAACAGTATTGGCTGATGCAGAGATCGCTTCCTTGGCGGAGCCATCCAATGGTGTAGGGTTGTGGGTGCGGTGTTGTGGGCAGGACCAGGCTCTTGATGACCTCTATTGAGATGAGGTTCTTCTGGCTATCACTATCAATGTTGAAGTGTAGTCTGGTGCCTTTTATCCACATCTGTGAATGGAAGAGGCGCTCGCCTTCTTCTGGCTCGTCTGGTTCACTAGGCTGGAACTTGGTGGTAGAAACGGTGGCACTGGGTTCCGCGTCATTGATCCAACTTCCCCTTTTTGGTTCTGACTCAGAGTTAGAACCCACATATGATTCAGATGTTTTCACGTCGACCATGAGTGACTTCTTTTAGCGACAATCAACAATGTTATGCCAAGGACTCTTATGGAAGTCACGCCACTTCCCGGTATCTTTCTTTGTCTTTCCGATGTCCTTATTTGCTTGCGGCTTGGAATGGTTGTCCATATACTTTCCATCTTTTCTCTATGCTTTGTTTGTTGGGTTGCGGCTGTCCTTTCCTGGCTTTTGCTGTGAGGGGTTCCCAGGCCCAAATTGTCGCGTATTTTGTTTGATCTTCTGCTCGATTTTGATGGCATATCGGTAGGCCGTGCCCAAGGACATGATGTCCAAAAATTCCATTTCGGTATGTATGTATCTATGTAGAGCACCACGATACTTGAGCATATATGTCACTCTGAATCTTTGATACCCATATTGGTGCGCAAGGTATGGAATATATTTGTGAACTTTGGCACTGCTTGGTCTCTTTCTTGCCGCAGTGTGGTCCATTTGGTATACAAGTCGTCATAACTTTCGACATGGTAGTATTTTTCCTTAATATCATCCCTGAAGGATTCCTAGGTGGCCACGACTGTAACTAATGAGGGTTCCTCTATTTCCTTTTGCTCACAGAAAGTTTCCCACCAATCTTTGACACGTGGAACGACTTTGAGGAGCGCAAAAGTAATATTTTCTCTATTCAAAAAATTATGGATAGAAAAATACCCTTCTAGTAGATTCAACCATTTGTCTACAACATCTGTGTCTATATAACCTTCAAATATAGGAATATTGAAGTTTATTTGTACCTTGAAGGGGGTGGTGCCTCCACTCGAGGAAGATGCGTCGCCTGTTGGTAGCCACCGAAGGATTTTCACGAAACTATTCATCATCTCGTTCCTCTGTTGCGTGAGGGCTTCCTCAAGAAAATTTTTGAAAGTATCTCCTATCCCATCATATTTATTTTATCCTGCCATGGGAGGTCGCTTGAGCATGCGAGAGTTTTTTTCCTCAAAACAAACAAGCTCGAGACCCAATTCTTTGTACCCTGACCTCGTTGGGGACATGTATTAAGACGACAAGGAGAAGACCGCTCTGATACCACTCATACAGATTTTATGAGTAGAATACAAATTATTAAAAAATTCCTAACACAAAATAATAGAGATACAATAAAACTGGTTTTCTATTCAATAAAGAAATAAGTTGAAACTGTAAAATGCAGCGGAAAACAAGCTTGCTGGAATGGTGGTGGCTTCTCTCTGAGAAGAGATGTGACGACTGCACTCATTCATAAGAAGGTCATTACAATGAGGCTCTAAAGGAATTTTTACAATAAACAAGAATTTCAAAACCTTAGACATCCAAAAACCTAACCCTATGAGATGAAGCGCCAAAATTCAAGCGAGCCCCGTTTGGGTAAGTTAGTACATCAACTTCCTCGGGTCGTAAGTTTTGCATACGATCTTTGTTTTAGGTGCACGATAGCCCGTTGGAAACGTCTAACTGAGAAGAACGATTTTTGAATGGCCTAGGTAAGTGGTTTTTGCAGTCACCTAGGCCCCAAATCCTAAAAAAACGTCGTTTAGGGCCTCAAAATGGCCCTGGAAGTTTGGAACCCAAAAAACTACCAAGGTGGAAAGTTGTTTTCTGAACCATTGGAATAGGTGGGTGGCTACTGATATCCACCTGGATCAATTCTCCCTCCTTAGGAAGCAATGGTCTCCATTGCGTTGAATTCCCCCATCAGATGAGGAAATTTATGCTGAATTTAGCCCCTGGTGAGCCACCTGCCTTGGTGCAAGAGCTGCCCTACTTTGATGAATCAATAAAGATGGATCCTTTGCTGTCAAGTGTGATTGATATGTGTGTCCACAATCTGATCACTAGATGTCATTTGCATGAAGTCAGGGTTGAGCTCTGTTGGTGCCAACTGCTCTGGTATCTCTGAGGTGTCCAATAATGGTGGGAAATATGGCCAAAGGAGAGCCATGTTGAAGACTGGGTGCAGGCCAAGGAAAGGGGGGATGTTGAGCTCAAAATAATTGTCACCCACATCCTTGGTGATGGTGTACAACCTATAATGGAGTGGGAAGATCTTCCTATGGAGCCCTGTAAGGCGTTCTTTCTGCAAGCACAACCAAACTTTTTCGGCCACCTGAAACTTATGTGGCACCCGATGTTGATCATGGTGCTGCTTGTACTTGGAATTAGAATTATGTAGAATATCTTGAACATGTTGGGGGATGTGCTAGATCCTCTCAATGAACCGGGTGGCTTTGTCAGCTTCTGGTGGAGCAGAGGACAAGTTGGCCGAGGTGGTCACTAGGGGTAGTGCAACATCCATGGGGCCCAATGGTTGGAATCCCAACCCCACCTGAAAGGGGATGTGACCAGTCGAGCTATGCAGGTCTCCCTAGATCCCACTGGAAACTAGAACAAAACAGAACATAATGCACAATTCGCCTTAAACCTCATCATCGTATGAACTAGTTTAATGAGTTACAAGAGACATACCTTTTAAATGACGTTTGTCCTCGCTAGTGTCGTCTTTGTAACTCCTTCCTTGAGTTTTCAGAATAACAAGCTTGTCCAAGAATCACAAACCAACAAAGAAGAGGAAGAAATATCTATATACTCTAATGAAGTCTATGTATATGATCAAGGAATTATACAATAGAAGACGAGATGCTTATATAGGGAAGAAATGCATTACTGTATTAAGTGAATAGAAAATGGAGAATACAACCCATGCCTTGATGTTGCAAGGTCTCCTTTCGATGGATCTTTGCTTCCACACAAACACCTTTTCTCCAAATGCCTTGAATGAAGAAGATCCATGATCTATCTTGAAGAACTAAAGCAAAGCTCTTAAGCATAATCTGAAGTAGAAGTATCCATACAATTCTTAGCCTATTCAACCTTAGTCTTTTCCATGAGAGATCCCTCTTTATATAGTGTGAAAGAGAGATGGATGAGGAGATTAGGACGATCCCACCAAATCAAATAAGCGAGTCAGATCCAAACCGATTGGAAGCCACCTCGTCTTCTATAAGATCCCCTTCTAGAACATTCATAAAATTTGACTTTTCCCAAACTTTAAGCATCGTTGCACCCTGCACACTTAGCATCATGTGATGACGTCGCAGTCCAGGTATAGTGCAAAGTGCGACGATCAGGCATCGTCGCACCCTATGTATTTAGTAGGGTGTGACGACCTTCCTTCATATGGTTTTTTGGCAGAGGAAAGTAAACCACTTTTCCCATGGAGAAAACCTCTTTTAATATTTTTTAGGGAACATGCACACATGTCATCAGGTGATCACTTACGTGACCAAAATAATGTGTAACATAATTCTCCCCAAAGTATGAAGCCATAGCTCGTGACAGCTGAAATACTTTGTAGAATGTGTGTGTCGAAAACAAGGAGCACATCGATCAAGAACCTGCAAACAAACAAACATCTGCATAATATCATACCATTTTTGAGGTAGGCATTCCCATGCTCAGACTACACGTGACTCTTATCAGAAGTGTCAAGTGAGTCATGGCCACTAAACATACGCTATGGATCCATGTCATCATGATTCAACATAGCCACCATGAATACACTGTGGATCTATGCTCTAGAAGAACTCAAATTCGGACATAGCCACGAGACATACAAAGTGGATCTATGTGTCAATACAAATCATGAATACTTCGTTGCAACCTGGACCGAAATCATAAGATGCAGGGTCTTCATCTCCATCATCTCTAAGTATGAATCTAGCCATGTGATTACAGGTGTTGAAGTCAAACATGGTAGAAACCACTTGATTACCGGTCATTAATGAAAACCGTTAACAAGTGCGAGGGAAATCACCATTGATGTCAATGACTCCCAAGGTACCCCAATACAATCCAACGAATGTGAATAATTGAGTTGAAGTTGAACACTCGATAGAATCTTCCAATCAGGGGTCATTGATGTGAACCCACTATTGAAAGCGAAGAAACCTGCCATTGAGGCATGCAAGCTCTAAGGTACTAAATGATTTCTAATTCTTTTTCCGAGATAATGTGTTGAAGTCGATAGGAAAATACTCATCACAGGAGGGCCTTGATGTATCCCCCATCAATGACACGAAATATGTAATAGATTTGAAGTAGATCAGAGTATGAAGTGATTCAAAACTGACACAGGGAAGGCCGACATGGTAGAAGATTTATAACTGTAGATGGTCGACTCGATAGAAGGATTGTTTAAGTTGGACATCTCTTGATCATATGAACGAAAAGATAATGGTCTTGGCAACATTGAACCAAGGAGGACCCAACATATGAACTCGTGGATGGTCAAATGAGAGACAAATGGATTTTCCAACCCGAATACAATAATGAAGGGGGGTGTCATGTTCAAGAGAAACTATTACTGCCACTAACACAAATACAGAGACACATTTCTTCCCAATTTCCCCCCACCATTTATGGTGATTACCTCTTTATTTTTACGCAAGCTTGAGGAGGATAACATAAGCTTGTTAATGTAATCTCATCCTTCGGATGAGTCCCTCAGAGTATATTTAACGAACCCTAAGAAGGAGTGGTTCGATCCCATATGGGTCTTTCGATGTTTGTTTAATGAGTCCAAAGAGAGAAAACTCAAGGGTTTTTCATTTTTAGAGAGTTTGAAAAACACTTAAAGAAAACTCCATTAGGTCATTTTTTGTAAATTAATCTGACGAGACTGCAAAAGTGATAACCTACCGCTCATCAGATGTTTTCTTCAAATACTTTCACAAGCGTGAAAAGAACAAGGTCGCTCGATGATCTTTTCATTTTTAAGGAGTGTGAAAAGAGCTTAAAGGATACTCCATAGGTTTTGTTTTTCGTGTCACCATTACGAGTTCGAAAAAATGACAAAATACTACTTGATTACATTCTCATGGTTTCACAAGCGTGAGAAAGAATTAAGACTATGCTCAGAGTTTTTCTTGAAAAACCCTAAAATGATATGTACATGCTGCAAACATATAAAAACAAACCAAAAAAGTGGACCCTTGTTCCAACGCCTCACTTCTAGAATCTGCAAAGATCAACCACTTGGAAAGTTGTTAGGAATTTAGGGCTTGGATAAAGCATAAAAAATAATATAATATACAAATGAAATGTAATAAAAGTCAATAAAATAGGTAACAAACCACATTTTACCACTTCATTTGTAACTTTGCCCAAACATTGCTCCAAAGCTCTTTTTCTCCTCGATTTTCAACTGTTGATTTGCGAAGTGCACGATGGATCATTTCATGAATCTTCTCTGCTAAAGAGGTAACCTCCTTCTCCTTCATCTTTTCATGGATTAAAAATTGATTTTCATTGGTTAAAACTGTGTTTTTGGGTTAAATTTTAGAGGGTACCCACGCGTTGAGGTCATCGCAGGTGCCCTATATCGGGAACGACGAAAATCTAGGATCGTTGCAGTCAACCCTAAAGCTAGGGTGTGATGACACCGCATTGTGAGAATGCGCAGGCCTGTGATGTCTGCAGCCCAAAATTTAAAAAAGATGAATCCAACAAGAAAAACCCCCCATGGAAAATTTAATGGTTTAATCTCATCTTATGGTTCCTTGGCAGGTCTTCCTTGGTTAAACTGTTGGAGTGGCACAAGCGAGAGCATGAAGAAGAAGATTACTTCGTCGGGAATGGCCCAAGAACAGTTATGGCCCTTCGACAATGCGGGTCCCTAAATTTCTTCAAGATTCAGGGCATGAGGGCCCAATTGAGACTACTTGAGTACTTGGTTCACATGTGGGATGTGAATGAGCATGCATTTCACGTGGGTGCCCACACACTTACCATAGATATTGAGGATATCTATTTCCTAACAGGACTGTCTCACCGTAGTTCACGGGTGACACTTACAGGTAGCAGGGGTTGCAGTGAGCCTATGAACTACTACATTGGTCATCATTGTGTGCCAGCTACCGAGAATCATAGCGGTAAGGTCGCTATCAGAGATGTCTGAGATTTGCCTTTATGGACTATCCTCTATACTATTACTGCATGACAGGGAGTGCAGCTCCCCACATGTCTCTACAGAGCCATTTTCAATAAGCATTGGAGTGTATGGATCCCCGAGTCTTCAACTGGTGCGAAGGGGTCCTAAAAAGCATGAAGAAACAACTTACCAAGTGCATAAGTGGTGGGTTGAAACAATTCGGATATGGGTCTATTTTGGTATCCTTCTTCCTGGAGAGGGTCCTTGTCCTACGCTTGTAGGTGGAGGTATACCCGCTCCATAGGATCCAAGGATGAAGAGGTGGGTAGATCTCATGGCCCGACATGGAGCTAGTCACATGGTCAGGTATAATGATGTCTTCTTCGAATGGCTGAGAACTCAAATGCTCATGGTCGATGATTATGCATATACTAGGTTAGATTTCCATGGAGATCTAGACCTAGCTCTTCCCGAAGGTTCCCAGTGGGGGGACATAAGTAAGAAGGAAATTTTATTTATATAATGTTTTTGTTATTTTTAATGATATAAAATGTTTTTTGTGTTGTTTGTCTGATGACTAATCGAGTGCTCTTCGATAATGCAGATGTGGGACCTTATCGTCCTCCAGGTTCATCCCCTATCCAGAGGCGAGGGGAGAGAGGTGTTGTAGTAGGAGTAGCTACTGCAGATCTAGAGACCATAGAACAAAACCTGGAGGGACTCACCATGAATGTCCCTAATGCCACGATAGATGAGATTCCTAGGCATTACCAACGCCACACAGTGGGCGTATTCGCATCCATTGGTCAACTGCTCCATAGAGTAGCACGGGCAATCGTGTATTATAGCAAGCAACATCCTTGATGCTTTGTTGTATATGAAGCCATGTGCTTCACATTTTTTATATTTTGGTCTTCAGACAAAAACAATTTTTGTAAACCTTTATCGTTATTAATATGAGGCTCCTACTAACTTACTTGTTTTATGTACAAAAATGTGATTGGATTTTTTAAATGTCTCAAATGTTTGTCTAACACATAATTAGCCAATGCATCTATTAATGTATTAGACATATAGGAATGTGTTGATATTCAATGTAATCAAAATGAAGTTCCAAGAGGCGATTTCATAAATATACCCTTAACAAAGTAGGACTCTGGATGGAATAAACATTACTCAACTATAGTACTACTAAATGTGAATTGAGTCATACAATAAGATGACAAATTCCAAGTGAAACAATGTTAGTCAATAATTTGATGACTGCATTGTATTTCGCGATATTATTGGTTGCACGATAAAGGCATACACCATGTAGACTGATTAGTTCATCCATGGGTGCATAGATCGCCCAAGCAACAGATGCTAAATTTTGAATACTGCGACTAGCGCCATCAGCGAAGCCAATGTAGGGTAGCAAAGACATCGATATCTAGAAACCAAACACAATGTAAGGTAAGCAGTCGAAAGGTGGAACAAAAAAAAATGAAAAAGTACACAAGTATGATACACTAAAAATACACAACACTCATGCAAAAATAATTTAAGCATAGTACTTCTTCAAGTAAAGCCCATTTATGGGTTCACTCAAAGGGATTCCATCATAATCTACCAGCTCATAATCTCCTTTATCCAACACTCATTTCACAATATAAGGATCCCGCCACAAGGGCTTGAATTTACCGACCTCTATCAAATCATGATCTTGCTCGTAAAGAAGAACTAGATCACCTTCAGAAAAAACACGTGGTTTGACATGCTTGTCATATTGAGCTTTGACACGCTTTTTCTGAGTTTCAATGACTAAGGAAGCATTACAACGAGTTTTTTCTAATTGCATCAAATACAAAAGACGTTCCTCTTTAGCAGAAGTGTTAGGGAGAAGTTCGATGGCTAATTTCAAAGATGGTATTTCACATTCAATCGACAAAATTGCTTCGATACCATATACTAACTGGAAAGGTGTGAATCCCGTGGCAAATTTAACGGATGTCTGATAGGCCCATAACGTTGAGAACAACATCGTGTGCCGACGTGACTTATGAATTCCTACCATCCATCGAAGCATAATAGTGAGAACTTTGTTGATTGCTTCAACCTGGCCATTGGCCTGTGGATAATAGGGGGTTGAGTTTTCATGGCGAAGACCCAACTTCTCAGTAAGTTCATACATCATGAAATTACAAAAATGACTACCGTGATAAGTAACGATGGCTTGAGGGACACCAAATCTAGTAATGATATGATTGAATATGAACAACGCTGCAATTTTCCCAGTATTATCAAATGTAGGCATCACCTCGGCCCATTTAGTGAAATAATCCACAGCTACAATAATGTAGCCATGGCCCCCGACCGAGTGAGGGTGACATGTCATGAAGTCAATGCCCCATTTAGCGAACATACCAATGGAAATTGCAGGGTGAGATCAGATCTTATTGTTGTAGGTTTGACAAGCGTGGCATTTCTAGACGGTAGTAATACAATCCTTAAACAACAAAGGCCAGAAATAAGTAGCTCGTAAGATCTTTTGGGCAGTGGCATACCCAAACATATGACCGCCACATGCTCTAGAGTGTCAGTCATTCAAAGATTTCTCAACTTCATCGTAGGTGAGACATCGTCGAAATATGGAATCAATACCACGACGGTAAAGGGTATCAACAAGGATGATGTATTGACGGGCTTGCTATCGTATACAATGATGATCCGTACTAGAAAGATCAGGCCAGAAAGTTTGGGTATGGAGATAGATGATAATATCTCCGTACCATATGTCATCATAACTAATCAGAAAGAGGGATTTGTCAGGTAAGGAATCCTCTACCACATTTTTTGTCTCAGTGGAGGGAAGGTCACATATCAATTCGACAAAAACCAAAGACTTCTTTGACTTGGCACGTTGAAACTCCAAATCAAACTCTTTGAGAATAACTATCCATTTAGAGTACTTTCCCCCCAACAATTGTCGAGTAAGGATATGTTGCATGGGGTTGCAATCGAAAATAATTGTGGTTTTGCGTAATAAGATGTAGTGACGAAAACGTTGAACAACTTGACTAGCTGCCAATGCCAAGTTCTACACATGTAAAGATTTGGTTTCAGTAGTCGTAAGACTCCTTCTCATATAGTATATAACATGTTCATCGTGTGAATCATCTTCTTGGATTAAAACCATAACAATTGTAGAGTCCGAAGCAGCTAAGTACATGAAATAATAACGGCTATAGTCAGGTGGAAACAATAGTGGTGTATGGGTTAAGGTGAGTTTCAAAGCCTCAAAATCTTTGCTTGCAGTATCGTCCCATACAAAATCATAACATTTCTTGAGAAGCCGAGTAAATCCTTTCGTTAATTCGACGTAATTGGGGATGAATCGACGTAAAAAGTTTGCCTTCCCTTACAAACTTTGGAGTGGGCGTAGCATGGAAGGGGGAGGTAGATTAAGAATAGCCTCAACCTTCAGGGGGTCTACCCAAATCCCATGTATAGACACGATAAAACCAAGAAGTCATCCAGATTCCACACAAAAAACACATTTGTGTGGATTCAAACATATGCGATAATAACGATAGCATAGGAAAATGGCCCATAAAGGCACCGAGTGATCTTGATGACGCATGGAATGCGTCGGTAGATCGTCGAGATAGGGTTGTACAATGTGCTTAATGTCATGAAAAACGTAAGACATACCTCGCTGAAAATTCATACCAACATTTTTTAGACCAAAAGATAGTTTCTGGTACGCAAAGGTTCCCCAAGGGAAAATAAAAATAGTCTTGTGTTAATCCATTGGTAAAATATTGATTCAATTATAGTCGGAGAAACCATCCATCAAGGAGAAGATTTCACTCCCGGCACAGTCATCAACAATCTGGTCAATGAAAGGGGTTGGATAATTGTCCTTGGGACAAGCTTTATTGATATCCCTATAATCTACACAAACACAGATTGTGCCTTGTTTCTTGTTTACCGAAATAAGATTGGACACCCAATCGGTCAAATCCACGAGATAGACAAAGCCAACTTTAAGAAGTTTTTCAACTTCAAGCTTGATAGCAACAATTTTACGTGGATGTACTGGGCAAAGTCTCTACCGAACAGGTTTAGCGTTCAGATAAGTCTTAATCTCATGCATAACAATATCATGATCAATACCTGGCATTTCTTCATAACTCCAGGAAAAACCTCATCAGTAGAACATGAGGCACCTATATCAACATTTTCCATGACTCTGGGCTTAATCGATATATCAAGAGGAACAATAGGTGAAATATTACTCAAGTTCCCTTCATACAAAACATCGTGTGTTGACTCAGGAACATAAGAAATTACAACAACGGTAGACGAAGTCGAAATCCATTGGTAACTCTCTATGGTCTCACGTTCTAGGAAGAGAATCGAATGATGATTCCCATCATCCCATGGAGTATCTTCCATAGACATGACCGACATGATCATCTCATCAGTAGAAAAGATCACGCGAAATGGATCAGGAGATGTATCACAAAGAGAAGGAGGAGAAGGAGTTGTTGATTGAATAGTTTGATATGTTGATTCCACCAGACTTAAAGGCATGTGGTCACCGTAACGAAGATAATCACTAGAGCTAGGTACTATCCATGGGTCATATGACTTGGGGGTTTCACGAAAAATGGTTGATATCATGTTAATCGAAGCGACAAATGGAGGAGGAATATTAGGTGGTGGGATAGGAAATGTACCCATCAAGGTTGAATCTTTTAAAAGACCCACGCCAACATTCTCATAACTGGGAGGTGTTTTCGAGATAAAAGGTACATTTCTAGTACATGAATCAGAATTAAAGAAGGCCAGTTGGTCAATAGTAACGACCTTTCCTTGGTGTGGGAAACGTAACACACAGAAAAGGGTAGACACTATTGCGCGCATGGAATCAATCCAGCTACGACCAAGTAGAAGGTTGTAATCAAGAGGTGCATCAAAGACCTCAACCTCGACATTAATCGATTTAAATTCTAATTTAATAGACAATGAAGGAATAACACCGTAAGGTTTAAACCTTGTACCGTTGAAGGCCTAAAAAGTATTGTACGACTCGGTAAGGGTAGGAGAGCCAATAGCTTTCCAACAAGTAACATACATAATTGTTAAGAACCAAATATCAATATAGCATAGAAAAACCTCAGAAAAAGTACTCAATGCCTTGAAAAAGAGATAATTTCAGATAATAAGCCTCTTCGAGGGGGCAACCTCCTTTTACCCCACTTAAATGTTCAAGTACAAG
>ML797785.1:170239-216091 GCA_009831015.1 Picea engelmannii | reverse complement strand
ATCTTTGGAAGTTCTCAATGTGCTCGGTAACTGAACCCTTTTGCTTGAGATTTATCAATTGGCTAAAGAAGGTATTGCTCCTTGTATCCTCATAGTGTGCTATCATTTCTTCTGTGAAAATTGTCCAAGTGACGAGTGATTTTTGAGAACAAAGCCATTGATACCATATAAATTGATTAGGTTCTAAATATAAAGAAGCAATTTATACCTTTTGTGTATGTGGCACATTATGGAGATCAAAGAATTGCTCCATCTGAAGTATCCATGTGATTGGGTCCTTGCCATCAAACTTACTCATATCAATCTTAGGAACGTGGTTGGTCTTCAAAGCAAAGTTGAAGTTTCTCCATTCTTGATTCACCATCCTTGTGTCCTCATCATGAATTTCATGGGATGCATTTTCACTTTCAGGTGTCTTCTCTGTTACGAAATTTTTCAATACTTCCATGATCTCCCCTTTTAAACCCTCCATCATCTCTTGTAGTTCATCTTTTGTTACTATCTTCTTTTGTAAATCATTTATGTCCCTACTCATTTCTTCACCTTCATCAAGAGTCCAAGTAGGATTGTCTGGAGGCTTATTTGGTGTAGAATTTCCTTTTTTGGGTGGCATATTGGCCAAGTATCACTTTTGAACCTTGATTTTGAGATGGTTCTGATAGACAATCTTTCTTTTGTTGTATCTCCCAAGTTTCGGCCCTTCTAGTATGAAACTTTATTTTATGTAGTTCTCTAATATTTCTTCTCTACAATTCCATAGGTCTGATAAAAATTGGATGTGCCAAGTGGAATTTATGGTAACTTCCCCACAACTTGTCGATTTTTGGCCTTTCCAGGAGATCTCACTTGTATAGCATGCCCCACACAAAATAATTGATATAAAATTCTGAAACTCGCACCAGAAATACTACAGAATATCCAAGATCCAATGAAACTAGTCCACTCAATTTGGATACTCTAGGAAGAAGTTATGATTGTTTTACCTGGAACACCTGCTTGAGACTAGTCAATAGGACTAGTCAGATACCCTATCTTACACAGGGTGTATCTACAAATTTAAAATTACCCAGAAGCTGAATTTTTTTACCATAGATACCTTAATAATTTATGTGAATAGCCTTTGGAGTTTAGGGTCTGAAATGTTACAAAAAGTTTTTTATAGTGAAAATTCCACAATGACTCAGTTTAGGATGATTCTAGAACCCTATCTTGTAAAGGATGTATCTCCAAAAGTATAAGGCCTTAGGAGCTGAATTTTGAACCCAACATACCTTGATCCATCTACTAAATATCCTCCAAAACGTTCCTTCTGAAACATTGTAGAAACAAAGTTATAGCGAAAATTCCAAGGTGTCTCAGATGTAGCAGCGAAACCCCAAGACCTTGAGCTCTGATACCATATGTTAAGAACCAAATATCAATATAGCATAGAAAAACCTTAGAAAAAGTTTTCAACGCCTTGAAAAAGAGATAATTTCAGATAATAAGCCTCTTCGAGGGGGAAACCTCCTTTTACCCCACTTAAATGTTCAAGTACAAGATGATTCAAAATTTAAATGTCTCCTTGGTATATATAGGAGATTAGGAGGCATAATTACAACTAATGGCCTAAAGCTGACATAAATAAAATAAAATTACTAATATAATATTCTCCAATTAAGGGGTAATGAGCCAATATTAGGGCTTAACAATAATGCAAGTCGGGGCTCCTTCATCAATGACAGTTCGACAAATATTTTTATTTTCCATAACAACTTGGATCTGAAACGCTAATTGAGGAGGACGCCTTGGAATATGATCTTCCAAGTCAAATATTATCAAATTGGTATTGGTAGGATCAATTTAACCAATAGCCTTTAACACCTCCTTCCGTTGAGTAGGACAACTTTGAAGGACTTCGAGAGTCAACATCTCAGAGGGTGCTTGCGCAAGGTCTTCTACAATACTATAGTTTTGGGCAGCACGTGCATGAGTATTAAATGAAGACTTTTGAACAACGCCCGTGGGAGGAGGATGAAGAACGGTATCTAGGCCTGGTCATTCGAGATGAAGAGGACCATTTGGAGGTGAAGTTTGGGGAGGAGTTTGAACCAATGAAGGTGGTAACTCATCAAGTTTCTCTTTTGAAGGAGAATAATCTTTGGCTCAAGTTGCAATTGCAACTTCATTCTTCTTGGAGTCACCAGTACACATAAGGAGGTAAGATGAGGTAGAGGGGGAGGCTTGGTCGTGAATGACCAATTGGGCCTGCTGCTGAGAGGGAAACGGTTGTGACAAGACGCGAGTGTAGAAGGCTTCTCGATCCCTTGCAGGAACTTAGTAACCTCAACACGTCATGGACAATCTTTCATATAATGATCGTCACCGCAAATAAGGCAAGGGTAACATGGTTTATGTTTATCTTTATCATCAGTGGGCTGCATTTTGGGCTTCTCAGATTGTTGATTTTTATTTTTGTCCTCCTTATTCTTGCCCTTCCCTTTCTTTTTATTTTGATTTTTACCGGTAGGTGTAGATTGAACCGAATTAACTTCAAAAGTTTTATCGGAGGAAGGAGTAAGAGTAGGAGTATCTTGTACATTAGAAGTGGTAGACTTGGGATTGGTATGATTGGCTTGTGTAGAATGAGTCTTAGCATGAAAGGTGCCAATCATACCATCAATGACATGAGAAGCTACTAGAGGTGTTGGGGTAGGATTCGTAGAAGGACGAGGAGCATCAAGGATTAAGTCATAAAGTGTGCTTGTTTGTGAATAAACGAGATCTATATATTGAGCACGACTAATCACTTGCTCTTTAGTGATGACACCACCCATGGCAACATCATGGGCGATAGGCCCAATGAGTGACTTGGTAAACCACTCAGCCAATAGTTGATCAGGAAGGGGAACTTTGATTAAGCATCTTCTCCCCCTCCTCTCATGGATATGATTAGAAATATGAGTGGAAGAGGATTGTTTAAAAGAACTCAAAATTTTGGTTCCTGTCTCGTATCGAATAGGCAACTGGTAATGCGTTAAAATGGCCATGGATAGGGTATTGAAGTAATTAAAGAATCCTCGTGGTAACTCAATGTACCATTGGGCTGCCGAACTCGTGAGAGTTCTTTGAAAAGGTCGTAATCTTATAGAGTCATCCATCAATGAGTTGGACAAACACCAAAGATGGAAAGTCATGACGTGATTATTTGGGTCTTCTCCTGATCGACTGTTAAACTTAGGAATGTCAGATGGTAATTTGGTCGGTATGATGGGCCAATAAGGAGAATGTAAAATAGGATCATTCAAAATCCTAGATAAATCTGGTAAATCCAAAGTGGCAAGAAAAGACAACTGTCTATTTACTTGTGGAAACTGGTAGTTTTGAGGAGGTAGTCCCGGAGGTATACCAGTAGGACCATAGGCAATCTCTAGATAGTTTGATAGTCCTGAAAGATTCGGTCGTGGAGGATTTTGAGTCAAATAGCCAAGGGGGTTTGGTTGATTAGGTATGTTCCCTTGGAAAGGAACAATAGACTAAAAATTTTGACCCCAGGTAGGACTCAGAGAGCATGGATACGGTTGTCCAGAGTTAGGGGGTACAAAAGAATTAACTTGAGGATGTGCGCCCCTAGACAGTTGTTGATTCCCTTGGAAAGGAAGATTCTAAGGTCGATATTGTAACACAAGTATACTTTGTCCATAAACTGGGTTATGACCTCCAACTTGAGGTTGTCCACCAAATTGAGGTTGGCCTCCAACTTAAGGTTGGTCTTCAACAGGAATCTGAAAACCAAAAGCGACATAATGATTGGTGACTCCAACTGGATTGGATCCACTAGGGCCAGATTAGATCCTCCAGATAGAGGTGGAAGAGGAACGTAAGGCCCCTCGGAGAGAATCTGGGTAGGTGTAGGAACAAAATGACTAGAAGCATTATACCTAGGAGGAACAAAAAGTCTAGACCCTCGATATGGATTCTAGGTAGGAATAGCAATGGAAGTATTCAAAGCATTATACCCAGGGGGAAGTGACGGATTTGGTCTAAGAGGAAGTGGTGTTCCAATAGGAGCTTGAGTGATAACCACATTTCTAGTAGAAATAGTCGTAGCTTGTGGGACCATGGTAGAGTGGGCAATCTGGAGAGGAAGAATTGAGTGAGAATCAACCAACAATTGGTCTAAACATTACTGGTTGTGCCAGTAAAATGATCTAAAGGTACCGTATAGGTAACAGCCGTCTGAGGCATTTGCGATGCCATAGGTTGATTAGGACTTCTAAATGACTCACCCTGAAAGGGTGGATCGTCCACACCAGACTCTATGTGAGGTCCAATAGGTATTTGAGTATGGTCTTCAATAGCAATTTCTCCCAATGAATTTAGTTGGAGCAAAATTGGATCTTCTCGAAGATTCAATAATGGGTTTGGGGGAAGTCTAAATGCCTTTAAAGAATCTGAAACAATTTTAAATCCCTCTAAAGAATGCAAACTTCCAACCTCAGAGGCTACTTCGTTATTGACTTCTCCCTCACGAGAGCCTTCTGGTGAGTTAGGAATCAAAGGGAGGTAACCTTACGGATCTTCAAGAGGTAGTCCTTGCATCCTATGTGAATGACGAAGGTCAATGTTGGCCGAACCAAATAAAGAACGAAACAAATCTATGGCCAACTAAAGAAACAAACAACACTCACTAATAAAATCTAGAAATCAAACCAAGCAAACAAACCTTCTTATTTCGATGTCACTAGTTGGTGATGAAATCCAACGTCATGAAATCAAGACAAGAAGGGGTTGGGATAAAGCGGGTGGAAAAGTTACGTTGATGACCTGCTTAACAGACTCACACCCTGGTGCAAGTTCCCACACATAATCGTGGGTATACCCTCCAAAGAGTCCAAAGAGTTTGGACAACATCAATTCCAGGTACCGCGAAGACTTGCCCCTCCACAACCACCTCATGTAAAGACCCTAAAGAGATAGGCTACTAAGGTTTCCAATTATGAAAATGATGCCCGGGGAAAAATTCGACAGTCTGATCCATGCACAAAGACAGGGTATCTAGCCCAAAATCAACTCGAGAAGGTCCCACACATAATCGTGGGTATACTCTCAAGTGACCCCCAATAATACGTGCAATATCTACACTAAGACTGACAAAGCAGGGTGAGTAACTTTGTCAGTCCTAATGCGACCTCATGATTGACCCTTGTGTTAGAAGGGCTTCCCAGGACAAAATGTAGCAAGTGGATTTGAACTCTCCCTATCACAAGATACTATTGTGTGTTTTGATGCTTTGGAGAGGGTGCCTTACAACTTATTCCAAAGCGCTATCCTAGCTAATGTTGGTGAAGAGAATTTCTAGAAAATAAAAGTTGCTAATAATTTTTTAAAATTACGCTGTATTTTAAAGGTTGTTGTTTACTCAAAAGGGAGATGGAAATGACACTGATGATGTATGTGACCTTGACCCAATAAAATGAAAGAAGAGATGAATATGCAATCTTTCAATCCGATGAACTCTAATTACAGTAGGGAGAAGGTGTCTCTTCTGAAATGCAAAAGCTATGAAACTCAATTTCTCAGTTCTTGAATGAACAAAATCCCAAACAATCAAAACTACAAATTTTCCAACTTTCTCCTTTAACAAATATTTTGAATGCGATCATTTTCTTATGAAAGATTATTAAAAAGAATAAATGACTTCAGTTCCTCCTTTCCCAAATCATATCAGATATGTAATGAAGAAATGAAAGCGTAATCCAAGAAAATTAACACATTCTCAACACAATTCCCAAATCAAACTCATAACGTAGACAAAATTGAAAACGATAGGAAAACTTTTTGTCAAATGAAAACAAAAATGTCTCTCAATCAAGAAACATTCTGGAAAGTAAAATCAATCCAAAACTTCAAACAAATCAAAGACCCTTTGTCAAACAAGCACTCAGATCAAGATCCATAGATTATACCCTTGTGACAAGAATCAAAAGCAAAACTTGCAAAATTACAAAGACAAAACTTCCAATCTCTGAAAGCCAATCAAATGCAAGCTTTAAACTTATAAATCAATCAATCACTGGTATCAAAAGTTCATCCCAGGCAATTGAGGCAAAGGTGGGTGGAAAAAAGAAAAATTGGCTCTTCCCAACAATTCCTACAAGAATCTACAGTGGGGCATAGTGCGACGAGCTAGGGTCGTCGCAGGCTGCCAACAGATTATAGTGCGATGATGTCGCATTGGTTTGCATCAGCAGGGTGTGACGTCAAAGGATCATCGCAGGCTGTCTAAATAGTACAGTGCGACGATCTCTATAACTAAGGAAAAAATAGAAGAAAGACAAAAAATCTAACTGAACTTTCACACCTAGGGAGTCTAGATGGATCACCCACATACTTAGAGAATGAATTTAACCAAAATAAGGCAGGTTAAAAGCAAATAAGAGGAAAAAAACCAAAAGAAATTCGTATCCCCAGTATGGTCACCAATTTTGTCATCGGATTAATCGGTAAATGCGGACATAAACAAATCTCTCTAGATCCCATTGGAAACTAGAACAAAACAGAACAGAATGCACACTTCGCCTTAAACTTCATCATCATATGAATTAATTTAATGAGTTACAAGAGACGTAAATTTTAAACGACGTTTGTCCTCGCTAGTGTCATCTTTGTAGCCCCTCCCTTGAGTTTGCAGAATAAGAAGTCTATCCAAGAATCACAAACCAACAAAGAAGAGGAACAAAGATCTATATACTCTAATGAAGTCTATGTATATGATCAAGGAATTATACAATAGAAGATAGGATGCTTATATAGGGAAAAATGCATTACTATATTAAGTGAATAGAAAGTGGAGAATACAACCCATGCCTTGATGTTGCAAGGTCCCCTTTCAATGGCTCTTTGCTTCCACAAACACACCTTTTCTCCAAATGAATTGAAATAAGGAGATCCACGATCTGTCTTGAAGAAGTTAAGCAAAGCTCTCAAGCATAATATGAAGTAGAACTCTCCATACAATTCTTAGCCTATTCAACCTTAGCCTTTTCCATGAGAGATCCCTCTTTATATAGTGTGAAAGAGAGATGGATGAGGAGATTAATATAATCCCACCAAATCAAAGAAGTGTGTAAGATCCAAATCAATCGGAGGCCACCTCATCTTCTAGAAGATCCCCTTCTAGAACATTTATGAAATTTGACTTTTCCCAAGCTTTAAGCATCGTCCCACCCTCCACACTTAGCAGCATGCGACGACGTCGCAGTCCAAGTATAGTGCAGAGTGTGAAGATCAGGCATCATCACACCCTATGTATTTAGCAGGGTGTGACGATCTTCCTTCATATGGTTTTTTGGCAGAGGAAAGTAAATCACTTTTCCCATGGAGATAACCTCTTTTAATATTTTTTAGGGAACATGCACACGTGTTGTCAAGTGATCACTAAGGTGACCAAAATAATGTGTAACAAGGGTTCGGTTGTAGCTATGTTGGACATAGCAAAGATTCTCATCCATGTGTGGGGGTGTTTTGAAATGTACATGCGCAGGATATGTACGAACATCTAATTGACGACCTCAGTTTGGCCATCTGTCTAGGGATGGAAGGAAGTGGATTTGGTGAGCTTGATATCCAACAGTGACGAGAGGCTCGACCATAATGTGCTGAGGAACAGACTGTTAGTGTCTGAGATAATGGTTTGTAGGATCCCAAAATGTACCCATAATCGTTCAAAAGAGAGCTTGGCAGTGGCTTCTGCAGTGATGTTATTCTTGTAGGCGGCTAGAATCACCATCTTGGAAAAGCAATCAATAACCAAAAAAACACAGTTGTTTCCCATCTTGGTGGATGGAAGGTCCAACATGTAGTCTAATGAGATGGATTCCCACGACCTGTCAGGAGTAGGCAGAGGGGTGTACATGCCCCATTTCTTAGTGGTCTATTTGGCAATAGCGCAGGCGGTGTAGAACCTGATATACTTGTCGACATCCTGTCGAAGTTTCAGCCAATAGAAATGTTTCTGCAACACTTCCACTATCTTTTCGATGCAAAAGTGTCCTGCCACCCGACTTTAGTGCGCTTCTCAAATCAACTTCACGCGCTCGCTCAATGGAATGCAGAGATGGCCCAGACGACACAACAACCCATCCCTAAGATGGAAATTAGCGACCACTGAGTTTGCGCCCAATATTTGGTAGGTGGTGGAGAAGTCATGGTCTGTCTCTTAGAGGTGGGGCCATCTGAAGCTCTCATAGCCGTAAGATTCTATCACCGTGGTGAGTGCCATGACTGGAGGTCAGCTGAGGCAATCAAAAACTTGGTTGGTACTTCCTGTTTTATACTTGATGTTGAGGTGGAACTATTGTAAGTATGTGGACCACTTTTGATTGCAGTCATTCTATAATTTTCCTTGGGTCTGCATGAACTGTAGTGGCTTGTGATCAATGTCGATGAGTGTCTCCTTCCCAAGAATGTAATGTCTCCACTAGCGTCAGGCTTACACAATGGAGTACATTTATTTGTCGTAAGTAGGGTACTTACGGACGACATCTGATAGTGTCTCACTATGATATGCCATGGGGTGGCCGTGTTGAGTGAGAACGACACCCACAACATAGTCTGAAGCATCTGTCTCAATCTCAAAGGGATGTTGCAGGTCCGGTAATGAAAGTACTAGGGATGAGCACAAATGCTTCTTCAAGTCATCAAAGGTTTGTTGTTGGGACATGACCCACACAAATTTTTCCTTACTGCCACCCCTGGTTACTTGGCTGAGGGCCCATGCGATATGAGAGAATCCTAACACGAACCTACGATAGAAATCTATGAGGCCCAAAAAGCTCCGAAGTTAAGTGAGTGTGGTTGGAGCTGGCCAGTCATAGATGACATGGATCTTGTGTGGATCCACATGCACACCATGTTGATCAATGATGTAGACTAAGTAATGGACCCTGTCCATGCCGAAGGAGATTTTTTCCAATCTTGCATATAGTTGGTGCTGCCACAAGGTGTGCAGAACCTGCTGAATATGATGCAAGTGTTCTACCCAAGTCTTGTTGTAGATGAGGATGACATCCAAATACACCACTACAAAAGTATTGGTGAAAGGTCATAGGATATCGTCCTTGGAGAATTTGTCAAACCAAAGGGCATGACCAACCATTCAAAAAGACCTTCTTTTGACTTGAAGGCAGTCTTGCACTCATCTGTCTGTTCTATGGGGACCTGGTGGTATCCAGACTTCAGATCAATATTATTAAAGTATTTGGCCCCCGTGAGTTGGTCAAGAGGTCATCGATTTGGGGAATCAGGTACCGGTTTCAGACTGTGATTTTATTCAGGGCCCGATAATAAATGAAGAGTCGGTAGGTCCCATCTTTCTTCTACAACAACACGATTGGGCTCCCACAAGGTGATGATCTAGGACGAATGTTCAACTTGTGGAGCAGTTCTTGGATCTTCCTCTTGATCTCCTCATTTTCTAATAGAGAGTGGCAGTAGAATTGCCCATTGGGTAGCGGTGCGCCTGGGGTTAGATCGATGGGATGCTTGACCTGGAAGTGCAGAGGTACCTCGGTAGGAGAGGAGAATATATTTGAGTATTCTTCCAGGACCTTATCCACTTGCTTCTGTTGTGTGGAGAGATCGATCATAGAAGACCTAGATGTGTCTGCGATCTTTCACTCACTCTGAGAGTGAATCACGAAGAAGACAAATTTACCTGTCTGAGAGATGACCTTCCTGCATTGCTTAGCAGAGATCAAGGAAATAGCACTAGCAGGGATTACCTCGGGTATCCTGTACAATTTCTTGTTCAAAGTAATAATAACACTACAAGGCATAGACTCATATACAACATGACGTTTCCAGAAATAAGGTTGGCCCAAAAGAACATTAAAAACTTCGAGAGGAGCAACATAACACAATACCTCATCTTTGAAAGGCTTGATGTTGTACTACAGTTGGCACTGTTGGCTAATGCAGAGATCGATTCTTTGGCGAAGCCATCCAATGGTGTAGGTTTGTGGGTGAGGCATTGTCGACAGGGCCTAATGCTCGACGACCTCTGCTGAGATAAGGTTATTCTGTCTACCTCTATCAACGATGAAGTGTCGTGGGGTGCCTTTTACCCACATCTATGAATGGAAGAGGCGCTCGCCTTCTTCTAGTTCGTTTGGTTCACCAGGCTGGAGCTTGGTGGTAGCAACGGTGGCACTAGGTTCTGTGTCAATGATCCATCTTCCCCTTTCTGGTTTTGGCTAAGAGTCAAAACTCGCATCTGATTCAGATACTTTCACGTCGACCACTAGTGACTACTTTGAGTGACAATCAATAATGTTATGCCAATGGATCTTATGGAAGTCACACCACTTCCCGGTATCTTTCTTTGTCTTTCCGGTGTCCTTCTTTCCTTGCGGCTTGGACTGTTGTCCTAATACTGTCCATATTTTCTTTGTCCTTTGTTCTGTGGTTTGGGGCCTCCCTTTCCTGGATTTTGTTGTGCGGGGTTCGCAAGTCCAAATTGATGCGTCTTTTGTTTTAGCTTCTGCTCGATTTTGATGACATATCGGTAGGTCGCGCCCAAGGACGAGATGTCTAGAAATTCCATTTCGGTCTGGATGTATCTATGCAGAGAATCATGGTACTTGAGCACTGAATTTCTTTCTGAATCTTTGATACTCATCTTGGTACACAAGGCATGGAAGATGTTTGTGAATTCTGGCACTGCTTGGTCTCTTTCTTTCCGCAGTGTGGTAGATTTGGTATACAAGTCGTCATAACTTCAGAAAAGGTAGTATTTTTCCTTAATAACATCCCTGAAGGATTCCCAGGTGGCCAAAACTATAAATAATGAGGGTTCCTATGTTTCCTTATGCTCACAGAAAGTTTACCACAATTATTTGACATGGGGAATGACTTTAAGGAGCGCAAAAGTAATATTTTCTCTATTCGAAAAGTTATGGACAAAAAAACACCCTTCTAGTAGATTCAACCACTTGTCTATAGCATTTGCATCTACCTGAATTTCAAATATAGGAATATGGAAGTTTATTTGTACCTTAAAGGGGGCGACGCCTCCGCTCGAGGAAGATGCACTGCCTGTTGGTAGCCGTCGAAGGATTTGCACGAAACTATCCATCATCTCGTTCCTTTGTTGCGTGAGGGCTTCCTCAAGCAACATTTTGAAAGGATATCCTGTCTCATCATATTTTTTTTCTCCTGCCATGAGAGGTCGCTTGAGTGTGTGATATCTTTTGTCCTCAAGAGAAACAAGCTTGAGACCCAATTCTTTGTACCTTGACCTAGTTGGGGACATCCATTAAGACGACAAGGAGCAGACCGCTCTGATACCACTAATCCATATTTTATGAGAAGAAATAAATGAATAAAAATTATTAAAATATGCTTAACATAGAATAACAGAGATACAGTAAAACTTGTTTTCTATTCAATAAAGAAATAAGTTGAAACTATAAAATGCAACGAAAAACAAACTTGCTGGAATGGTGGCGGCTTGTCTCTGATAAGTGATGTGACATATGTGCTTATTCACAAGAAGATCATTACAATGAGGCTCTGAAGGCCTTTTTACAATAAAAAAGAATGTCAAAAACCCTAGACATCCAAAAACTCAATCCTAGGAGATGAAGTGTGGAAAATCACGTGGGCCCCGTTTGGGTAAGTTAGTACATCAACTTCCTGGGGTCGTAAATTTTGCATACAATCTCTGTTTTAGGTGCACGATATCCCGTTGGAAAGGTCTAGCTGAGAAAAATGATTTTTGAGTGGCCCAAGTAAGTGCCTTAGACAGTCACATGGGCCCCAAATCCCCAAAAAACATCGTTTAGGGTCTCAAAACGATCCCAAAAGTTTGGAACTTGAAAAATTGTCGAAAAACTGTGAAGGTGGAAAACTGTTTTTCGAGCTAGTGGAATACGTGGGTGGCCACCAATATCCACCTGGATCAATCCTCCCTCCATCGGAAGAAATGGTCTCCATTGCATTGAGTTCCACCATCATATGAGGAAATTTATGTTGAATTTGGCCCCAAGTGAGCCACTTGCCTTGGTGCAGGAGATGGCCTGCTTTAATGAATCGATAAAGCTGGATCCTTTGTTGTCGAGAACCCTTGATTTGTGTGTCCACAATATGATCACTATATTCCCGTTGCATGCAGTCAGGGTTGAGCTTTGTTAGTATCAACGACTTTGCTATCTTTTTGGTGTCCAATAATGGTGGAAAATATAGCCGAAGGAGAGCCATGTTGAAGACTGGGTGCATATGAAGGAAAGGGGAATGTTGAGCTCAAAATTATTGTCATCCACAACCTTGGTGACGGTGTACAACCCATAACAAAGTGGGAAGAGCATCCGATGGAGCCCTGTAAGGCATTCGTTCTGCTATGCTGGACATAGGGAAGATTGTCATCCCATGTGCATGGGTGTTTTGAAATGTACATGCACAAGATATGTACTATCATCCGATTGCAGACCTTAGTTTGTCCATCTGTCTGGGGCTGGAAGGTAGTGGATTTGGTGAGCTTGGTATCCAACAGTGACGAGAGGCTTGACCAGAATGTGCTGAGGAACCAACTATCATGGTATGAGATAATGGTTTGTAGGATCCCAAAATGTACCCATACTCATTCAAAGAAGAGCTTGGCAGTGGCTTCTGCTGTGAAGTTCTTCTTCCAGGCAGCTAGAATCACCATCTTGGAAAAGCGATTAACAACCACAAAAACATAGTCATTTCCCCTCTTGATGGACGGGAGGCCCGACTTGTAGCCCATTGAGATGGATTCCCATGGCATGTCAGGAGTAGGCAGAGGGGTGTACATGCCTTGTTTCTTAGTGGTCGGTTTGACAATAACGCAGGCGGTGCATGAACTTATATACTTGCCGACATCCTGTCGAAGTTTCAACCAGTAGAAATGTTTCTGCAACACTGCCATTGCTTTTTCAACGCCAAAGTGTCGTGCCACCCGTGATCCCGATTTTATGAGAAGAAAAAAATGAATACAGATTATTAACATGTGCTTAACACAAAATAACAGAGATACAGTAAAATTGGTTTTCTATTCAATAACGAAATAAGTTGAAACTGTAAAATGCAGCGGAAATAAGCTTGTTGGAATGGCGGCGGCTTATCTCTGAGAAGAGATGTGACGGCAGCGTGCATTCGCCAGAAGATGATTACAATGAGGCTCTGAAGGCATTTTTACAATAAACAGGAATGCCAAAAGTCCTAGACATCCAAAAACCTAACCCTAGGAGATGAAGCGCCAAAAGTCATGTGGGCCCCGTTTGGGTAAGTTAGTACATCAACTTCCCGGGGTCGTAACTTTTGCATACGATCTCCATTTTAGGCATATGATAGCTCATTGGAAAGGTATTGTTGAGGAGATTCATTTTGGGGGTTCAATCATGCCTTTGACTATCATTGAGAACCTCGATCTCAAAAAACCTTCATTTAGGCCCTCAAAATGGCCTTGGAAGTTAAAACCTGCTAAAAATAGTAAATTGCCAGAATTGCCAGAAATTTGTTTTGAGCTAGTTGAAAAAGGTGGGTGGCCACTGATATCCACCTGGATCAATCCTCCCTCCTTAGGAAGCAATGGTCTCCATTGCGTTGAGTTCCCGGGGGAGAAGGAAAAGCATTTGTTGAATCTGCATCTTGGTGAGCTGCTTGTCTTGCTGGAGACGTCACACTGCTCAGTTTGTGGAAGTCTATCACGAACCTGTTGAGGTTGAGGCTGTTCAACAAGTTGAGATACATGATAGGACGATGTGTAGAAGGAATATTTTCACTTTGCTGCAACCTTGTCGACCTGCTTCTGTTAGATAGAAGGTGCTTAGGGCAAGGCTGTAGTGGTTGCAGTGTCCCTTTGTTCTCTTTTTGAACAGATTGTGAAGAAGATGAATATTGCAGTATGAGATACTACCTTGCGACACTTTTTAGGTGGAACAGTAGTCAAAACTACCTCTGGTATTCTGTAGAGATGACCCCCCAAAGTAACAATGACACTACGGGGTCAAGAGTCATAAACAACATGGCGTCTCCACATATATGGTTGGCCCAAGAGCACATCACATACATCCAGTGGGGAAACATCACATAATACCTCATCCTTGAAGGGTTGGATGCCGTATGATAATAGACACTATTGGTTGACACAAAGATCTCATCCTTGGCGAAGCCACCCAATTTTGTATGGTTGTGGGTGTGGTGTTGTTGACAGTCCCAACTGTTTGATGACCTCTTCTGAGATGAGGTTTTTCTGGCTTCCGCTATCAACAATAAAATGCAACGGGGTCCTCTTCACCCACATCTATGAATGAAAAAGGCGCTCCCCCTCTTCAAGATCTGTTGGTTCTTCTGGTTGAATTACTGCAGTCGTGACAATAACAATCGGGTTTGTGTCAATGATCTGTCCTTTACCAGTATTTTCAGAATCAGATTCTGAATCATGGTGCGTCTCCTTGTCTTTGATCTCGGCCACCAATGACTGTTTTGAGAAACATTCATCGGTGTTGTATTAGGGGCTTTTGTGGAAATCACACCATTTTCCAGTGTCCTTCTTTGTCTTCCCGTGACCCTTCTTTTCCTGTGTCTTGGACTGCTTTTCAGTAGACTGTTTGTTAGGGCTGTCTTTGTCATACTTTGGTTGTTGCGGATTTGTAGACCTAAACTCCCGTTTGTTCTGGTGATTAAATTTCTACTCGATTTTGATAGCATATCGATAAGCAGCACCGAGTGATGAGATGTCCAGAAAATCCATTTCAGTTTGTATGTATCTGTGTAGAGCCCCACGGTATTTCAGAACCAAATGTCGCTCAGAGTCTTTGATACCCAGATTGGTGCGCAAGGTATGGAAGGTATTGGTGAAATCTGGAACTGCTTGGCCCCTCTCTTGCCGCAGTGTGGTCCATCTCATGTACTGGTCCTCATAGTTTCCAACAGGGTAATACTGTTCCTTTACCGCATCCACAAAAAAATCCCAAGTGGGATCGACCCCATATATTCTAGACTCCTCTGTGGTACTTTGCTCCCAGTAAGTTTTCCACCAATGTTTGACATGAGGGAGAGCTTTAAGGAGTGCGAAGGTGATATTTTCTTTGTCGGAAAATTTGTGAACAGAGAAATAACCTTCTAGCAGAGTTAACCATTTTTCTAGGGATTTTGCATCTATCTGTCCTTCAAATACAGGAATATCAAAATTAACTTGTACCTTGAAAGGCGAGGTGCCTCCAAAGTGGTTGCTTGATAAAGATGCGCTTGTTTCTATCAGCAGGCATTGAAGGATGTGGGCAAAATTCTCCATCATTTCGTCCCTCTGTCGCGTGAGAGCTTGCTCAAGCAACAGATTGATAGGATCGTCTGCTCCGTCGTTTTTCTTTTCTTCAACCATTGAGGGTTTCTTGGGTGTGCGAGAGTGATTGTCTTCAAGAGAGACAAGCTCGAGACCCAACTTTCTATACTTGGACCTCGTCGGGTACATGCACTGAAAAAACGATGAAGAGCAGCCTGCTCTGATACCACTGATCCAGATTATTTTCGGCATGAAATGAGAGTGGAGGTATAATAAAGAAATGCACAGAGATATCACAAATATTCAATAATATAATAGAAATGTATCAGATATGCAATCATAAACACATATATAAAATAATACATGATTTCTTTTAATGAAAGAAATGTACAGAGACTGTAAAAATACAGAGTGAAAGACTCGCTAGAATGGTGGCAGCTTATCTCTGAGAAGAGATGTGACGGATACTCGCATTCGCAAGAAGATGATTACAATGAGGCTCTGAAGGCTTTTTTACAATAAATGGAAATGCCAAAATTCCAAGACATCCAAAAACCTAACCCTAGGAGATGAAGTGCCAAAAGTCACGTGGGCCTCGTTTGGGTAAGTTAATACATCAACTTCCTGGGGTTGTAACTTTTGCATACAATCTCCGTTTTAGGCGTATGATAGCTCGTTGGAAAGGTATCATCGAGTATATTCATTTTGGGGGCTCAATCATTTCTTTGGCTATCATTGATAATCTCGATCTTGAAAAACCTTCATTTAGGCCCTCAAAATGGCCCTGGAAGTTAAAACCTGCTAAAAATAGTAAATTGCCAAAATTGCCAAAAAGTTGTTTTGAGCTAGTTGGAAAAGGTGGGTGGCCATCGATATCCACCTGGATCAAACCGACTGTAGTGAGATTCCCAAATCATCTTCACGTGCTCACTTGATGGAATGCATAGATGGCTCAGATGACACAACAACTCGTCTTGAAGATGGTAATTACCGACCGCTGAGTTGGAGCCCATTATTTGGTAGGTGGTGGAGAAGTCAGTGTCTATCTCGTAGAGGTGGGGCCATCCAGAGGTCTCGTGGCAACAAGAGTCTAGCACCGTGGTGAGTGTCGCGACTGGAGGTCAGTGGAGGCAATCAACAACTCGAATGGTACTTCCTCTTTTATACTTGATGTTGAGGTGGAACTACTATAAGTATGTGGACCACTTATGATGGAGGTCATTTTGCAATTTGCCTTGGCTAAATATGAGTTGTAGTGGCTTGTGATCAGTGTGGATGAGTGTCTCCTTCCCAAGAATGTAATGTATCCACTGGCAGAAGGCTTTCACAATGGAGTACATTTCTTTGTCGTACGAAGGTTACTGACGTACAATATCTGATAATGTCTCACTATTATGCCACGGGGTGGCTGTGTTGAGTGAGAATGATGCCCACAACATAGTCTCAAGCATTTGTCTTGATCTCAAAGGGATGTTGTTGGTCCGTTAATAAAAGTACTAGGGATGAGCACAAACGCTTCTTCAAGTCATCGAAGGTTTGATGTTGGGATGTGCCCCACACCAATTTTTCCTTATCGCTACCCCTGGTTACTTGGCTAAGGGACCATGCAATATGAGAGAATCCCAACATGAACATGCGACAGAAATTGGCGAGGCTGAAGAAGCTTTGAAGTTCAGTGAGTGTGGTTGGGGATGGCCAGTCATGGATGACCTAGATCTTGTCTGGATCCGTATGCACACCATGTTGATCAATGATGTAACCTAAGTAATGGACCTTGTCCATGTCGAAGGAGAATTTTTCCAAGTTTGCATATAGTTTGTGTTGCCGCAGGGTGTGCAGAACCTGCTGAATATGATGCAAGTGTTCCTCCCAAGTCTTGTTGTAGATGAGGATGTCATCCAGATACACCACTACAAAAGTATTGGTGAAAGGTCCTAGGATATCATCTATCATCCTCATAAAATTTGTTGCAACATTTGTAAAACTAAAGGGCATGACCAACCATTCAAAAATACCTTCTTTTGACTTGAAGGCGGTCTTCCATACATCTGTCTATTCTATGGGGACCTAGTGGTAGAAATATTTCAGATAAATCTTACTGAAGTATTTGGCCCTCGTGAGTTGATCAAGGAGGTCATCGATTCAGGGAATCGGGTACCGGTTTTAGACTGTGATTTTATTTTGGGCCCGATAATCAATGTAGAGTCGCCATGTCCCATATTTCTTCTGCACCAGCATGATTGGGCTCCCACAAGGCGATGAGATGGGACATATGTGCCCCTTGTGGAGTAGTTCTTGGATCTGCCTCTTGATATCCTCGTTTTCTAATAGAGAGAGATGGTATACTGGCCCATTGGGTAGTGATGCGCCCAGGGTCAGATCGATGGGATGCTTTACCTGGCGGTGTAGAGGTACCCTGATAGGAGAGAATAAGATATCTGAGTATTCTTCCACGACCTTATCCACTTGCTTCTGTTGTGTGAAGAGATCGACCATGGACGCTCTAGATGTGGTTGCGATCTTTCGCTCACTTAGAGAGCGAATCACAAAGAAGTCAAATTTCTCGATCTGAGAGATGACCTTCCAACATTGCTTGGCATAGATCAAATAAATAACACTTGGAGGGACTGCCTCAGGTATCCTGTACAATTTCCTGTTCAAAGTAATAATAACACTACGAGGCCTAGACTCATATACAACATGATGGTTCCTTAAATAAGGTTGGCCCAAAAGAACATTACAAACTTCGAGAGGAGCAACATCACATAATACCTCATATTTCTAAGTCTTGATGTCGTACGACATTCAACACTGTTGGCTGACGCGGAGATCACTTCCTTGGCAGAGCCATCCAATGGTGAAGGGTTGTGGGTGCGATGTTGTTGATAAGGCTAGGCGTTTGATGACCTCTGTTGAGATGATTTTCTTCTGGCTACCACTATCAATGATGAAGTGCATCAGGGTTCCTTTTACCCACATCTATGAATGGAAGAGGTGCTCACCTTCTTATGGCTCATCTGGTTCACCAGGCTGGAGCTTGGTGGTAGCAATGGTGGCACTGGGTTCCACGTTAATGATCTATCTTCCCCTTTCTGGTTCTGACTCAGAGTCAGAACACACATCTGATTTAGATGCTTTCACGTCGACCACCAGCGATTTATTTGAGCGACAATCAACAATGTTATGCTAAGGGATCTTATGGAAGTCACACCACTTCCCGATATATTTCTTTGTCTTTCTGGTATCCTTCTTTGCTTTCAACTTGGACTGGTTTTCCTGATACACTCCACATTTTCTCTGTCCTTTATTATTTGGGTTGGGGACGCCCTTTCCTGGATTTTGTTGTGCGGGGTTCCAAGACCCAAATTGCCACATCTTTTGTTTGAGCTTTTGTTTGATTTTGACAACATCTCGGTAGGACGCACCCAAGGACGAGATGTCCATAAATTCCATTTTGGTCTGGATGTATCTATGAAGAGTAGCATGATACTTGAGTAAGAGAAGTCACTCTGAATATTTGATACCCAGCTTGGTGCGTAAGGTATGGAAGATATTTGTGAACTCTGGCACTTGGTCTCGTTTTTGCCGCAGTGTGGTCCATTTGGTATAAAAGTCGTCATAACTTCCGACATGGCAGTATTATACCTTAATAACATCCCTGAAGGATTCCCAGGTGGTCGTGACTGTAAATAATGAGGGTTCCTCTGTTTCCTTTTTCTCACAGAAAGTTTCCCACCAATATTTGACATGGGGAATGACTTTGAGGAGCGCAAAAGTAGTCTTTTCACTATTCGAAAAGTCATGGACAGAAAAATACCCTTCCAGTAGATTCAACCACTTGTCTACAACATTTGCATCTATCTAACCTTCAAATATAGGAATATCAAATTTTATTTGTACCTTGAAGGGGGCGGTGCCTCTGCTTGAGGAAGATGCATTGCCTGTTGGTAGTCGTCGAAGGATTTGCGTGAAACTATCCATCATCTCATTCCTCTGTTGTGCGAGGGATTCCTCAAGAAACATTTTGAAAGGATCTCATATCCCATCATATTTATTTTCTCCTACCATGAGAGGTTGCTTGGGAGTGCGAGAGCTTTTGTCCTGAAGAGAAACAAGCTCGAGACCCAATTCTTTGTACCCTGACCTTATTGGGGACATGCATTAAGACGACAAGGAGCAGACCGCTCTGATACCACTGATCCGGATTTTATGAGCAGAACGAAATGAATACATATTATTAAAATATGCTTAACACATAATAACATAGATACAATAAAATTGGTTTTATATTGAATAAAGAAATAAGATGAAACTATAAAATGCAGTGGAAAACAACCTTGCTGGAATGGTGGCGGCTTATCTCTGAGAAGAGATGTGATGATTGTGCTCATTTACAAGAATATAATTACAATGAGGCTCTGAAGGCCTTTTTACAATAAACAGGAATGTCAAAAACCTTAGACATCCAAAAACCTAACCCTAGGAAATGAAGCGCCAAAAGTCACATGGGCCCCGTTTGCGTAAGTTAGTACATCAACTTCTCGGGGTCAGAACTTTTGCATACGATCTTTGTTTTAGGCACATGATAGCCCGTTGGAAAGGTCTAACCAAGAATAATGATTTTTGAATGGTCCAAATATTTGGCTTGCGCGTTAAATTGAGCCCAAAATCCCCCAAAAAAGTCGTTTAGGGCCTCAAAACGACCCTGGAAGTTTGGAACCCAAAAAACTGTCGAAAAATTGCCAAGGTGGAAAACTATTTTTTGAGCCAGTGGAATAGGTGGGTGGCCACCGATATCCACTTGGATCAATCCTCCCTCCTTAGGAAGCAATGGTATCCATTTCATTGAGTTCTCGCATCAGATGATGAAATTTATGCTGAATTTGGCCCTCGGTGAGCCACTTGCCTCGGTTGTAGCTATGATGGACATAGATAAGATTCTCATCCCATGTGCGGGAGTGTTTTGAATTGGACATGCACAAGATATGTATGATCATCTGATTAACGACCTCAATTTGGCTATCTGTTTGGGGGTGGAAGGCAGTGGATTTGGTGAGTTTGGTATCCAACAGTGACCAGAATGTGTTGAGGAACTAACTATCACGGTATGAGATAATGGTTTGTGGGATCCCAAAATGTACCCATACTCGTTCAAAGAAGAGATTTGCAGTGGCTTCTTCTATGATGTTCTTCTTGCAGGCGGCTAGAATCGCCATCTTGGAAAAGAGATCAACAACCACAAAAACACTGTCTTTTCCCCTCTTGGTGGATGGGAGGCTCGAGATGTAGTCCACTGAGATGGATTCACACGACCTGTAGGGAGTAGGAAGAGGGGTGTACATGCCCTATTTCTTAGTGGTCGATTTGGAAATAGCACAAGCGATGCAGGACCTGATATACTTGCCGACATCTTGTTGAAGTTTCAGCTAGTAGATATGTTTTTGCAACACTGCCACTGTCTTTTCGACGCCAAAGTGTCCTGCCACCCGACTGTAGTGAACCTCCCAAATCATCTTCGCTTGCTTGCTTGATGGAATACAGAGATGGCCCAGATGACACAATGGCCCATCCTGAAGATGGAAATTAGCGACCATTGAGTTGGCGCCCAACATTTGGTAGGTGGTGGAGAAGTCAGGGTCTCTTGTAGAGGTGGGGCCATCTAAAGGTCTCATGGTCGCAAGATTCTATCACCGTGGTGAATTCCATGAATGGAGGTCGATTGAGGTAATCAACAACTTGGTTGGTACTTCCTGTTTTATACTTGATGTTGAGAAGGAACTATTGTAAGTATGTGGACGACTTTTGATGGTGGTCATTCTGCAATTTTCCTTGGGTTTGCATGAACTGTAGTGGCTTGAGATCAGTGTGGATGAGTGTTTCCTTCCCAATAATGTAATGTCTCCACTGGCAACATGCTTGCACAATGGAGTACATTTCTTTTTCATAAGTAGGGTACTTATGAAAAACATCTGATAGTGTGTCACTATGATATGCCACGGGGTGGTCGTGTTGCGTGAGAACGACGCCCACAACATAGTTTGAAGCATCTGTCTCGATCTCAAAGGGATGTTGCAGGTCTGGTAATGAAAGTATTGGGGATAGGCCCCACACAAATTTTAACTTACCTCCACCCCTGGTTACTTGGCTGAGGGCCCATGTGATATGAGAGAATCCCAGCACAAACTTGCGATAGAAATTGGTGAGGCCCAAGAAGCTCTGAAGTTCAGTGACTGTGGTTGGGACTGGCCAGTCACAGATGACCTTGATCTTGGCTATATCCACATGCAAACCATGTTGATCAACGATGTAACCTAAGTAATGGACCCCATCCATGTCGAAGGAGCATTTTTCCAAGTTTTCATATAGTTTGTGCTGCCGGAGGGTGTGCAAAACCTTCTGAATATGCTGCAAGTGTTCCACCCAAGTCTTGTTGTAGATGAGTATGTCATCTAGATAAACCACTACAAAAGTATTGGTGAAATGTCATAGGATATCGTCCATCATCTTCATAAAAGTTACTGGAGCATTTGTCAAACTAAAGGGCATGACCAACCATTCAAAAAGACCTTATTTTTACTTGAAGGTGGTCTTCCATACATATGTCTGTTCTATGGGGACCTGGTGGTATCTAGTCTTTAGATCAATCTTACTGAAGTATTTGGCCCCAATGATCTGATCAAGGAGGTCATTGATTCAGGGAATCAGTTCCCGGTTTCGGACTGTGATTTTATTCAGGGCCCGAGAATCACTACAGAGTTGTCAGGTCCTGTATTTCTTCTGCACCAACACTATTGGGCTCCCCCAACACGATGAGATGGGATGTATGTGCCCCTTTTGGAGCAATTATTAGATATTCCTCTTGATCTCCTCGTTTTCTAACAGGGAGCGGTGATAGACTAGCCCATTGGGTAGCGGTGTGCCTGGGGTCAGATTGATGGGATGCTTGACCTGACAATGTAGAGGTACCCCAATAGGAGAGGAGAATATATATGAGTATTCTTCCATGACCTTATCCACTTGATTCTGTTGTGTGGAGAGATCGACTGCGAAGGTCCTATATGTGGCTGTGATATTTCGCTCACTCTGAGAGGGAATCAAGAAGAAGATAAATTTCCCAGTCTGAGAGATGACCTTCCTGCATTGCTTGGCAGAGATCAAGGAAATAGCACTAGGAATGACTGCCTCGGGTATCATTTATAATTTCTTGTTCAAAGTAATAATAACACTATGAGGTCTAGACTCATATACAACATGACGTTTCCATAAATAAGGTTGGCCCAAAATAACATTACAAACTTCGAGAGGAGAAACAACACACAATACCTAGTCTTTGAAAGGGTTGATGCCATATGACAGTAGATACTGTTGGATAAAGCAGAGATCGCTTCCTAGGAGGAACCATCCAATGGTGTAGGGTTGTGGGTGCGACAATGTCAACAGGGCTAGGTGCTTGATGACCTCTGTTGAGATGAGGTTCTTCTGGCTATCTCTATCAACGATGAAGTGCAGTGAGGTTCCTTTTACCCACATCTATGAATGGAAGAGGTGCTCGCCTTCTTCTCGCTCGTCTGGTTCACCAGGCTGGAGCTTGGTGGTAGCAATGGTGGCACTAGGTTTTGTGTCAATGATTTGTCTTCCCCTTTCTGGATCTGACTCAGAGTCAGAACCCGCATCTGATTTAGATGCTTTCACATCGGCCACCAATGATTTCTTTGCGTGACAATTAGCAGTGTTATGCCAAGGTCTCTTATGGAAGTCACACCACTTCCCGTTATCTTTCTTTGTCTTTTCAGTGTCCTTTTTTGATTGCGGATTGGACTGGTTGTCCTGATATTGTCCATATTTTCTCTATCCTTTGTTATGTGGGTTGGGGCCTCCCTTTCCTGGCTTTTTCTATGAGGGGTTCCCCGGCCCAAATTGCCGCGTCTTTTATTTGAGCTTCTGCTCAATTTTGACGACATATCGGTAGGCCACGCCAGAGGACGAGATGTCCAGAAATTCCATTTTGGTCTGGATGTATCTATGTAGAGAACCATGATACTTGAACACCATATGTCACTTTTAAGCTTTGATACCCAACTTGGTGCGCAAGGTATGGAAGATATTTGTGGCACTGCTTGGTCTCTTTCTTGCCGCAATGTGGTCCATTTGGTATGCAAGTCGTCATAACTTCTGACAGGGTAGTATTGTTGCTTAATAGCTTCCCTAAAGGATTCCCAGGTGGTCGTGACTGTAAATAATGTGGGTCTCTTTGTTTCCTTTTGCTCACATAAATTTTCCCACCAATCTTTGACATAGGGAACGACTTTGAGGAGTGCAAAAGTAATATTTTCTCTATTCGAAAAGTTATGGACAAAAAAATACCCTTCTAGTAGATTCAACCACTTGTCTACAACATTTGCATCTATCTGACTTTCAAATATAGGAATATCGAAGTTTATTTGTACCTTGAAGGGGGCAACTCCTCCGCTCGAGGAAGATGCCTCGCCTGTTGGTAGCTGCCAAAGGATTTCCGCGAAACTATCCATCATCTCATTCCTCTGTTGCATGAGGGCTTCCTCAAGCAACATTTTGAAAGGATATTCTGTCCCATCATATTTATTTTCTCCTTCCATGAGAGGTCACTTGGGTGTGTGAGAGATTTTGTCCTCAAGAGAAACAAGCTCGAGACCCAATTCTTTGTACCCTGACCTCGTTGGGGACATGCATTAAGACGAAAAGGAGCAGACCTCTCTGATACCAGTGATCCATATTTTATGAGCAGAACGAAATGAATACATATTATTAAAATATGCTTAACACATAATAACAAAGATACAGTAAAATCAGTTTTCTATTCAATAAATAAATAAGATGAAACTGTAAAATGCAGCGGAAAACAAGCTTGCTGGAATGGTGGCGGCTTAACTCTGAGAAGAGATGTGACGACTGCGCTCATTCGTAAGAAGAACATTACAATGAGGCTCTAAAGGTATTTTTAAAATAAACAGTAATTTAAAAAACCCTAGACATCCCAAAACCTAAACCTAGGCGATGAAGCGCCAAAAGTCATGTGGGCCCCGTTTGGGTAAGTTAGTACATCAACTTCCCAGGGTCGTAACTTTTGCATACGATCTCTATTTTAGACTCACGATAGCCTGTTGGAAAGGTCTAACCGAGAAGAACGATTTTTGAATAGTTGAGGCAAGCAATTTAGATAGCCAACTGGGCCCCAAATCCCCAAAAAACATGGTTTAGGGACTCAAAACGACCCCAAAAATTTGGAACCCGAAAAACTACCGAAAAACCGCTAGGGTGGAAAAATGTTTTTCGAGCTATTGGAATAGGTGGGTGGCCATTGATATGCATCGGGATTAATCCTCCCTCCTTAAGAAGCAATGGTATCCATTGCGTTGATTTCCCCCATTAGATGAGGAAATGTTTTTTGAATTTGGTCGCGAGTGAGCTACTTGCCTTGTTTCAGTAGTTGCTCTGCTTTGATGACTCGATAAAGCTGGATCCTTTGCTGTCGAGTGCCCTTGATCTGCGTGTCCACAATATGATCACTAGATTCATGTTGCATGTAGTCAGGGTTGAGCTCTGTTAGTGTCAATTTCTCTGTTATCTCTAAGGTGTCTAATAATGGTGGGAAATATGGTCGAAGGAGAGCCACGTTGAAGACTGGGTGCAGGAAAAGGAAAGGGGAAATGTTGAGCTCAAAATCATTTTCACCAACAACCTTGGTGATGGTGTACGACCCATAACAGAGTGGTCAGAGCTTCCAATGGGCCCCTGTAAGGCATTCTTTCTGCAAGTGCAACCAAACTTTGTCACCCACCTGAAACCTATGTGGCACCAGATGTTGATCATGGCATTTCTTGTACTTGGAATTAGACATCTGTAGAATATCCTAAACCTGTTGGTGGAAGTGTTGGATCCACTCAATGAACCAGGTGGATTTGTCAACTTGTAGTGGAGTAGGGGACAAGTCGACCGAGGTGGTTGCCAGGGGTAGTGCAACATCCATGGGGCTCAATGGTTGAACTCCCAACCCCACCTAAAAGGGGTTGTGGCCAATCGAGCTATGCAGGGCTCTGTTGTAGCTATGCTAGACATAGGGAAGATTCTCATCCCATGTGTGAGGGTGTTTTGAATTTTACATGTGCAAGATATGTATGATCATTTGATTGATGACCTTAGTTTATCCATCTGTCTAGGGGTGGAAGGAAGTGGATTTGGTGAGCTTGGTATCCAACAGTGATCAGAGGCTCGACCAAAATGTGCTTTGGAACTGATTGTCACAGTCCGAGATAATGGTTTGTGGGATCCCAAAATGTACCCATACTCATTCAAATAAGATATTGACAGTGGCTTCTTCTGTGATGTTCTTCTTGTAGGCGGCTAGAATCACCATCTTGGAAAAGTGATCAACAACCACAAAAACATAATCATTTTCCCTCTTGGTGGATGGAAGGCCCGACATGTAGTACATTGAGATGGATTCCCATGGTCCATCAGGAGTAGGCAGAGGGGTGTACAAGCCTGGTTTATTAGTGGTCGGTTTGGTAATAGCGCAGGTGGTGCAAGACCTGATATACTAGACATGTTTCTGTAGTACTTCCATTGTCTTTTTGACGCCAAAGTGGCCTGCCACCCGACTATAGTGAGCATCTAAAATCATCTTTGTGTGCTTGCTTGATGGAACGTAGAGATGGACAAGACAACACAATGACCCATCCTAAAGATGGAAATTAGCAACCACTGAGTTGGCGCCCAACATTTGGTAGGTGGTGGAGAAGTCAAGGTCTGTATTGTAGATGTGGGGCCATCCAGAGGTCTCGTGGCCGCAAGAGTTTATCATCATGGTGAGTGCCACGACTGGAGGTCGACTGAGGCAATCAACAACTCGATTGTTAATTCCTTTTTTATATTTGATGTTAAGGTGGAACTATTGTAAGTATGTGGACCACTTCTAATGGTGGTCATTCTTCAATTTTCCTTGGGTATGCATGAACTGTAGTGGCTTGTGATAAATGTGGATAAGTGTCTCCTTTCCATCAATCTAATGTCTTCACTGGCGGTAGGATTTCACAATGGAGTACATTTCTTTGTCATAAGTAGGGTACTTATAAACAACATCTGTTAGTGTCTCACTATGATATGCCACGAGGTGGCCATGTTGAGTGAGAACAACGCCCACAACATAGTCTGAAGCATCTGTCTCGATCTCAAAGGGATGTTGCAGTTCTGGTAATGAAAGTACTGGGATGAGAACACACACTTCTTCAAGTCATCGAAGGCTTGTTGTTGGGACAGGCCCCACACGAATTTTGCCTTACCTCCACCCCTGGTTACTTGGCTGAGGGCCCATGCGATATGAGAGAATCCCAACACGAACTTGCGATAGAAATTGGTGAGGCCCAAGAAGCTATGAGATGATCAAGGAGGTCATCGATTCAGGGAATTGGGTACTGGTTCCAGACTGTAATTTTATTCAGGGCTCGGTAATCAATGCAGAGTCACTAGGTCTCGCCTTTCTTCTGCACCAGCACGATTGGGCTCCCATAAGGCGATGAGCTGGGACAGATGTGCCCCTTGTGAAGTAGTTCTTGGATTTTCCTCTTGATCTCCTCGTTTTCTATTAGAGAGTAGTGGTAGACTATCCCATTGGGTAGCGGTGCGCTTGGGGTCAGATTGATGGGCTGCTTGACCTGGCAGTGCAAAGATACCCCGGTAGGAGAGGAGAATATATCTGAGTATTCTTCCACGACCTTATTTACTTGCTTCTATTGTGTGGAGAGATTGATCGCGGAGGACCTAGATGAGGTTGTGATCTTTCACTCCATTTGAGAGCGAATCACGAAGAAGAAAAATTTCCTGGTCTGAGAGATGACCTTCTTGCATTGCTTGGCAAAGATCAAGGAAATCGCACTAGGAGGGACTACCTCAGGTATCTTGTACAATTTCCCGTTCAAAGTAATAATAACACTATGAGGTCTAGACTCATATACAACATGCATTTTCATAAATAAGGTTGGCCCAAAAGAACATTACAAACTTCAAGAGGAGAAACATCACACAATACCTCGTCTTTGAAATGTTTGATGTCGTACAACAGTCGACACTGTTGGTTGAAACGAAGATCACTTCCTTGGTAGAGCCATCCAATGGTGTAGGGTTGTGGGTGCTGCGATGTCGGCAGTGCTAGGAACTTGAAGACATTTTTTGATATGAGGTTCTTTTGGCTACCTCTATCAACGATGAAGTGTAGTGGGGTGCCTTTTATCCACATCTGTTTCTCACCTTCTTCTGGGGTGCTTGCCTTCTTCTGGAAAAGTAGTGTATATGACCTATTTCTTAGTGGTCGATTTGGCAATACCACAGGTGGTGCAGAACCTGATATAGTTTTCGACATCCTCTCGAAGTTTTGGGTAGTAGAAATGTTTCTGTAGCACTGCCACTGTCTTTTCGACGCCAAAGTGTCCTGCCACCAGACTTTAGTGAGATTTCCAAATTAGCTTCGCACACTCACTTAATGGAACATAGAGATGGCATAGATGACACAATGGCTCATATTAAAGATGGAAATTAGCGACCACTGAGTTGGCGCCCAACATTTGGTAGGTGGTGGAGAAGTCAGGGTCTATATCGTAAAGGTGGGGTCATCCAGAGGTCTTGTGGCTGCAAGAGTCTAGCACGGTGGTGAGTGCCGCGACTTGAGGTCGGCTGAGGCAATCAACAACTCGGTTGGTATTTCCCGTTTTATACTTGATGTTGAGGTGGAAATGCTGTAAGTATGTGGACCACTTCTAATGGCGGTCATTTTTCAATTTGCCTTGGGTTTGCATGAACTGTAGTGGCTTGTGATCAGTGTGGACGAGTGTCTCCTTCCCAAGAATGTAATGTCTCCACTGGCGGCAGGCTTGCACAATGGAGTACATTTCTTTGTCGTAAGTAGGGTACTTACGAACAACATATAATAGTGTTTCACTATGATATGGCACGAGGTGGCCGTGTTGAGTGAGAACGACACCCACAACTTTTCTGAAGCATCTGTCTCGATCTCAAAGGGATGTTGCAGGTCCGGTAATGAAAGTACCGGGGATGAGCACAAAAACTTCTTCAAGTCATCGAAGGCTTTTTTTTGGGACAATCCCCACACAATTTTTTCCTTACTGCCACCTCTAGTTACTTGGCTGAGGGCCCATGTGATACGAGAGAATCCCAACATTAACCTGTGATAGAAATAGGTGAGGCCTAAGAAGCTATGAAGTTCTATGAGTGTGGTTGGGTTTGGCCATTCACGGATGACCTGGATCTTGGCTGGATCCACATGCACACATTGTTGATCAACTATGTTGCCTAAGTAATGGACCCTGTCCATGACGAAGGAGCATTTTTCCAAATTTTCATATAGTTTGTGTTACCGCAGGGTGTGCAGAACTTGCTGAAAATGGTGCAAGTGTTTTACCCAAGTCTTGTTGTAGATGAGGATGTCATCCATATACACCACTACAAAATTATTGGTGAAAGGTTGTAGGATATCGTCCATCATTCGCATAAATGTTGTTGAGGTATTTTTTAAACCAAAGGGCATGACCAACCATTCAAAAAGACCTTCTTTTGACTTGAAGGCGATCTTCCATACATCTATCTATTCTATGGGAACCTAGTGGTAGCCAGACTTCAGATCAATCTTACTCAAGTATTTGGCCCTCGTGAATTGGTCAAGGAGGTCATTGATTCGGGGAATCCTGTACCGGTTTCAGACTGTCATTTTATTTAGAGCCCAATAATCAATGCAGAGTCTCTAGGTCCCATCTTTCTTCTGCACCAACACGATTGGGCTCCCACAAGGCGAGGAGCTGGGATAGATGTGACTCTTGTGGAGCAGTTATTAGATCTGTCTCTTGATATTCTCGTTTTCTAACAGAGAGCAACGGTAGACTGGCCCATTGGGTAGCAGTGCGCTTGGGGTTAGATCGATGGGATGCTTGACCTGGCAGTGCAGAGGTACCCCTTTAGGAGAGGAGAAGATATATGAGTATTCTTCCACAAACTTATCCACTTACTTTTGTTGTGTGGAGAGATCGACCACGAAGGCCCTAGATGTGCCTACGATCTTTCACTCACTCTAAGAGCGAATCACGAAGAAGACAAATTTCTCGGTCTAAGAGATGACCTTCCTGCATTGCTTGGTAGAGATCAAGGAAATATCACTTGGAGGGACCACCTCAGGCATCCTGTACAATTTCGTGTTCAAATTAATAATAACACTACAAGGCCTAGAATCATATAAAAAATGATGTTTCCATAAATAAGGTTGGCCCAAAAGAAAATTACAAACTTCGATAGGAGCAAGATCACACAATACCTTGTCTTTGAAAGGCTTGATGTCGTATGACAATTGACACTGTTGGCTGACGTGGAGATCGCTTCCTTGGTGGATCCATCCAATGGTGTAGGGTTGTGGGTGCGACATTGTCGAAAGGGCCAGGAACTTGATGACATTTGCTGAGATGAGGTTCTTTTGGATACTTCTATCAACAATAAGGTGCAGCGGGGTGCCTTTTATCTACATCTGTGAATGGAAGAGGCACTCACTTTCTTCTGGCTCGTCTGGTTCACTAGGTTGGAGCTTGGTGGTAGCAACGGTGGCACTGGTTTCCGCGTCAATGATCCATCTTCCCCTTTCTGGTTCTGACTTAGAGTTAGAACCTGCATTTGATTCAGATGCTTTCACATCGGCTACTAGCGACTGCTTTTAGCGGCAATCAACAGTGTTATGCCAAGGGCTCGTATGGAAGTCACACCACTTCTCAATATCTTTCTTCGTCTTTCCGGTGTCCTTCTTTGCTTGCATCTTGGAATGGTTGTCCTGATACTTTCCATATTTGTTTTGTCCTTTTTTCTTTGGGTTGGGGCCACCCTTTCCTGGATTTTGCTGTGAGGGGTTCCTAGGCCCAAATTGCTGAGTCTCTTTTTTGAGCTTCTGCTCGATTTTAACGACACATCGGTAGGTCACGCCCAAGGACAAGATGTCCATAAATTACATTTTGGTCTAGATGTATATATGCAGAGCACCGTGATACTTGAGCACTAGATTTCACTCCGAATCTTTGATACCCAACTTGGTGTGCAAGGTATAGAAGATATTTGTGAACTCTGGCACTGCTTGATATATTTCTTGTCGTAGCGTGGTCCATTTGGTATACAAGTTGTCATAACTTCCGACAAGGTAGTATTGTTCCTTAATATCATCCATAAAGGATTCCCAGGTGGTCGTGACTGTAAATAATGAGGGTTCCTCTATTTCCTTTTTCTCACAGAAATTTTCCCACCAATATTTTACATGGGGAACGACTTTGAGGAGCGCAAAAGTAATATTTTCTCTATTCGAAAAGTTATGGACAAAACAACACCATTCTAGTAGATTAAACCACTTGTCTACAACATCTGCATCTATCAAACCTTCAGGTATAGGAATATCAAAGTTTATTTGTACCTTGAATGGGGCGGTGCCTCCGCTCGAGTAAGATGCGTCGCCTATTGGTAGCCGCCGAAGGATTTACGTGAAACTATCCATCATCTCGTTCCTTTATTGGATGAGGTATTCCTTAAGCAACATTTTGAAAGGATCTCCTATCCCATCATATTTAATTTCTCCTGTCATGAGAGGTCGCTTGGGCGTGGGAGATCTTTTGTCCTAAGGATAAACAAGCTCGAGAGCCAATTCTTTGTACCCCAACCTCATTGGGGACATGCATTAAGACGACAAGGAGCATACCGCTCTGATACCATTGATCCAGATTTTACGAGCAGAATGAAATGAATATAGATTATTAAAATAAGCTTAACATAGAATAACAAAGATACATTAAAATTGGTTTTCTATTCAATAAAGAAATAAGCTGAAACTATAAAATGCAGTGGAAAACTAACTTGCTGGAATGGTGGTGGATAATCTCTGAGAAGAGATGTGACAACTGCATTCATTCACAAGAATATCATTATAATGAGGCTATGAAGTCCTTTTTACAATAAACAGGAATGTCAAAAAACCTAGACATCCAAAAACCTAACCCTAGGAGATGAAGCGCCAAAAGTCATGTGGGCCATGTTTGGGTAAGTTAGTACATCAAGTTCCCGGGGTCGTAAATTTTTCACACGGTATCCATTTTAGGTGCACGATAGCCCATGAAAGGTCTAACTGAGAAGAATTTTTTTTTAATGTCCCAAGTTAGTCTCCTTCGCTTTCACCTAGGCCCCAAACCCCCCAAAAAACGTCGTTTAGGGCCTCAAAACGTCCCCAAAAGTTTGGAACTCGAAAAACTGTCGAAAAAAATACCAAGGTGGAAAACTATTTTTCGAGCCAGTGGAATAGGTGGGTGGCCCCAAATATCCACTTGGATATATATTCCCTCCTTAGGAAGTAATGCTCTCCATTGCGTTTAGTTCCCCCATCAGATGAGGAAATTTCTGCTGAATTTGGCCCCGTGTGAGCCACTTGCCTTGGTGCAGGAGCTGCCCTGCTTTGATGACTCGATAAAGCTGGATCCTTTGCTGTCAAGTTCCCTTGATCTTTGTGTCCACAATATGATCACTAGATTCCTATTGCATGTAGTCACGGTTGAGCTCTGTTGGTGTCAACGTCTTTGCTATCTATGAGGTGTCCAATAATGGTGGGAAATATGGCCGAAGGAGAACCACGTTGAAGACTGGGTGCAGGCCAAGGAAAGGGGGAATGTTGAGCTCAAAAGCATTGTCACCCACAGCCCTTGTGATGGTGTACGATCCATAACAGAGTGGTCAGAGATTTCGATGGGTCCCTGTAAGGCATTCTTTCTGCAAGTGCAACCAAACTTTGTCGCCCACCTGAAAATTATGTGGCACCCGATGTTGATCATGGCTCTGCTTGTACTTGGCATTAGAATTCTATAGAATATCTTGAACATGTTGGCGTATGTATTGGATCCTCTCAATGAGCCTTGTGGCTTTGTCATATTCTGGTGGAGCAAGGGACAAGTCGACCGAGGTGGTCGCCAGGGGTAGTGCAACATCCATGGGGCCCAATGGTTGGAATCACAACCCCACTTGAAAGGGGTTGTGGCCAGTCAAGCTATGCAGGGATCGATTCTAGCTATGCTAGACATAGAGAAGATTCTGACCCCATGTACAGGGGTGTTTTTAATTGTACATGTGCAGGATATGTACGATCATCTGATTGACGACCTCAGTTTGGCCATCTGTCTGGGGGTGGAAGGTAGTGGATTGGGTGAGCTTGGTATCCAGTAGTGACCAGAGGCTCAACCAGAATGTGCTGATCAACCGACTGTTACAGTTTGAGATAATGGTTTATGGGATCCCAAAATGTACCCATACTCGTTCAAAGAAGAGCTTGGCAGTGGCTTCTGCTATTACCTTGGCCCCCAATCCCCAAAAAGCGTCGTTTAGGGCCTCAAAACGACCCCATAAGTTTGGAACCTGAAAAACTGTCAAAAAACCGCCAAGGTGGAAAACTGTTTTTCGAGTGAGTGGAATAGTTGGGTGGCCATCGATACTCACCTAGATCAATTGAACTTTTACCACCCCCATGGCCTTGTTCATGAGCACTTTGACTCTATGATCCAAGATGTGTATTGGTTCCACCTAAAAATCCCCTTTGTGCTCCACCTGGATCACATTCCAATCAATTATGTGGTTAGGATTAGGCACATGTTTCTTTAATAATGATACATAAAATGCATTATGCACTCTCATGGATGCAAGTAATGCTAGCATGTATGCACTCTCATGGATGCAGGTAATGCTAGCATGTATGCACTCTCATGGATGTAGGTAATGCTAAAATGTATGCAACTGGCCCTATCTTTTCTAATATTTCAAAAGGCCCACAATATCTCATTGCAACTTCAAGCAACTTCCTAATCTTAGCAAACTTATTTTCACCTTCACTTTTAAGAACACATGTTCTCCCACTTTAAAATCTCTAAACACTTTATTCTTGTTTGCATAATTTTTCTGCCTATCTTGGGAAGCTTTTAAATTCTACTTGAACTTTGCCATCTGCTCTTCCATTTCTTTTAAGAAATATGGCCCAACATATGCTTTGTCTGCTGGATTATCCCAACTTACTGGAGTGTTACACTTCCTGCCATACAATGCCTCAAATGGAATCATTTTTAAAGAGGCATGATACCCATTATTGTAGGAAAATTCAATGAAATGAATATAATCTTCTCACTTTGATGGTTGGTCCATCACATAGATTCTAGGCATGTCCTCAATCATTCTATTAGTCTTCTTGTTTTCCCATCAGACTCCGAGTGATACGTTGTACTGAGATTTAGATTTGTCCCAAATCCCTTAAACAAACCTTTCCAAAAAATCAAAGTAAACTTTGGCTCTCTGTCGGAAACTATTGCCTTAGGCACCCTATGTAGCCTGGAAACTTTTTTCATATAAATTTCTGCAATATTTGTTGCCTTGTGTGTAGTATTCACTGGAATTAAATGTGCTTCCTTAGTCAATTTATCCACCACCGCTATGATGGAATCATGCTGCTTCATTCTTATGGGAAACTTAGTAACTAAATCAACCATAACAACTTCCCACTTCCTTTCTGGAATGGGCAATGGTTGTAACAAACCTTTTGGATGTCTATGATCTATCTTTACCTTTTGGATATTTAATCAACCACTTCTTTTTTCATTCATGGCCAAAAGCATTGGCTTCTCATAACTGTAATTGTCTTATGATATCTTGGATGTCCAACATATGATACATAGTGCATTTCCTTTAGCCCTACATTTTTCAGCTCATTGGAATTCGACACATATACTTTTCCTTTGTACATGATAAATTCATCTTCCTTCAGCTCATAATAATTAAATTTCTGTTGTAAATTACCTTGTTGTAATGTTTCTTTTATTTTCAAATATTGTTAATCTGAATTTGTTGCTACAATGATTTGAGCCTTTAGATCAATTTCTTACATGCTAGTAGTTGCAACATGCACTTCATGATCTCTCTTGCCGAGTGCATCAATCACTTGATTTTCCTTGCCTTTGATATGCTTAATTTCAAATTCATATCCACCAAGGAATTCAAGCCATCTAGTTTGCATAGCATTTAATGTTGGTTGTCCAAAAAAATGCTTCAGACCATAGTGGTATGTCCTTAGCTCAAATTTCCTCCCCGTGAGGTAATTTGTAACATACCCAGACTCCCAAAGGCTGGGCTATGCCACTTAAACAGGCTGCAACATACCCAACCACCAGCAGGCGGGGCACACTGCAGTCCCAAGACTTAGTTCTCTAAACTTATCTCGAAATCAAAAGAATTCTCATTAATAAAAGAGGCATGTAAATCACATTCATAAGACAAGAATCATGCTACAACATAAAATAAATAAACAACGTTCCATGCACAAAAAATAACCAATAGACATGCACATTATAAATACATATCTTAAAGATAATTAAATACACAACAGAATAAACATATACAAAAAACACAAAGAACACTTATCTTTCAAGTAAACATTCACCAACTGGTTGCAGACCAAGGACGTTCCTCCCAACCATAGACACTAATGTTCATTTACTGTCAACAACAGGTCACCCTTGAGCCAGGGCTATGAATCCACAATGATGGGTCCTGGGCCAACTCTAAAACACACATCAGTTGGCTAACTAACTCTCAGGTTTCCCAACCTCACAATGAAACCCATATTTCTATCTCTCTTTCCCCCTCAGCTTGAACCACCCAAAGAAACAGACACCCTTCTCTGCCATGCAGTTCCTCAAACTGTCCCATTTCTCTCTAGGGCTCCGATGCTACTGGTCAGGAAATATCCCTACTAGAAACTCCAAGGATTCTTAGCTATGGAAAGTTCTATACAAACTGCCATCAGTCTCATAACTAACACGCCTCTCAGCACTCAAGCTATCACAGGCCTTTCAACACTCACAACAATCCAAAGTACACCATATCTCTTCTAACCATCCTGCACAACCCCAAGAGAATGTACCCCCTTCTCTGCCACACAGTCCCTCAGGTTGTCCATCTCCTTCCAAGGCTCCAATGCTTCTGGTTAAGAATCTCCCTGCTGGGACTCTCAAGAATCACAACTATAGATATTTCTATCCGAACTTCCATCAAGATCATGTACACATGCATCCATTCCCTTATGGAATGATCAATAATTATTACAACCATTCATTAATGGCTCTCCTCTTCCTGCCATTTGTTTCCATGCTCATCCCAAGAGCATACAAACTAGCAATAGTGAGTGAAGAGGAAAGAAGAACAAGGGAACAAGGGAACAAAACCAACCAGGGGAAGAAGACAAACAAAAGGGAAGAGAGACCCCCAAACTTCAACCAGAGCCATCCTCATGAAACCATTCGTATCCATGCTCAGACCAAGAACACATGTATTCAACCCGAGTGAAGGATAAGGAAGAAGAAGAAGAAGAACTAGGGAGAATAAGCACACCAAAACAACCCCCAAGGGATGTTTATATAATCACAAGAACTAAGAACCACATGGCCTTCCCCAAGAAGCCCATGTAACCACTTTTCTCCATAGAACCAATTATGGTAAATACAAATAATAATAAAAAGACTTAGCCCCTCAAGCCCCCTCTCTCGTGGAATCATAGCCCCCTATCTCTTTTGTCCTTGTTCGTCTTGCAACCAACGATGTATTTTATTAATATATATGAACTATTACATTTCCTAGGCACTATGGACCCTTTTTCGACTTTACTGACTCACCAGCCTAAGTCACAATTACATAATACATTATAGTTCATAAGGGTTAAAACTCGGATGTTACATAATGTCTCCACATTCTCAATGCATTTACAATTGTTCCTAACTCTAAATCATGGGTAGCATAATTCTTCTCATGCTCTTTTAATTTTCTGGACTCATACCATACCAGATGATCCTTTTGACTGAGAACTCCACCAATGCATTCCTTGCATGCCTCAATGCACACCACAAAATCTTCGTCTGGATATGCAATCTTCAATATTGACACACTTGTCAATATGTATTTCAATTGTCAAAAAATTTCTTCACACTTGGAAGTCCATTCAAATTTCACTCCCTTCTTTTGTAAAGAAGTGATTGGACTTGCAATCTTTGAGAATCCTTTTATAAATTTTCAGTAATAATTGGAAAGACACATGAATGATCTAACCTCTATGACGTTTCTTGGTGCTATCCATCCTCTAATGGCCTCTATCTTCTCAGGATCAACTGCTATCCCCTCTGCTGAAATGATATGCCCCAAGTAGTGAATTTTGTTTTTGGTAAAAGATTCACTTACTTAGCTTAGCATAGAACTTATGATCTCTTAAAACTTGCAACACCATTCTCAAATGTTTCTCGTGTTCTGATTCTGACTTAGAGTATGTGAGTATATCATCTAGTAATACAATCACAAACTTGTCCAGGTACTCCCCAAACACTCCATTCATTAGACACATAAATATAGTTGGGGAATTTGATAGTCCAAATGGCACTACCGTGAATTCATAATGCTCGTGTCTTGTCCTAAATTTTCTCTTGGTGATGTATTCTTCCTTAATCCTCACTCGATGATAGTATGATCTCAATTCTATCTTACAAAATATTCTTTCACCTTTTAGCTAATCAAACAAATCATCAATCCTTGGAAAAGGATATTTATTCTTTATGGTGACCTTATTCAATTGTTTGAAATCAATACACAACCTTAAGTTACATATTTCTTCTTTATAAAAAGAACTGGGAGTTGCCAAGGTGACACATTTGGGCATATATAGCCCTTCTTTAACAATTCTTCAAGCTTCATTTGCAACTCTTTCAATTCCAGTGTGCCCATTTTGTAAGGTGTTTTGGACATTGGGGCAACTCCTAGCACCAAATCAATAGAGAAATCAATGTCTCTCTTTGGTGGAAATCTTGAGATTTCCCTAAAAAAATCCTCAAAATCCCTTAAGACCAGATGGTCTTCAATGCTTGCCACTTTATCTCTCATTGCCTCTTCCATATGGGATGAAAAAATCTGACATCCATTTCTAAATCTCTTTTTCAACTGCATAGTTGAAATATTTCTAACAACTATAACTCTTGGAATGCCTTGAATCTTACCTTGCTTCCATTCTTTGTCAAGACGTGTGATTGTCTTGTTGTAACAATCTAGGACACCATGGTGTTTTTCCAACCAATCCATTCCAATTAGACAATCATATGAACCCAACAATATGATGTTAACATCTACCTTTATGTCGAGTCCATTCATGTCTATTAGACAATATCTAACCAACTCATTGATTTTCCTCTTAGCTCAAGCAACTAATAGAACTAACCAATATTTCTTATGCTTACTCTTTTGTAAGTGAAATATTTCAACAATGTTAGATTTTATGTAACTATGGCTATCTTTGGAATCAATTAAAATTGTTATGGGTTGGTTATCAATCTTACCTTCCACTTCAATCATGGGATATTGATATTCAACTTGCTTGTTGTCCAAGGTTGCATAAATCCTTGGCATGTTTATGTTAGAATTAAATAGATGTGCACGTTTTACCATAGACAATATTACTATTATCACCAAACCATATGCATGCGTCCACCCCTGAGCACCATAACCTTTTCTAGATAGAATGATTTTGGAAGCAACACTAGAATAGATAACCAAGAGAGTTCATCTTTCTCCAAAGATAGCTCACCAAACAAGAAGTCTCAAATCCACAAAACAAGAACAATACTTAGCTGCAGCAGTTGCAGTTGCAGTTGCACTTACCAAGAATACCACCAAGAACCATCACCAAGAACACCACCAAGAGATACTATAGGATAGGGCACACATATTAGGCTATATGGCGCTAGAGAGAGAGACCAAGAACCATCCCAGAAGATCCACCTTCCATCCTTGTAGCTGCAGCTCCAAACTTGTGCCAAACTTGACTGAGAGAGTGTGTGAAGTGTGTATACAAATGAGCTAGATCATCTCTTATTTATAGTGGTTCTTGTCACTTGTTTGGGCCGACTTGTCATTTTAAAATCTAATACTTTAATATTAATTCTTTTACTGAGCCAACTTGTCTTCTAGGGTTTCTACACATCTGTTTAGGGTTTCTCTTGCTTCTAGAATATTCTATTATAACCAAAGGTTACACATGGAGGTTAATACCTCCCACAACTACCATAATATCAACACTCCCTCCTAGCTAGGGAGGTATTAATAGGTAGCATCATCATAACCACATAGGCTATCTCATGATCACATAGACAAATTCATGAACAACATTTCCACTATCAATATCATCTGATAGCATCAACTGCATCATCTCTCGAGGCCATACTCCATCTAAGTAATCGAGCATGATGTTGAATAATTCACTCACTCAATAGAGTGATAAAAGGACCATTCTTGTAATCCAGACCTACATCCTAGAAGAATGACTATCCCAACAGATGTTGAATGTCCTTAATGGCTCCAAGAACCATCCTCTCCATTGCATAAGCTCTAAGTTGTATGATCATATCTAAGTTGTACTAGCATGATGCTCTGCATCATATCTAATTTGTACTAGCATGATCATATATAGCATGATGTGGAGTACCATATACATCATCTCTAATTTGTACTAGAATGGTGTCAATGCACCATCTCTAAGCTGTACTCACATGATGTAGATCAATGCCTTTGCATCATCTCACTATCCATCTAGCTGGAAATCATCTCCAACACTAGTGGTAGTCTCCATGTCAATCAAAACAATGCCATCCAATAGAACATAACTGTGGATATTCATACTAGTATACAACTACTATCTAGTGGTACACAACCACTCATAGTAGCACACAGATACTAACTAGTGACACATAGTGACAACCAGTGGAACACATCCACCACAGTAGCGTACAACTACTGTCCAAAGACACACAGTCTCCACAACAATAATATCATCTGATATCAACCTGCATAACATTATCATGATACAAACTGAGTCATCTGGGCCATTCTTCCACTCACATCTATGAGATCTGGAAGAGTATCTTCCCTTGGAAAGTTAAACATCATCCATAGGCTATCTGGAATATTCTTCTCAAGCATAGGAGAATAATTTTCCATGATTTCTAAACCTGGACCATTCACCTAACTGGGCCATTCTTCTGGCATTAATCACAGTGAAACTTGAAGAGAATGAGTCTGCCCTAGGGAATGACTATCCCTGATTGCTGAACCTGGACCATTCAACTAACTGGGCCATTCTTTCAGCACTAATCACAATGCAACCTGGAGAAAATGAGTTTTCCCTAGGGAATGATTGTTCGGACCATTTCCTATGGAAATGACTATCTTGCACCAATATCTTATAATGGACCATTCTTCGAAACTGCTCACAACTTTGAACATCGAAAGAATGACTGCTCGGAGAAGCTGACCATTCTACTTGACCACTACTAAGAGTGACTTCCAAGAAGAATAATTGTCCTATACCATTCCCCCACACTGTCCACAGGGGGAATCATTGTCTATGGTACATCAACAATCTATCAGATCATTTTCATTACGAAAATGACTGTCCGATATGGACCATTTTACAAACTAGAAAATGACTCCCCGTCAGAAATATTGGGCCACTTTCTGGACTGGAAGGTGACTGCCCAACCTGGACCATTTTTCAAACTGGAAAATCACTGCCCATAAATCAATAACATGTCATTGCTCCCTTCAAACCTCAGAATTAATCAATTACCTTTCCAATAAGGAAGTCATCTCCACAAGTTCAACTTGTCCCTTAAGTACACAAAATTTTCATCTTAGACAGAGGCTTTACCAAAATATCTTCTATCTACTCATCTGTGGAGATATACTGGAGAACCACTTCTCCCCTCTGGACTCCATCACGGAGAAAACAATACTTGATCTCAATGTGCTTCAACCTATCATGGAACATGGCTTCTCTAAAAGCCTCAAACAACTCTAACTATCACAATATATCACAGTCAAATCCAACACCTGATTAGAAAGTCCAGAAACTAGCTTACGAAGCCACACTACTTCCGTACAAGTATCACAAGCTACAATATACTCTGCTTTTGCAGTGTTGAGTGCAATAGACTTCTTTTTCCTGCTATCCCATGATATCGTGGCAAAGCTCAAACTGAAACATATCCAAGCAACACTTCTTCTAATATCTGCACTCCCTGCCCAATCTGAAACCAGAAATCCAAGCAGTTGTATACCATGACTCAAACGTCCAAGAAGACATTTCAAGGCATGCCTTGCAATTATTCAATTTTCATGGCTAGGTTCCACCTGGAATTATCTTCATAGGAAAGCAAATATCTGGCTGAGTGTTCTCCAAATACATCAATGAGCCATTCAATTGTCGATACAAGGATGTGTCTATTGGATCAGAGTCTCTCAACTTCTTCAGATATATCATCATGGGATTTTTCCATGGATTTGTAATCCATTATCTTGGACTTCTGAAGAACCATTTCGATACACTTCCTTTTTCATAGGAAGGTTTCACCATGCTTATGTTGTACATGAGAGGCTCTGCACCAAATTGCTTGAATCCATACATGGTCTTCTTCCATCTGCATACATGAGTTTCTTTCTGGTATACCTCAAAACCTTGAGGTTGCTCTACATATGCTTCTTTTTCAATTACTTTGTTGAGAAGAACAATATTTACATCCATCTGATGTAAACTCCAACCCATGGATACTACAAGAGATATAATGGCTCAGGTAGAGGTATATCTGGTTACTGGAACAAGTTGTCATCATAGTATTATCCCTCCTTCTAGGAGAACCCTCTAGCCCTGAATCTCACCTTGTATCTATCAATGCTTCCATCTTCCATTCCTTCTACTTGAATGGCAGTCAAAGATCCTCAATTATTCAACACTTGGATTCTTTTATGGAGAAATCTTCTTTTGGAGTCATGTTCTTGAATATATGATGAGGAATTCTATTCTGAACATATACGATTTCCATAATTGTTTTTCCCCATAGAAACATGGATAGATTCTGGTCATTCATCATTGCTTTAACAAATTCTTCAATGGAATGATTATTTCTCTCTGCCACGTCATTCTAAGGGAAAATTAGCTCCCTCTTAATCCCAATTTTTTCTTGAAGAGGCAATGAGCTTCTTGGATGTGCATTCTCATCCATTATCAAACCTCAAGATCTTTATCTTCTGCTTAGACATTGGTCCACACACATCTGAGTGAATGATGTCCAAAAATCTTTTTTGCTTTCCACACTTCCATTAGAATTGGTACTTAGTGAGATCACATGCCTCACCACTTGATGGAGTCATCTGCTCCATGTTTGCAACTGTCACTACAACTCCTTCTCAGAGCTATCACCCGTGACCTTCCCACAACAAGAACAACAAGATACACAATATTTCCAATAGCATTTTCTTAAAAACATATCTATGGTAACAATGATGGTAGTCATCATAGATTTACCAAGGTGACCTGCCCGAGAGCAAACAATAAATATTTCTCTAGAGGAGATGTTAGTTCATTTTTCAATATGCATCTACATCAATAGTATTTACATGCCATCAAGTATAAATTATATATAGAAGTAATAAAACCTTTCAAAGACTACTTTCACAATTTTTAATGTAGCAACTATCACCCTTGATATATACAAATTGGAAGCTTAACAATTTAATCAAACCTAGAACCTGAAGCCTCAACCACTATGGAGGGTGTGCTTGTTCCTTTGAATGCACTAAATCCAAGATTACAACTTAGACAAGGTCTCTAGTACTTTCCCTACAAACACACTCATGTTTTGCTAGATGATATAACTTGGATAGCATATACAAGTGCATACCTTTGAAGTCTTGTAGCATCGTCCAACTTGTCTTCCAATCTGAAACTAGATACCATCTTGACAAGAAGAGATTAGAAAATGAATCAAAAGATTCAATGGTTAGAACAAGCTAGAAACTCTAAAATTTCAACTTTGACCACAAAATTAATTTGACTAGAAGTCAACCTTTGATTTTGACTTTGACTTTGATCAATCAAACTTTGACTTTGACTAAAAATCCCATCTTGACGTTTTTTCTAGTTGATGGTACCAAGAGGTGCACTAGGCTAGGGAGCACTAGGATGTCAAGGAATTAAGTCAAACACTTCATCATAAGTGCCCAAACACAAGGGTCGGGGTTTGCTGCAGCTGCATAATCAGAAAACCTAGTTGCAGCTGTAACCGGTACACAATGAGCTTAACAAAGAACTGTCACACTACCTTCTAGTGGTTAGACTCTCTTGAAGGTGCTGTGGGCCCATAACCTATTAGAATTAAATATGTTTTCTCGTTTTACCATAGACAATATCACTATTGTCACCCAACCATAAGCATGCATCCACCCCCGAGCACCATAACCTTTTCTAGATAGAATGATTCTGGAAGCAACACTAGAATATATAACCAAGAGAGCTCATCTTTCTCCAAAGATATCTCACTAAACATAAAGTCTCAAAGCCACAAAATAAGAAGAATACTCAAATACAATAGTTGCAGTTGCAGTTGCACTTACCAAGAATACCACTGAGAACCATCACCAAGAACACCATCAAGAGATATTAGAGGATAGGGTTCACATCTTAGGCTATATAGGGCTAGAGAGAGAGACCAAGAACCATCCTAGAATATCCACATTCCATCCTTGTATCTGTAGCTCCAAACTTGCGCCAAACTTGACTGAGAGAGTGTGTGTACAAATGAGCTATATCATCTCTTACTTATAATGGTTCTTATCACTTGTCTGGGCCGACTTGTCCTTTTAGAATATAATACTTTAATATTAATTATTTTACTGAGTTGACTTGTCTTCTAGGGTTTCTACACATATGTTTAGGGCTTCTCTTGCTTCCAAAATATTCTATTATAGCCAAATGTTTCACATGGAGGTTAATACCTCCCACAACTACCATAATATCAACAGTTCCCTCCCATGTCTTCCACTATTTTAGCCTCTTGGATGTTGTGGATAGTCCTCGTTCTTTCTCCTTTGTGAGGGAAATCCCTATATAGGTGGTTTCCCTCACACCCCCAACATTGTATAGGCTTTTTCCTTGGCCTTTTCCCAAATGATTATGCAGTCTTGTGCTCATTTTGAGTTGACTATCCTTGCTGATTTTTTTGGGTACTGTTCTTGAAAAAGGGTGGCTTAAAACATTTTTCCCATTGATCCTTTTTTCCCTTCATATTCTCATTCCAAGCCTTTTGGAAAAATGGCCTTCCTCTGTTATGATCATAAATATGCTTTGCTCTCCTTATGGTTTCCTCCAAGGTCTTGGGGTTATCATAATGTATCATGTCACTATAGAAGGAGGGTGTTGGCGATATTTCTTGTCATGGGCTCGAGAGCATTCGGGTTTGCAAGTTGCACGAAGTGATCAAGCGCAGCACGTGAGAATCCTTGTTTTTCCAAGTAGCAGGTCAAGCGAGCGGGCAAAGTGTCGTCGGCACCATCCAAGGTCGATGATCTCGCAAACTCGGGAGTTCGCAGGATAAAGGCCCAAGCATTGGATATCCCAAGTCGTGAGGACGCGAGAAGCGAGAAGGTGATTAGACGTTGGATCTGGATCGAGGAGAACCTTTAGATCCACACATCGGATCGCATATCAGGGTCTCGCAAGAAAAGGCTCGAGAATTTGGGCACGGGGATCGCAAGATTGAGAGAAGCGATATCCCGACAGCTGGAGGTAGTGGGGGCCATAGCAGAGTCAACGAGTGGAATACAGGTGGCATGAAGCCTCGGGATATCACCGTGAGAAGTCCCGAAGTGTTGGTGTTAGGATTCGCGAGTCGCGAAGTGCCGAAGGTGTCCAGAGCCCGGGCCCACAGTATCGCCGAGAAGATCTCAACCGTCCATCAAAGAAGGACACGTGGTGCGCGATTAGGCTCCTCACCTCCTTGCCCCTCGCAACTTTAAAACATAAGGATTAGCTCCTCCCAGCCGCGAAACATGAAATGCTGAAAGCGCCATTGAAGATAGGCACAGGGTCACAACCCGTGGTCACTTGGGGGTGATAGAAAAAACTACGCAAGGGGCCAAAGCGTCGGGTTTGGCTGCAGAAGGGATCACTATGTTCTCCAGGTGCCAGTTCAACTTGATCTCAATCCTAGTACCTACTTGGAGTGAATGGAGAAGAGAGAGGGTGGTTGAAACCTCACCTCACTCATTAATTACAAGGGATGGAGGGTCTGGTGAACCATCTTCTCGAGGAAGTCCTGTGCATCGATTTTCTCAAAGAAGCCATGCTGAAGACCTTGACTCAACAGGGAAGTTTGTGCACGCTAGCCCGACACTTAATGGCTCAGCTACTCTCCTTGCAGGAGCCATGCGTAGTTAAGATGGCACTTAAAAGAAGATATCAGTATGAGTTTGACTGAAGTTAAGTGACACCAATCCTTGGGTGACTGAGCACGCTTCTGTGAGGCAATTTTCTCTGAGTATATAAACTCAGTCTTTGTAATTTGTAAGGTATCGATGGTAGAGCAGAGCTCCCTACTATAAATTTTAACAGACATCCTAGTTTGTTGGATAGGCATCTATATTTGAGATATCTTGTTTTATGACAGACAATTTTTATCGCTTCATCTAATTTTCGTCTCATAGAGAGTTCGTGATTGACTGAGTCGCGTGAATTATTGCAGTTCTGTTATGATAAATGATTTATCGTAGCATTGTTGTATTCTCTAGTTTTCTGTATTCAAGTGCAAGACGACCTTGCATTTGGATGCCTTCTTCTTCAGTCTGTTAGGAACCTGTCGTTCGTAACATACCTTCACACTCTTCCCGTATAGGTCTTCCTCCTGTTCACCCTTTACTACAACTCACTGTCTGAAGTTTATATAAGACCTCACTCACCTATGCATGCCTGGCCTAGTTTGGAGTTGGAATGATATCGTTTTGAGTTGGCTTCCATTCGGTCACCCCATCTATAAACAAACCGTGACATAAAACTGATGGGCGTCGGGCTCTGCTCCTGCTAGTAATCCAGGAGTGACTTCCATCGCCAACATTTCTGGCGCCGTTGCCAGGGATGAAGTTGAATATTTTCCCCGGGATTGAACGACAACGATCAACTAATTCTGAAGGTGCATCAGATATCAGAACTATTGAGATTTCTACTGTGCACCTGGCGACTCCATTGTGACGACTCCACTGGAGCGAACCCACTATTTTAATTGTGGCTTCCAGAGGCAGACATATGCGGTCACATCCACAACTGCCTCTAGCTACACCTGTAACTGATCCGAAGGTGGTTCTTAGAAAAGGAAAGGCCCCTGAAGAAGAAGCTTCCACCGCCGAAACAGGTAATCCGCCATTTCCTTCTGTAAGAACCTCTTTTTCTCCTCCTCAGTTTCTTGATAGACCTCCTTCAGAGGTTTCCCGTTTCCTGAATTTTGGGAGTGTTCCTGCTGAGTTTTCCCCTCCTGGTCTGGGACTAGAGGAAGAAATCCTTGTCACTCCCCTCTCCTTTGAAGTTGTTTATCGGCGAAGACCCGTGACTGCAGAGGATTTTC
>ML797785.1:152718-169139 GCA_009831015.1 Picea engelmannii | reverse complement strand
TCTTAGGGCCCATGGTAGAAGATAGAGATGATTCATCCCCTCCCTTCTACACATCCCTGAATATACATGATAAAGTGCTGCATAACTACCTCATGGACTCAGGGGCTTCCCATAACCTTATGCCCAAAATAGTAATGGAAGAGCTGGGATTAGAAGTGACCAGGGCCTACCATGATTTATACTCTTTTGATTCAAGGAGAGTGCAGTGCCTAGGAGTCATCAAAGACCTAGCAATTTCCCTGTTTCAGCTACCCATGAAAAGTGTGGTCATGGATATTGTGGTAGCTGACGTTCCCCCCAAATTCGGTATGCTGTTGTCTAGATCGTGGATAAAAAAACTGGGAGGAACACTACAGATGGATCTCACTTATGCCACCATTTCGGTCTTCGGAGGGGAACAAAGGAGATTATATAGAGAAGCCCAGCTGGCCTATATTGTCAGCGATGAAGCAGACCCTACCAATCACCCCATCTTTGTACTTGACACTGACTTGGGGTCTAGTTTGCTGCAGCTTACCGATGCTCCTGAAAACTCTTTACTAATAAGAAAACATCCCAGCCCTGATCACCCGATTTCCCCCCAAAGCTCCTCTGTGTGGAAGATGTTTTTTGACGGAGCTTCTTCTAGCGAAGGAGCTGGCACTGGAGTGGTTTTCATATCACCTTGTCAAGAAGTCGTATCCCTGTCATACAAGCTGGAATTCGAAGTCACCAACAACGTGGTAGAGTATGAAGCTCTTGTTCTGGGTATGAGGGCCGCAAAGGAAATGGGAATTGAAGAGATAACAATATTCGGGGATGCTGAGTTGATTATTCAACAGATAAGGAATGCTTATCGTGCCCATAACCCCCGGCTCATGAATTATCAGAATGAAGTATGGGACCTTATTGATAATTTCTTCTTGGATTTTAACATTTCTTTCATTCTGAGGGGAGAAAATACTTTGGACGATTCTTTAGCTGTCTCAGTTAGTTTGCTCAAATTTCCTCTGCCGCCTATGATAAAAAATGATGTTGGTATAAGATATAGGCCCTCGGTGCCGGACAATGTCAAGCATTGGAAGGTGTTCGAGGATGATTCTGAACTTGAAAGGTTTCTCCAATCAGTAGACGAATTTTCTGCGTTGCATATTGACCAAGACCCTGATTTGAAAGGTGACCCTCGTCTTGAGGAGTTTTTAAATAAAATCGCTAATCATCAGATCATTCAGCTGCCCAACAATCACATTCCGAGAGGACTTGTCCCTTTAGAAAGATTGTTCGATGGGAATGATGTGCCAGTTAAGGGCAAGGTCTCAAATGAATATGCCGAGACAACCAAATGCAACATTGGCACACCGGAGGAGCCCAAGTTCGTTAAATTATCAAGTAGTCTGACCAGAGAACAGAGGGCCAAATATACTGAGTTGCTAAAGGAGTTCGCTGATGTGTTTGCATGGACGTATGAAGACCTCAAGACCTATGACACATCTGTCATTGAGCACAAGATCCCACTAAAGGAAGAGGCTAAACCATTTAGACAGAAGTTGAGACAGATAAATCCGATGTTGCTACCTGTCATGGAGAAAGAAGTGAAGAAATTGTTAGATGCCCAAATTATTGTCCCCTTGAGATATTCTGAATGGGTGGCCAATTTGGTCCTAGTAAGAAAGAAGAGTGGAGAAATCAGACTCTGTGTTGATTTCAGGAATCTCAACAGAAGCTCAAAGAAAGACAATTACCCCCTACCTAAGATGGAACACATACTGCAGAGGGTAATTGGTGCCTCCAGGATATCCATGATCGATGGGTTTTCATGGTATAATCAAATATCAGTCATGCCTGAGGACAGAGAAAAGACAACCTTCACCACTCCTTGGGGCACATTCATGTATGCCAAAATGCCTTTCGGATTGATGAATGTAGGAGCAACGTTCCAACGAGCTATGGATATAGCGTTCATCGGGGAAAAGGACTAGTTTGTGGTAATCTATCTGGATGATATCACAGTCTTCTCCAGGACATACAAGGAGCACCGCTGTCATCTGAAGAGGGTCTTCTTGAAGTGTCGAAGGTTTGGCCTATCCCTGAACCCCAAGAAATCTTTGTTTGCTATGAAGGAGGGGAAGTTATTAGGCCATATAGTGTCAGCAGAGGGAGTGAGGATTGATCCTAGCAGGGGAGAGGCAATTCAGACCCTTTCACTCCCCAGGTCTAAGAAAGAAGTCTAGGCATTTCTAGGAAAGATTAACTTCCTGAGGAGATTCGTCTCAAATTTTGCTGAGCTAGTAAAACACATCACAACAATGCTCATAAAGGGAAACAAAGTGAGATGGACCGCTGAGCCCCGGGCATCTTTTGACCGAATAAAAAGGGCACCGACTGAGGCGCCTGTGCTAATCAGTCCCGATTATTCCAAGGATTTCACGATTTTTTCTTTTGCTTCCTGGGATACAGTGGCAGCGGTCTTACTGCAGAAAAATGAGGAAGGGCATGAGCAACCCATCGCCTTCTTCAGCAGGGCGTTAAGAGACGCCGAGAGCAGGTATGAAATCATGGAGAAACATGCCTATGCCTTAGTGAAAGCTCTTAAAGCTTTCAGAGTCTATGCCTTGCATTCAAAAGTAACAGCATATGTTCCTTCAGCTTCCGTGAAGGACATCCTTGTGCAACCCGACTTAGATGGGAAAAGAGGCCGATGGATCGCAAAGATCCTAGAATTTGTTCTGTAGATTAAGCCCACCAAGTTGATAAAGGGGCAGGGTTTGGCCAAGTTGCTGGCTGAATCTACTTGCAAAGCCTTAGGGATTAGCTTCATCAATAAGCAAGCTGAGTCATCCAACAATAATTTTCAGGGTGCCTTGTCCCTAGCAACATGCTCCTGGTACAAGGATATCTTATACTTTTTGCAAGAATTAAAGCCCCCCGATGGAATGGGAAAAAACAAAGCAAGGGCTCTAAAGCTCAAGGCGGTCATGTATTGCCTCATTGACCAAACCTTGTACTGGAAAGATCCTCTAGGGGTATTTCTGAGATGCCTGGACCCACAGGAGGCCCAAAAGGTTATGTTTGATTTTCATAGCGGCCTTTGTGGAGGTCATCATTTCTGGAAGACCACATCCCACAAGATACTCTGAGCTGGGTATTATTGGCCCACTTTGTTCCCCGATGTTTGCAGGGAGATCAGAGCCTGCACCAAATGTCAAAAGTTCTCAGGAAAGCAACAACTCAAATTGCTGCCATTGAAACCCATAGCAGTTTCGACACCTTTTCAGCAGTGGGGGTTGGACTTCATCGAAGAGATTCATCCTCCCTCAAGTGGTCATCACAGATGGATCCTGACTGCAACAGATTATTTCACCAAGTGGATAGAAGCTGTCCCCACCAGAAGCGCATCCCACAAAGTAATTATCAGCTTCCTGGAGGATATCATAGCCCGATTTGGCTGTCCCAGCAGAATCGTCACCGATAATGCTACTTCTTTCAAATCTGAACCTCTAATTAAGTTCTGCGAGCAGTTCCAGATCTCGCTAATTCACTCCACCCCCTACTATCCCCAGGGAAATGGTTTAGCGGAATACTCTAACAAAATCCTGATAAAGATCATCAAAATATTATTAGAGGATAACAAAAGAGCCTGGGATTCAAAGTTGAAATTTGCTCTATGGGCCGATCATGTCACGACGAAGAGGTCTCTGGGCACCTCGCCATTTCAGTTAGTCTACGGAGTAGAGGCGGTTTTCCCTACCCAGCTCGCCTTACCTGTGGAGAAGTTCTTTCAAGATTATGAGGGAGAACCAGATCATATGATCAGAAGAATTCATCAGATAGTGGAAGTGCAGAAGAGCAGAGAACAAGTGAGGGACACAGCTTACAGTCATCAGCAGAGGATCAAGTAGGATTTTGATAGGAAGGTCAGGAAAAAGGAGTTCGAGATCAGGGACTTGGTGTTCAAGTGGGACGCACCCAGACAAGATAAAGGCAAGCACAACAAGTTCGACGCCCTCTGGATCGACCCCTTTAAAATCTCTGAGACTTTCTCCAACAACACCTATGGGTTGCAGGATCTGGAGGGTGAAGAGGTTTTCAACAGCCCAGTGAATGGGCATTTTCTGAAAAGATGTTTTATCTGAGCCTTAGGCGGCTCCTCTGTTTGTAAATATTGTCTTTTAGTTCTTTGTTTAGTTTCTTTTTGTATGTTTTCGGCCTAATAAGTGACTCCATAGCCCAATAGCAAGGCATTGAAGCTGCAGAAGGAGTTCTTAGAGAATCACAGGGACAACTCTATCCCCCATGGAGCCAAATGTTGGCGATATTTCTTGTCATGGGCTCGAGAGCATTCGGGTCTGCAAGTTGCACGAAGTGATCAAGCGCAGCATGGGAGAATCCTTGTTTTTCCAAGTAGCAGGTCAAGCGAGCGGGCAAAGTGTCATCGGCACCATCCAAGGTCGATGATCTCACGAACTCGGGAGTTCCCAGGATAAAGGCCCAAGCATTGGGTATCCCAAGTCGCGAGGACGCGAGAAGCGAGAAGGTGATTAGACGTTGGATCTGGATCGAGGAGAACCATTGGATCCACACGTGGGATCACATATCGGGGCCTCACAAGAAAAGGCTCGAGAATTTGGGCACGGGGATCGCGAGATTGCGAGAAGCGATATCCCGACAGCTGGAGGCAGTGGGGGCCATAGCAGAGTCGGCGAGTGGAATACAGGTGGCACGAAGCCTCGGGATCTCGCCGCGAGAAGTCCCGAAGTGTTGGTGTTAGGATTCGCGAGTCGCGAAGTGCCGAAGGCGTCCAGAGCTCGGGCCCATAGTATCACCGAGAAGATCTCAACCGTCCATCAAAGAAGGACATGTGGTGCGCGATTAGGCTCCTCGCCTCCTCACCCCTCGCAACTTTAAAACATAAGGATTAGCTCCTCCCAGCTACGAAACGCGAAATGCCGGAAGTTCCATTGAAGATAGGCACAGGGTCATAGCCCGTGGTCACTTGGGGGTGATAGAAAGAACTACGCAAGGGGCCGAAGCGCCGGGTTTGGCTGCAGAAGGGATCACTGTGTTCTCCAGGTGCCAGTTCAACTTGATCTCAATCCTAGTACCTGCTCGGAGTGAATGGAGAAGAGAGAGGGTGGTTGAAACCTCGCCTCACTCATTAATTACAGGGGATGGAGGGTCTGGCGAACCATCTGCTCGAGGAAGTCCTGTGCATCGATTTTCTCAAAGAATCCATGCTGAAGACCTTGACTCAACAGGGAAGTCTGCGCATGCTAGCCTGACACTTAATGGCTCAGCTACTCTCCTTGCAGGAGCCATGCGTAGTTAAGATGGCACTTAAAAGAAGATATCAGTACGAGTTTGATTGAAGTTAAGTGACACCAATCCTTGGGTGACTGAGCACGCCTCTGTGTGGCAATTTTCTCTGAGTATATAAACTCAGTCTTTGTAATTTGTAAGGTATCGATGGTAGAGCAGAGCTCCCTACTGTAAAGTTTAACATACATCCTAGTTTGTTGGATAGGCATCTGTATTTGAGATATCTTGTTTTATGACAGACAGTTTTTCTCGCTTCATCTAATTTTCGTCTCATAGAGAGTTCGTGATTGACTGAGTCGCGTGAATTATTGCAGTTCTGTTATGATAAATGATTTATCATAGCATTGTTGTATTCTTTGGTTTTCTGTATTCAAGTGCAAGACGACCTTGCGTTTGGATGCCTTCTTCTTCAGTCTGTTAGGAACCTGTCATTCGTAACAGACCTTCGCACTCTTCCCGTATAGGTCTTCCGCCTGTTCACCCTTTACTACAACTCACTGTCTGAAGTTTATATAAGACCTCACTCACCTATGCATGCCTGGCCTAGTTTGGAGTTGGAATGATATCGTTTTGAGTTGGCTTCCATTCGGTCACCCCATCTATAAACAAACCATGACATAAAACTGATGGGCGTCGGGCTCTGCTCCTGCTAGCAATCCAGGAGTGACTTCTGTCGCCAACAGAGGGTAACCCTCTTAGAAACCTTTGGATTTTGAATTTCTCATACTTTATGAAGTCAACATACTTCAACAATTCAAAGAACCTATTTTCATATTCGTCCATTATCATGCTTCCTAACTTCAGTTCAAAGAACTTTTTCATCTTCCTTTCGTAGTAATGCTCAGACAAATTCTTCAAAATATCTTTTGAACTGCCTCCATGAGATCCTCTTCTCATCAAGGTTCTTGGCTTGCTTTATTTGATCCCACCACATGGTTTCCTTTCCTTTCAAGTGGTAGGTTGAAATTATATCTTCTACCCTTGAGGGATAATCATGCAACTGGAAATGTTTCTTCATTTCCAACAACCATGCCTCGACCTCTTCCCCTTTCATGTACTCACCATTGAAAGTTGGTGGCTTGATTTTTTGGAGTTCACCTTGCAAGATGACTGCCTCATGTATTCTTCTCCGTCTTCGAACATGAGACACACTTGGGTTTCTCTCTGGTTCTAAAATTGCATGAGTTATTCTGGTGGATTTCCTTGGAGAATGATGGTGCCTTCTCATGCTTATTGACTGCCTATCATTTCCATGATCATTCCTTTTGCTTTGGGATCTATATGTTGTCACTTGTCTAGCACTAGTTGCTTTCCTGGTGCCAAAGTCTTTGTTGAATTTCTTATGTAACATATTTGAGCTCTAAATTATCTCCTCCTAAGCCTTCATAATCCTTTCATTATCATCTCTATAGCTCTGCACTTCCCTATGCAGGTTTCTCATAGTTACAGTCTCCTTCCTGCCTCTTCTACCATTTGACTATGTATCAACATTTCCCATGCTGACATGCATACCTTTGATATCTTCCTCATGGTTGTAATATCCTTGATCATCATACATAACTCCAACCCTCATATAAGAACCAAATTTTCTTTCCTATACCTCTAATTTTGCAAGAAATGTTCATGTAATAATTAATGTTAGAACATGCATAGCATAAAACATTTCATCTATTAGAATACATGTTATTATTTATCCCAATTTATGAAGGACACAATGCACCAAATCAAAATTTGTTTCTTTATATGCATTCCTCTCTTAAACATATTTCCAATGGTTGTACCCATGCCTCAATTTGAATTATGAGCGAAAAGTTACAACATCCACATGTTGCAATTTTCCACTCATTGCTGCTATAGAAATTTGTTTATTAATTTATAAGGAATTTATAGCCCAATTCAAAATTATGGGTTGAAAGATGTCTTCTACTCCTTAATACCTTTCCAGTGACTATTTTTTTTTCTCAAATCTGAGCTCCGAGGTGAAATTTATGGTCCAAAGAAGTTTTGACTATTGTACTCAATTTATTCGTGTATACTACAAGTGACTTCTTTCTATCCCAGTACATTTTTACATATCCAAATCCTAAATATGGCTCCATGGATGTCTTCTATGGTTCATAATATTTCCATATACTACTCATGTGCTCCAAACTAACTTCTGAGCAAGGAGTTATGCCTTCTGGAAGTAATCCGACGATGAAATTTTACCCTTACTGTTTTGGCTGTAACTTTCTCATATGAGCTTTGTTTTGCGAACGTATTAGCTCGTTGGAAAGCTCCTCGAGCTCATTTGTTTCAGCTACAAAGACAGAGTGTACCTTGGTATAATCTATTCTCATGGGCTTTTATTGGCTAAAAACGTCATTTAGGGCCTAAAAAAAACCCCACAAGTTAATGACCTTCAAAAACCACAATTTTTCGTATAAAATTGACTATTTAACAGTGTTAACAACCCTTATATCTAAGTCATTGATCTCAAATCGGGTGAAATCTCAGTTGTTGATATTACTTTATCGATCATTGGCGATCGATGTTCTCCTTTGGGCACGCACAACATTTTTCCCAACCTGTCGACTCGACCGTCAACCATTGACCCATTCCCTTGATAATTGATTTGAAACACAATGCTAAACTGATCGACCCAACCATCACCAATTTGCATTGGTGAATGAAACCTCATCAACAATTTGTTCGATGCTCGACCATCGACCCATCGATTGTTGTTCATCCCCGTTGATTGTCAAAAACACTTCCTCAATTTGGTCGACCCGACCATCGACCATTGACCATCCCTGTTGGTTGACATGGCATGACACATCATCTTGATGTGTCAACTTAGTTGAAGTGGCATGAAATGTGGATGATGACATGGCATGACACATCATCACCCTCTTTCCTTCATCTACCATCATCCATTTCTCTTTGATGACTCGAACACCTTGCCAATTCGGCTGACGCCCAACTATCGACCCATCAACTATTTCTCTTGCTTGATTCAAAACACTTAGTTAAATTTGTTGATGCTTGACCATTGATAGAAATGAACACCTCATTGATCAGTCTATTCCATACCATCAACCCATTGGCCCATCGACAAAAACATACACCTCACTGATTTTTCTGACGCCCGACCATTATCCCATTTGCCATCAACGATTTCTATTAGCGACTGAAAACACTTTGTCGAATCCAACTGGTGCTCGATGATCGACCCATCGATGATTTTCCATGGCCAGCTTCAACACTTAGAATTTTTTTACCAAAATCCTCAACTAATCTAAGCATTCAATCTTCAATCCAATAAGATCTTGACCGTCGATTGACTTCCTTCTTCCAACTTACGAAAACTAATCTAGACCGTCGATCTAAACTATTTTCCAAATGGCCGAAAATGAATCCTAGTCATTGATTCGCTCAACCTTCCAAACGATTGAAACCTTATGGATTTTTAAATTTATCAACATGAATTTGGGTCATTGATCGCGAGATCAAATGTGATTTCGATTGTCGATTCTCCAAACTTCCCGCAACTCCCCATCGGTCATTAAAACATGAAATTCGACCATTCTATGTCAAATTTAGTTCTGTAACCTGCAGATTCACACCCGATATCATGCCTTTGACTGCCTTGATGCATTTAAACTCAAAATTTACCCATGAATTTGGGGATCTCACTCCAACTTCTCTGTTTTTCCCCAAATTTGTCACAAATAAGTCTGCAACAACGATTTTTTTCCATATTTGCAGCCGTCTTGGCCCATACAAGCCTGATGTTTGAACCAGACACTTTGATACCATAATGTAATGTCCCCCTACCCAGTTGAGGAACATTACGGTGCATAATACTCATAAAATGAAAATTTACAGCTAACTAAATTAATTTCTTGTAGCTTCCAACTATGGATTAAAACCAGATTTAGCTATTATCTGTTACAATTAATTACATGCATCTAGAATATGCTAAAATAGATATCAAATGTAAATAACAATTGATTTCAACAACATATAAATCATTCCCAAATACACAGAGTTCATGCACAAGAAAATAAGCTCATAAAAACAACATAAGCAAGATAAAGCACTTATCTTTTATAAAAAGTTGTGCAACCAACTGCTTGGGATGGACATTTCACCCAACCATAGACTGATTGTTCCAAATCTCAACATCCATTCACCCCCGAGCTGAGTCTAGTATTGCACAAAAGAGGGTGGTCTCTCACTATTCACTCACATGCCATAAAACTCACAACTCATTGGTATTCTCCTACAACTATCCTAATTTTCCACCATCTCTCTTCCTCTTGACCTGCCCAACCCAAGGAATGTACCCCTTCACTGATCTCAATCCCTTGGGCATCCCATTCATTTATCAGGGTCTCTTTGGCACAAGTAACCAAGAATCTCTCAGTTGGGAACTCAAGGGAACTTGTTGTCAGGAAAACTACCAACAAACAACAACAAACACTTGTTGTTATAGTGCAACTCACACAAGAGTTCACTCTTCAATCCTGAAAACCTGACTCTTCAATATTCAGCTCCAAAACACTCCAGATATGCTCCAACATGCTCTGGAATTCGCCCTCCCTGGTTGTTCCATCTCCAAGCTCTCGTTTCTGCTCTCTCCTTGTTTCTCATGCACAAAAACCGAATGTGTAAAAACTGTTGTCCCCACCCATACAAATTTCCTCCCTTTGGTTTTCCTTTCTTGACTCACACACTTCCCCAAGATGATTGTACTCATCCCCCATGCTCCCAATAACTATGGTATGTGACCACTCACACCCACCCTCTTACATGTATTCAATGATTGTCTTTGGGGACACTCAATCATAAATTAGAAGGTTCATATACCAATAACAATTTTAGGAAAATGAGTTGAATTAATATACATGGGTAATTCGCCCTTTGACCCCTCTTAACCATTATCCTAGACTCTCCCCCCTCTTGTGGATTAATTTAGTCCCCATATGTCCATGTCCTCTTAGCAGTTGGCATCACATATTATTATTAAAACATAGAAATACAATTTGCATATTACATTGCTTGGTCGTAGCCACATATTATATCTACATTAAGCATTAATTAAACTAGGGATTAAAGTGGGGATGTTACAAGTTGAGTTTACCTCCATCCAGATATTCTAGGGAAGAGGGGAGGATCCCACAAGGTTTTCCATGAAAAACAAAATTATAGAGCTTCACTTCAAATTTTAGCTCAAGGGGTTGGTTCAATTAGTTATTGCCAATGTTTACTAGGCATTTGGCTAGTTTCATGCCAACGTGTGCATGGTTTGAACCCCTAGATCAAGTGCACGAGTCTATGATGATGGATTTAATAAATATGTTATCCATTAAGGTGGATAACCATCCATTAGATTTCTCCCCTAAATTTTCCTTGGAAAAATAGAAAATAAAAATAAATCTCAATATTTATTAATTAAGAACATAAAAATAATTAAATTGACATCACAAGTTGCTTTTATCTCTAGATGACTGGTTATGGTTGTATAATAAAATTGAAGCAATAATTTTGGTATGGTGTAATTGTTGGTTGTCCTGTGTAGGAAGATTAATATTGGTTAAACCTATATTGGAGAGCATACCAATGTATTAGTTGTATTTAGCACAAGTACCTAGAGGAATTCTAACTAAAGTTGGGAATACGTGCTTTAGTTTCTTGTGGATAGGCAAAAGAGCAAAGGAAGGAATCCCACTAGTTAACTGGAACATGTTATCTATGCCAAAAGAAGTTGGGGTAGGTTTAAAAAACATTCACAATTTGTGTTTAGCACTTGCAACTAAAAGTATTTGGAGGCTAGCTTATAATGATGGGCTATGGGGGTGAGTTACGAAAGCTAAATATTTATTAGAAATGAAAGAAACTACTCACAAGGAACTTCCATTACCAATAAATATTTGGTGAAGACCTTCCCATTAGTGGGAAACTAGGTTTCTTGACAAGTTGGGAATCGATGAAAAGTTATAGTCGAGGAGGATCCACGGATAGGGGTAGAAGAAAAGTTTAGACACTTCAAGGATTTTTTGCTAGAGCTCAATGCATAGGGTATTTATTATCTTCAAGAGGCAACATCTCCCTTAGTAATAAATATCTGGGTATATGGTTGGGTCCTAGTAGACAATTATATTCTTCAAGTTGAGTGGGATAAGTATGTGTATATACTAAATCATAGTGCAATTAAACTTTTAGAGGAAGAAGACCAACTCAAATGGTATAGAAACAAGGGCATAGGGGGTTACACTTTTAAGATGGGTTACAAAGTTAAAGTAATGGAAGAAATGGTGCAAGAAATAATTTGGTGGTGGAGAGTTGTATTTCCCCTTGAAAATTAAAATTCATGTGTGGTTGGTGCTAACTATCAAAGTTTTAACCTAGGACAATGGACAAAAGAGGAACCTAGTTGGGTTAGGTTGGTGTATCATGTGTAAAAGCAATGCATAAATGGATCACCTATTTGTATAATGTCCATTCTCCAAAAAACATGTCTTGAGGTTGGATAAGGTGTAGGTTGTAGGTCAAAATGGGATAAGGGTACCTTGGTTGATTTCTTTATGGACAAAGTAATAGACAAAGTTGTATCAATTTTCTAGGTTTTCCCTTATTTGTTTGTCTATGGTATTTGGATGCCAATAAGTTTGATAGACTTTCAGGACAAAGAGATCACCAAAACAATTGTAGCACACAAAATCAGGTTGGTGATGGATTTAAACAAAAGAAGCCCCAAAAATGTTCCACCATATGCCTTCTATGGCCTTGTATTGATCAAGGAAAACTCTGGGTTTTTTTTGATGGAGCATGTCAAGGGGATATAGGTAATTGTAGAGTAGGGGAACTTCTTTTTTTGACACATCTCATTTCTTATTGCTAAAATATCTTGCTGGACAAGGAACAAACAACTATGCTTAATTTTATGTTCTTTGGATCTTGTCTAAAGCAATAGAAGCGAGAAGGATAACTCAATTACACGTTTTTAGAGATTCAAAACTCATTATAGATTGGGATAATCATTTGTGAAACATTGAAAACTTGGGCTTGCATCCCATAATGAACCAAGTTCGAGAGGTAAAATTTTTATTTGAAAACATATCCTTTCATCATATTTATTGGGAGTTCAACACAAAAGAAAACATTTTGTCTAAAGATGCTTTGTTGATGCAGGAAGGTACCTTAACTGAACAAGAATTTAGAGGAAATTTCCTTTTAGCTTCTAAGAAATATTTATATTATTGACTATTGATATGACAATACAACTAGGAGTAGTGTGGATGCAGTCTTTAGACCTTGGTCATAGTTTATGTTTTGTATAGTTGATCATTTCTAATTTTGATGTAAATTTATGTCATAAAATGAGTATCCTTAGAGATACATAAGGTAGAACGTTATAATAAGTGAATTTAAACCCTATGCTTTTGAAGGATAGATAGCATAAGCAATTTCTTGGATCCAAAATTTTTGGGTCCACTCTAGAATATATATATATATAATATCAAATAGAGATTTTTTTCTTTGGAAAAAGAAGTTGCTTCGATCTCTCAATGTTTAAGAGATCTAAGAATTGGTTTGTAAATTTATTTTTTAATTGAAATGGATAAAATTTGTATTTAAAAAGTGTTGCAGCCACACCGTACAATAAAGTAATACACACAAAAAGGAACATATATACCATTAGTCCAATTACAAAAGTTCTTGATACAAAATTGCTTCCTAAAACATGAGTCGTTTTAAAGTTAAAAATGCCCATCTTGAGCTTCTACTAATATAGATCTTGATATATTATCCTAATAACAAAATTAATTTGCAATACATAAGAAAAACCTAGAGTTAGAAGACAACATGCCCAGTACGGGCTTCTCATCTCTCTCTATGTACTATTGTTGTTCCTAATCCACTTGCTTCATTTTCATGTCTTATTTAACTTGTTGGATTGTTTCCTCATTTGTTGGGTTCGTTGGAGCAGAGCCAAAATAATTTTTTTTGGCAAGAAATTATAAAAGATCTCTTGGTTAATATCAATACCAATTGGTACAACATTCCACATTAAGCCTCTAGATTCTCTATCTATTTTCCCTATTTTACCATGGTATCCACTACCTATACATGCTTGAATTTTTGGGCTTCTTCCAAATTAGATACCTTATTTTCTAGATCAAACATGGCTATTAAGATATCCCCTTGAATTCACTCTTGACACCTTAGAATTCACCTCATTTTCGCCATACTCTATCATAACACTTGTCTCCTATTGCAAAAAATCTCACCACAAAAACATCCTTTCTTGTTTGACAAAACCTATTCCAATAGCTCGGTTTACTAAGTTTGATGTCTCTCCTAAATCAAGCCACAAGAGATTGAAATGTTGGGAGAAAGAAAATTATCCCACCAGCGTGAGCCATTGCACCTCCAACACCCACATGATTCATCCCTGACATCAATTGTGAAGTGTGCGAGGGTTCTTCAAGGCATATGAATTATAATGCCCATCATTCCAAACTAATTCTCTGCTATCACTTGTTTCTCTTGTCACAAATTGGATTTATATGAGGTTTGGTTATTACCTTTGGTTTGGACATGTAAATTAGGGGATATGAGAGTATGATAATGACCAACTTATTAGCTTTGGTGTTTTGATCCATAAGGACTTAATAAAACTCAATATCTTCAAATATTGATACATCATTTTGAATTCTAGTTATTATTCTTACTAGAGAGAAATCCTTCGAAGTGAAGAGATGTTCATGTGGCTAATTTTGAGAGTTAAATCCCCTATTACAGATTGTGAAGAGAATAACATTGTTCATAAGAGAGCCATCAATCCTTCTAATCCTATCCAAATGTACCAAGTCCAATGTCATATACTCTAGAGATGAACATGAACTTGGACATATAAAAAAAGGCACACTATAGGTGTTGTAAGAAAATGATCAAGTCATTCAAGTACATAGATGCATATAAATGCATATCAATGGGTAGGAAGTTTAAGAGCCAAAAGGCACGAAGTCCACAAATTTGGATAGATATCTCAAAATCTCAACACAAAGAATTGTATATACAAGCTCTATCCTTTACATAAGTAACGATCACATTTGCAAGAGATTCTATCAACTCATACTCATAGGAAAGATTTGCAATTATTGGAAAAACAAGTTCATCCATTCATCATTGAGCCCATGCAGCTCCTAGTGATGTAACCTAGATTTGATACAACTTGCAATATACCTAATCGCCTATATAAAAATGTCAAGGAAATGGATATTAAGTCAAGTATTTCTCATCAGTAACCACAAATTAAAATTTTCTTTATTGTCCACCTTGTCAACCAATATCTACATCTTATTTGTAATCATTCCAATGGATTCTTAAGAGATATTCCAACATTTTCCATGCTCAAAAATCAAAACAAATATTCCTAGGCATACAATAAATTTGTCATCCATAATAACTTTGACTAATTTGATTCTCCAAGAATTTTCTCATTGTGGCTTAATATTCCCAAAAACATAACCTGTAAATTTGATTTGCACACAATACAAGAGGCTACATGCTTCTAGTGATAGAAGCAACTAGATTGGTGACACCAATTATGTGAATTGCTTCATTCAAATAAAAATGACCTCAAAATACATTGGCAATTAATAATGTAGATACCCCATGTGAGTAAGCATGAAAAACAAGGCAATTTGGGTGAATTAACCCATAAGGGAAACTTCCGATGATCATATCAACAAGCACAATGGGTTGGTGAAATACTCCATAAAAGCCACCTCATGACACAACCATCACAAAAATAATGATTTAATGGCATAACTCACATGCACATTCTCTTCTTTTGGAAATGATATGGAAAATGAATGGGTAGCCAAACCATATGCAATGCCTAATGCTACAACCATTGCAAATGGAATGAATTAGTGATATTAAGATATAAGAGATTCCTCATTCCACAACAATGGCCAACATATAGAAATTGGTAGGAAGGATGGTGTGCGTGTGTGTGTGTAACTCTTGATTAAAGAAATCCAATAGATTAGGAACTCAACCTAATAAGCCAATCATTTTTCTTTCCAATAGGCATACATTCTAATTTAATGTTCCTATGGCACTCACAATTATTCTCATAAATCAAACAATTTACAAATCCATCCTCTATTTCACATTTGGGTTCATTCCCATGCATCAATATTTTCTTTTTTTATTGAATATCTTAAGCAATGAGCTCCTAATACTACAGATCCAATCACAAAGGTCATAATTCCAAGATCCAATATGTATTGGGAAACACATAAGAGATGGGTTTGGACTAATTACAAATATAAATCGATCTATACAACAACCCTAAGATAATTATTCATTGGGTTTGAGTTCTTGCTTGCCAAATCGTTGAGTTCAAGAGGCATAATGGAACTCAAGGTGAGAAATTTCACCAACTCACTTAGTTGGAGTGATTTTGTTGATTTCAAGCACTTGTTAGATCATTGTGTCTAAATGGTTGCTACATTGTTGTGTTGAAGCTCTTCTTCATGAAACAAGGTGAGTGATTTCATCGATATGGAAAAAACGTTGAGTCAAGATGTCGTATCTACCTTTAGAATTGAGTGATTTCATTGTAGAAGTATCTTGGAAAAGAAAATTGGGAGTAACAAAACCAAAATGTCGGGGATTGCGCAACACATGCCTGACACCGAGTTAAAGAGTTCATTGAGTTCAAGTGCTTGATGTTGATTCATTGGATCATTAGGTGAGCGATTTGTATTTTGTGTTGCTTGTTCAATGACCCTTTACAACCTTATGTTTATGTGAACTTGCTAAAAGGCCTAGTCTAGAATTTGAATCAGTTGGTGGTCCACCCTGAAAAGGATATATGATGCATTACTCATGCACAAGTGCACAAGTGGATCATCTGATCCGGATTATTTTCGGTACGAAATGAGAGTGGAGATATAATAAAGAAATGCACAGAGATATCGTGTATATCCAGTAATATAACATAAATATATCATAGATGCAACCATAAACACAGAGATACAGTAATAAACGATTTCTATTAATGAAATAAATGTACAGAGACTGTAAAAATACAGAGTGAAAGACTCGCTAGAATGGTGGCAGCT
>ML797785.1:87997-150856 GCA_009831015.1 Picea engelmannii | reverse complement strand
TTCCTTGTCTGAAAAATTATGAATAGAGAAATAACCTTCTAACAGATTTAACCATTTATCTAGGGCATCTGCATCTATTTGACCTTCAAATACGGGAATATCAAAATTAACCTGTACCTTGAAAGGCGAGGTGCCTCCAAAGTGGTCACTTTATGAAGATACACCTGATGCTATCGGTAGGTGTTGAAGGATGTGGGAAAAATTATCCATCATTTCGTCCCTCTGTCACGTGAGAGCTTGCTCAAGCAATAGACTGATAGGATCGTCTGCTCCATCGTTTTTCTTTTCTTCCGCCATTGAGGGTTTCTTGGGTGTGCGAGAGCGATTGTCCTCAGGAGAGACAAGCTCAAGACCTAACTTGCTATACTCAGACCTCGTCGAGGACATGCACTGAAAAACGATCAAGAGCAGCCTGCTCTGATACCACTGATCCAGATTATTTTCGGTACGAAATGAGAGCGGAGATATAATAAATAAATGCACAGAGATATCATGTATATCCAGTAATATAACATAAATATATCAGAGATTCAACCATAAACACAGAGATACAGTAATACACGATTTCTATTAATGAAATAAATGTACAGAGACTGTAAAAATACAGAGTGAAAGACTCGCTAGAATGGTGGCAGCTTATCTCTGAGAAGAGATGTGACGGCTACTCGCATTCGCAAGAAGATGGTTACAATGAGGATCTGGAGGCCTTTTTACAATAATCGGGAATGCCAAAAGTCCTAGACATCCAAAAACCTAACCCTAGGAGATGGAGCGCCAAAAGTCACGTGGGCCCCGTTTGGGTAAGTTGGTGCATCACTTCCCGGGGTCGTAACTTTTGCATACGATCTCCGTTTTAGGCGTGTGATAGCTCGTTGGAAAGGTATCATCGAGGAGATTCATTTTGGGGGCTCAATCATGCCTTTGGCTATCATTGAGAACCTTGATCTCGAAAAAAACTTCATTTAGGCCCTCAAAATGGCCCCAGAAGTGAAAACCTACTAAAAATAGTAAATTGCCAAAATGGCCAGAAAACTGTTTTGAGCCATTTGGAAAAGGTGGGTGGCCCTCGATATCCACCTGGATCATCATCGATTCAATAGATCAACACAACCATATCCGTAGGCAAGCAAGCTTTCCATCCTTCACACTGTCAAGAAATAAACAACTACGAAATCCAAATCAAGTCATCCGATCACAATCATTGAACGCACAATTCTTTTACATAAAATAATTAAACTCTTACTGAGTTTATAGAAATAAGTAGCAAACATAAATTAGTCATTTAATCACATGGGAAAAATAAAGAAGCTCAAATATAAATATAAACACTTATTTATTTATCCATCAACCATACAGATTTCATAAATATAATATATAAAGAATTTCCATAATAGAGTTGAAAGACTTGTCTGATTGAATATTGCAAACTAGCCAATTGATTGAGGCGGAGTGATTTTCCACCCAATTGTAGGCTCTATTGCACTTGGTATTTCTACAACAGGACACCCCCTATGTAGGCTATGATACCACTAGAGCGAAGAAGCAATGCAAAGCACTCAGGCTAGTCTCTTAACTCACAAAGCAAGAACATTATTAAACTAGTATTTCATTGTTGAGTTTTTGAAGGCATAGTAGCTCTTGGCACCCACAATACCTTCCCCACACAACACAAGGAGGTATTCCTTCTCTTCTCAACAGTCCCTCAAAAGTATCCTCCCTCTAGTGTTATTTAGTGTGTGCATAAAAATGTCTAGGCCTATGTCCATTGAACTCCGAGACAATTTTCTTGGCTCTTATCTTTTTTTTTTTTCCAGAGCTCTAATGGCTTCCTTTCATGGTGATTCCATCACATACTATGGCATGCTTTTTTTTAGTAATAACTCTCATTTTCCCTCTTTTCCTTGTTCCAAATATAAGCTTACCCTTCCCATTCAAATATCCCTTCTTTTTATGAGTGAAAGATGGATCCCAAGAGCCTAATACCAACTTATTTTTAGTTCTAATAATGTAGGGGGAACAAGCTACAAGAATATAGGAGATGATTGTATAGATTTAGGGAAATGTTACATTCACTTCTCATACCTTCTATAAACTATAGGCTAGGCTCATAGAAACACTATAAAAGAGTGAATATTAAATTAATGGTAAAGTGAGTAAGATACATAGGCATATAACATTCCCTCATACCCCCTTAGCTTCCCCTCTTGTGGTATCCTATCCCTTATATGTGCTCATGCCTCAATCAATCTTGGTTCTTTCATTAGCTACAAAATAACATATTTTAATAGTATTCAACATTACCATGATATGTCTACCTCATGGTGTAAATAAGTCATAGAAATAAAAATACATATGCAAAGAATTGAAACATAATTAGATTTAAATGATTCTAGAGGATTGAAATCTGGGACATTAAATCCTTTCCCCCCTTGGAATAACATTGTCTTCAATGTTCTTTTACTGCAATAATGTTTATGTATTTATTCTTTTAGTTGTACCTACCATGTCATCCTCTCAATTGTCTTGGTATACAACATTCCAACATTTTCCTACAACAATCATCAAAATAAACATATAACATAGCCATTTCTATGCATAAAATATTTCATCGATATGAATTCCAATCTATTAATCTTAGTTCACAATTGAAACATATATAACACATGATAAAGTATGTAATTTAGTACAAAACTTATCTATATGAATATGTATATTCTTCATATGGTTTCCATGGATAGAACTCAACTCACTATTTCTTGAACACACCCAATATTGCACTCATGATCCCAACTAGCATGTGACATGAATCCCCCACAATGGATTTGTTCCAATCTCCTCTTCCTTGCAAACACTCACCCTCTAGGATCATGCATCCCCTTCTCTACTACCCAGTTCCTCGGGCAATCCATCATTTTCCAAGGCTTCCTCGTATGGGAAGTGTATAGATATTTATAAAGTCTTACAATCAAGGAATTCCTCTGTATTTCTCTAACATAACATAACATATCTCAATGGTGATCAAGGCACACCATAAAGTTCTAGTGTCACTACAATGGCATTCTCCTCGTGCTTTTCAACCAGAAACCATTATCTATCCTTCTTAAACATATCCACCATCTCACATATATCATATACATACAATTACCACGAGATATCATCATAATAATTTCAATCAAAAATATTTTGTTTCAAACCCATTTCATACAAAAATAAGATTTCACAAGTATGAGATTATTCTCATAATGTTTGGCTTTTGCATGTGGTAGCACCCAATATTCATTATGGACTTACACTCATTTCCATATCCAATATCATTCTACCTACAATATCCACTTTCAATCAACCAAACAACTATGATTATTTATGCATATAATCCTTTCATTGTAGCATTTACCATAGCCCCATAAACGATCTCAAAATTATAACACACTAATAATTCAATCACTTCTAGTTTTATATCACATGATTTGAAATGAAACTATCATTCATTATATATGCATTAAAATCATGCATCCACTCAAAGCGTCAAGCACATGTACCGACACAATTCATAATTGTAGGATCTTATATGTATGATTTCATAGTTTATTTATGTATATTCACTCAATGCACCTTGACATTGAGTCAAACTTACCATAATTCAAGCTCATGTGTTTTACCAAGATAAGTTGAAGTACTCGACCAACACCTCTACACATCATCTAGACACTTCCCTATTACTTTCTTGACCATTTGGATACCTTCCTTTTGAACCCAAACACAACACCGATAATATAATCCTTTAGTGCTCTTCAATGTTGGCAAAGAGGTTGCACTCCAAAACATTGATTACAAGTAGGAAGCCTTATTGGATACCTATGTAGTGTTATATATTTTTACAAATCCAACACATTATGGCCTCACACATGGTTATCTCACATGGCATTCAGTTTCATATGATATACAAAATTCATAACATGAATGTCATGACTCAATCATTCATACAAACTCATGAATGCATCACAAATATTCTGACAATATTTACATACCAAAAGATATCTCCCTTTGTCATACCCCACTAGCTATTAATGCCAAACATGCATTCATACATCATCATTAACATATCAAGGAATATATCAAATATGACTAAAGGAATTCTTACCCAATTCCTTTATGATCACATGCTTTATTACCATGACCAATTTTTCATACCTACGTGGTTGTCATCAACATTCTTTATGTTATTTGATTAAATGATGCCTCATGGGAACTCACATGATCCCTTCATCGATCTCTTGAAAATATTTCTATTGTCCTTAGTATTTCTAACGAGGTTGACTATCATAGGCAATCACAACGTCAATGTCTTCAACCATGTCCAGGGCACAAAACTTGCACCTTTATTTTTCCTTGACACCAAATATTAATTCTCATTTTTTCATCCATATGATAGAAATTGATGCAAACATGCCGACCTAACCAACTAAGCACCCATTGTCTTCTTTTAGAATACAATATTATAAACATTGCAAGATATGCGACTCTCCAAATGTTTTCATATTAAGGGGAAATCCCATTTCATTTTAAAATCCATTCCCCATTAAGATATAAGTAGCATAATAAATTTGAACTAGTAATAGGCTCAATATATGAGTATAGCACTCATTCATAGTTACAACCATTGATTACATACATTAAACCATGAATTGGAAACTTAGAATGCCACAATAAGTTGCTAATTTTACAAGGATGGCAACATGTACGAGTTGCTTTATTTACCCCCCTCCCTAAAAACAAATGCTTACTTAACAACCACATTGTCAAAAATAAAGTTGGAAACCAAATAACATTTTTGTAAACCATCCAAGTGCTCATCTAATTTATGCAAAACAAATTATGAACCAAAGGTTTCAAATACACATACTTATGTTGTCTTTTAAGAAACGAGAATATTTTGACATTTGAACTCATGCCTTTTTAATCTCTAATCAATACTCATCAAAACCATAAGCCATGATATCCATAGTAGTAAATCCGAGTGCATATTTATCAACTTATATTATGTGTACTTATTTGTGTTTGGAAAAAGGCATGAAGTACACAAATTGAATAGATATCCCAAACAACATTGATATACACACATAATCATGAACATTCAAAACATCCAAGTAAAATCCAAGAAGAAAACATGTTGGTGCATGTTTTGAAATCATTAAATTGATCAAAAAAAATATGATTATATGTCTATATGGAAAATAACATTTCTCATAAGAGAGCCATCAATCCTTCCAAACCTATCCAAATCTACCAATTCCAATGTCATATACTCTAGATATGATCATGAAATCGATTATATAAAAAAAGGTACACTATATGTGTTGTAAGAAAATGATAAAATCACTCAAGTGCATACATGCACATAAATGGACAACAATGGGTAGGAAGTTTAAGACCCAAAATGCATGAAGTCCACAAATTTGGATAGATATCTCAAAATCTCAACACAAAGAATTGTCCATACATGCTCTAGCCTTTACATAAGTAACAATCACATTTGCAAGAGATTCTGTCAACTCGTACTCATAGGCAATATTTGCAATTATTGAAAAAAAGTTCATCCATTCATCATTGAACCCATACAACCCCTAGTCATGTAACCTAGCTTTGATACCACTTGTAATATACCTAATCTCCTCTATAACAGTATCGAGGAAATGAATATTAAGTTATGTATTTCTCATCAGTAACCATGGATTAAATTTTTCTTTATCCTCCACCTAGTCAACCAATATCTACATCTTATTTGTAATCATTCCAATGGATTCCTAAGAGATATTCCAACATTTTCCATGCTCATAAATCAAAACAAAGATTCCTAAGCATACTACACATAGACCAATCAATCAAATAAAAAATTCAACTGTAAGAACTTTGACGAATTCAATTCTCCAAGAATTTGCTCACCATGGATTAATATTCCCAAAAATAGAACCTGTAAATTTGGTTTGCACACAATACAATAGGCTACATACTTCCAGTGATAGAAGCAACTATATTGGTGACACCAATTATGTGAATTTATCCATTCAAATAACAATGACATCACAATGCATTGGCAATTAACAATGTAGATACCCCATGTGAGTAAGCATGACAAAAAAAGGCAATTTGGGTGAACTAACCCATAAGGGAAACTTCCAACGATCATATTAACAAGCATAATGGGTTCATGAAATACTCCATAAAAGTTGCCTCATGACAGAACGATCACAAAAACAATGATTTAATGACATAACTCACATGAGTAGTGTCTTCTTTAGACAATGACAGGGTAAATGAATGGGTAGTTAAACCATGTGCAATGCTTAATGCTACAACCATTACAAACAAAATGAATTGGGGATATTAAGCTATAAGAGCTTCCTCATTCCACAACAATGGCCAACATACACAAATTGGTAGGAAGGATGGTGTGTGTGTGTGTGTGTGTGTGTAAATCTTGATTAAACAAACCCAATAAGCCAAGCACTGAACCTAAGATGCCAATAATTTTTCTTTCCAGGAGACACACGTTATATATATATAACTCTTGATTAAACAAATCCAATATCCCATGCACTCAACCTAAGATGCCAATAAATTTTCTTTCCAAGAGACACACATCCTAATTTAATGCTCCTATAGAGCTGGTAATTATTCTCATAAATCAAACAACTTAGATTGGTTTCTATACCCACTTAAAAATCCATCCTTTGTTTCACATTCAAGTTCATTCCTATGCATCAATATTTTTCTCCATTTATGGAATATCTTAAGCAATGAACTCCTAATACTACAAATCCAATCACATAGATCATAATTCCAAGACCCAATATGTATGGGAAACACTCACGAGATGGGTTTCAACTAATCACAAATAGAACTCGATTTGTACAACAACCCTAAGATAATTATTTATTGGGTTTGAGTTCTTTATTTCCAAATCAATGGGTTCAAGAGGAATAATAGAACTCATGGTGAGTGATTTCACCAACTCACCTAGTTGGAGTGATTTTTCTGATTCCAAGCACTTTCCAGATCATTGTGTCTAAATGGTTGCTACATTTATATGTTGAATCTCTTTGTGGTGAAACAAGGTGAGGGATTTCGCTGGTATGGACCAAACAATAAGTCAAGATGTCTTATCTACCTTCGAAATTGAGTGATTTCACTATGGAACTCTCTTGGAAAAGAAAATTAGGAGTGACAGAACCAAAATGGTGAGGATTGTGCCATGAATGCCCAATGTTGAGTTAAGGAGTTCATTGATTTAAAGTGCTTGATGTTGATTCTTTGGAACATGTTGAGGGGTCCTAAATCCCTTTAACTCAACCACAGGAACGAAACCCACCACCGAGGCCCAATTAGACTCTATAATGTTTAATAGTGGAATGGTTCTCCAGATCTTGTGATCCGACCAAATAATCAATGGGCTTTACATTTTCTTATGAAGGCTTTCTCCTTCAGTTCAGATGTTTTTTTTTTTTTTTTTTCTCTTATAGGTGGGACCGATACAAGATAAAAGCTAGTATAAACCAACTAGGCAACAAAGAGGGATAAACTCAACCACTGGAGAAGGCTGATCTTTGGGATAACCCTTTCACTCTAGCATAAAGACAACAATGATATACCATAATCCTAGTACTAATACATTAACCTGCTGGTATTCCAATTTGATTGAGATACAACTTATCAAAAAGAAAACATGCATGCGATAAACGATGACAAGAAAAATAATTCTCTTAACTCTAATCATCCATCACAGAATAACACAACGACTTAATTTTCATCATTAGAGATAAGAACTATAAAGCATTGCATCAGATAACTTATCAATAATTTTAGAAGCTCTTACTCGTTACAACATCCATTCAAGAGATGAAATAAGAAATGATTCTTCTCCACATCCAATCATACACACTTTTGATGAAAAAAACACAACTTTGTCTATGGTCCTAAACATGACTTCTCAATTAAGGCAACTCCGAAATAGTTCTTAACAAAATCCAAAAATGACGGTCTTTTCAACAACCATCAACCATTGATAATAGGTCGATATTCCTATTTATAACATACTATTAACTAAAAATAACTATTGAAGTGCAACTAAGTAAAACAAAACTCGCCACATGGTGCTTTCTTCTATTAGTATGTCTAAGAGTCATCACAGGATCTCACTTAAGTGGGTGACTCTTCTTGCACTCCGACCACTTGATGAAGAGATCCTCGCATGTGTTGGCATACATGAATCTATGTTGTTCCATTGGGGCTGAATGAATCTCTCTTATCTCTACTGCTTGTGCCCGATAATTGACTATTCTAGCACTTAATTGTTGCAACAGGGCCTGAGCTTTGATTGGGTGTTCCATGAATTGTTGCACCTATCTTGGCGCCATGTATGTCACCTTTTCTATTTCCTCAGCCCATGATGAGTCTTCTTTGGTGTGCGATTTGAATATGTTCTGCAAGTCGACAAAGTCATCGAATGTGCCAAATTCGAGGAGGCTGATGTCTCTCATTACCTGGTTGATCTTGATCCAACTTTTCTCACACTTGGCCCATTTCTCTTGGATTTCCCAATGAGGTTCCTGAGCCATTTTTGCCCAATATTCACCCAATTTCTTTATGCAATAGAGGCTGATTTATTTTAACACTCGGATGCGGTGCTCTTCTGTATCTAAGCCCTGCTGAATCGCACTGATATAGTCGACCCTTTCAACGGTTTGTTGTGATTTTTCGAATCACTTCTCCATATCCTTGCATGTGGCTAGCACCATGAGGGTGTCCTCTTGCAACTCAACTATCCTTGCAATGAATAGTTGTCGTTCATCTGTAAATTTGTTGTAGGCCTCCTTGAATTCGCTCCTTAGGAACACTGCGACCTGTGTGGTGTCCTGGTAATATTTCGCCAAGTGGCGCAAATTTTCCAATTCTTTCAGTGAAACATCTAGCTCCTCTTCACCCCTTTTTTCTCTGTCCAGGATGGAATTGGTGATTCCCATCCCTACGCTTATAAGTTCAGATGTTTTGGCATTCTTTGTATTTATAATATTTTCCTCCATTGTGTCATCCACGGGCTCGGGGATTTGGTGATCTCCCTAGATGAGCATATTTCCCAAGCTCCCGATGGTATATATTTGTTCAAGACTGGGTTCTGGAACTTCTTCCCTGTGTTCTGAAGGCCTGAATTCTGTTTGTCTCTCATCCAAAATTTGAGTACCGATTGAAATTGAGGCATCGGGGGTAGGCTTGGTACTTACTTGATTATCAGCCGCTGAGACGTTGATTTCTTGCTGTGGAGTTTCTTCCTTTTGTTCGCCCAACCCTGAATCGTCCTTTGGACTACTCGCTTGGGTCTCTGGTGCATCAAGAACATCAGTGTCTAAGACACTCTTGACCTCTTATTAATTCTGTGGAAGGTCCCAAATTTAAGCGCCAGGAGTTGGGGAAGGTGCCTTCACTGGCTCCTTTTCCTCTATGATTTGTACAAGGATCACCAGGGATACCTCCAGGCTCTCTTCATCATCATAGATGTTTATAAATTCAATTAGGGGGTTTGTCACACTATCTCTCTCTCATGTTTTGACTGTCTCTATATGAGTTGAAACACCCCCGGTGATCTGGCCTATGGCGTTGCAGTTTCAGGGTTTTCTAACCCGACGATTTCATCAATGTCTATCAGTTCAGGGCCGCTTGGGCCTGTCTGGAATTCATATGGGTTTTCGGCAGGGGATCCCGTCATTCCTATGAGTTCTGGGTCATCTTACAACTACTCAATTATTTGTTGCGTCTGCTTGATCATGAGAGAACTGTTTTCCCGTGCGTCCTGCATCATAGGGAAACCTCTGTCTTGCACCAGAGCTGCCAGGGGAGACTCTGCTGCTTCGGTTGCTATCATTTCTTCCCTGGCTCTGAGGGCCTCCTGAGCCAATTTCTCTATGGTTGTCGCATGTTCATCCAGGCCCATGGCTTTGAACCTGGTCATTTTGGGGTCGACCATCCTTGCCACCACCTCATCCCAGTCTTGGGAATTTTCTATGAAGATTTCATCTTCAAATTTGTCGTGGGCATATGGCCAGCAGGATGACACTTGAGAAGCATGTTTCAAGACCAAACACTTTGGGTAGTGCTTGCAGAATCGGCTGGTATGGAACCTGAACTCCAATTGGCTCAGCCCTTCTTGTTTGGCTTGAGTGGTGTCCTTCACCAAGTAGAAGCCTACATGGAATCCATAAGGTATAAACACCCGATTTTTATCCTTGACCAGGGTGGCGTTGTAACCCTGCAGGATGGTCTGGTAGCATATCTCTCCCACTACGAGACGGTCAGGGACATGCACAGGTAGGAGATGTGGTGCTCCGGTGGCCCCAAACACCCTTATGTAGGTATCGTTCGTCCAAGTAACAGTGGCCTACCTTTGATATCATCTTTTTGGCCGCAGTCGATAGTCTCGGGCATTCTTTCTTGAAAAGAATAAAATAAATACGTGCAATGAATTCATCGCAGATGAGGGAGTAAGATTTTTTGTACTTGTTCTCCCATAAGATGCTGAAATATATGTGGATCGAGAGTTCTGCAACGTGCCATCTCAGGTTCATGCCAGAAAAAATGTTTCTGGCACACATGACATCAAGTAAATATGAAGCCATGTAGAAGGCTGGGGTCTCTCCTTCCTTCGACGTTTGAGCCTGTTGTATGCAGATGCTCAGTTGCTTAGAAATGATGGCTCCCTAGTTGAAGCTACTCCCGGAAATGACCACTGTGTAAGCTAGAGGCATCCATGCCTTTGAAAATCTAGAGCAATCTTTCTCCCCATACAATCGACAAATGAGAGTCCTCAGGTAGATGTATGGCTCCCTTAAGTTGGTCATCTAGTACCAGTCGGTGCTCTGGTTGGTGTATTTATTATCTTCTCTCCACCATGATGCCATCACCTGGCTGGTGTCGTGGCATTTGTAGAATTTTACGATGAAATTTGTGTTTAGTCACTCCTCAGGGTCTCTAAGATTGTAATACTTATGGACCTCCATAGGAAGGAACACTCCGACACACCCACCATTGTCATCATTGATCAAACATTTTTGTGTGTTTGTGTGGTAAATGAGCCACTTCAGGAGTTTGACATAGGGAAAGACAAGGGTTCTACTGGCCACCCTATGTAGGTATGACTGTCGGATGTTCGGGAACGCTTTGTCGTCGAGTGCTATGACATTAGGATCACTATGTGGGATGTATTCCAGGTATTCCTCCCGAATGATCTTTTTAATGAGCTCTCCCCAATGTGGGAGTGTCGTTTTGGACCCTGTGCTTGCCTCGATATATCCAAAGGCCAAAGGCTGGATGAAAGCCTTCTTTGTTGATGTTTTGATGACAGGCTCCGGTCTCGTCATGTATTCCAATTATCTTACGACCCCTGGGGAGGAGCCTTCACCTACTTCTAGTTATTTCGTCTTTGGCGCCCTCAACGATCGTCCAATGATTGGCTTTCTTGGCGGCATTGTTCCTGCATTCAAAATAAATATTCAGAGAGTGTGTACAAAGAAACATAGGATAAAATATATGAAGTGAAAGCATGTAAAATCCACAGACTTGGGCACATACCTGTAAATCTTGATAAAATTGGTTATTTGATACTCACGGGATATCTGTAGCTTTCGAATTACTCGTCTCGCTTCTCCGGATGCTTTGAATTTTCTTGCATGCATAATGATTTCGCTTACCATGGCTCAAGAGAATTTAAACTAGTGAAGAACTTATCATGTCACATCAGCCATTGAATTCAGGTGATGAGTGTAATTTAAAACAAATCTGCTGTCGAATCTCTGTAACTTAAATTCATCGTAGGTTGACGATGGAGGCGTTGGGGTGATGTGGTCTATCGGTGATTTCAAATGACTATGTTGATTTGCACATGAGGTAGAAACTAATGCAAGATTTGGTATTAATTATCCCCTTAAATGCTCCGAATCTAATCATATCTAGCGCTAAAACGTCCCATTGTGTCGCTTTTTCAGTGGGTGGATCAGGGATAGGGGATGCGCTATGAACGTTTTCGTCGATGTCCCTCACAAAAGCTCCGACACTGATCAATTTGACTATATAATGATGTCATGGAAAAGATGATTCAGAGGTGTGACTTGGACCTAGGGAATCAAGAATGACTCGGGGTAAAACTAGACCGTACGGTTCTCCAATCCGACAAAGACACGTGGCGTTGAAGACCGGTGACCTAATTCACATTTATTAATCAGAGTCGGGACTTTATTCAATTTGTTCTTTCTAAAAAAAATGGGCTCATCGATGCCGATTGGGGATAAACCTATCACATGTTTTCTTCTAATTGGATTCCTCAAAAAAGTCCCAATGCTGAAACGCTTCGGGGATCTACGATCGAGATTTTTTTTTTAGTGTGGTCATAATGTTCAATGCGATCTTTTTCGGTCTTCCCTGATTCCGATAAGCGCATCGTGTATCGACTATCAATGATATCATTTCTTCCTTCATTAACGTTTATTTACCTCATCCTTTATCGATGACGAAGAGGAATCAACTATCAGAGATATCCTTATGCAGAAACTTTGGCGCAAACAAAAATTTCCTTTTGCCGATGCCAATGAATATCGACGCTTGGTGATTGAGGTTTGAAAAGTGGTTCTTTTCCATTTTGAAATTCTTTAGATGCCGAATCTCAGTGTGTCGGGTGAAGTGTTTTGGATTTTGGTTCTTTGTTCAGGTGTTAAGGCATTTTTTTAAGTCATGGGGTTTCAAAGGTTCAAAATAATTATGAAAAAATAATGAGAGTTAAGATGATAATCAAAAGGAAACACATTTTCACGAAAATAAAGTTGAATACGACATTGGAAAGATCAAGTGGTACCTAAAAAGTAAAAAAATTACATAGGCTTTTTAGGGTGTGTTGAGTGCTCAACAAATGGTGACTTACTGGGCGAAAGCAGGATCTCTATTCCTTCCTCAGGCTCGGCTGATGCAAAAGTTGGTTAAGAACTTAACTTGTTTTATCAGAGCTTCTTCTACCCTCGCATTTGAAATTTCCCAGGTTGATGCATTCGTGCCTGCCTGTGGTATTTTCAACCTTTATTCAAGCTTTGTTTCCTGTAACCCTGACTCATGCCACCTTCGAAAAGAGCCTAGTAAAGCATTCACTGACACTGCGCCTTTCTTCTTCACTTGCTACAATTTTTCTCCGCTGCCAACAAGTGTCCATAGCCCCTATGGAGTCACCCCAACATCAAAGACCTTGCTCCACTGCCAGCGAGCGTCCATATCCCCGACAAAGTTATTTGCATACCCTCTTCTACTGTGTACTCGTTTGATATAGTTGATTTTTTATTTCGGCAGAATGTCCTGAACGAGTGGGAGAGGAGGATGTCTGTTATTTGCAAAATGAAATGGTTTATGTGAAACTTGCTAGATCTATCTATGAGGGACATTTAGTCCTTTCCAGTTTACCATCTTTCCCTTAAGGTTTCACCAGACCACTAGGCAGACACTTCTACATTTCTCCAAAGTTGTTCATCTGCGCAGGTTAGATAGAGAACCCCTCAAAACAACTGCAGGTTCCCCAACATTTCTTATGTTGTATGTGAGTGACGAGTTAGGAACAGAGTTTGCCATATCGCATGATTTGAGGTCAACCATTGTCTTGCTAAACATAATATTCAAAAGTGAAAAAGTACAATAGAAAAAGATAAAACAAAGAAAAATGCATTTTGCAATCGATGTGTCTAAAGTAAAACATCGTGAGAACATAAACACAAAAAAATCCTTTTTTTTTTACTGAAAATATTGTTTTAGGGCTTGGCCATTCAGCGAGAGGGCGTCAGGTTCCCCCCTCAAATTTTGTAGTCGATAGGTGCCTAACCCAATCTTCCTGGCCACTTGGAAAGGTCTGAGTCATAGATTTTGAAACTTAGAATGTTTTCCTTTAGGCTCATTTGCTCTGTCCCACTTCAGGACTAAGTCTCCTACCTCAAAATTCTTTTCTTTAGCCTTATGCTTATCAAACCATCTTTTAACTATCTGTTGGTGGGATATGAACTTTGATTTAGCTTTCTCCCTTTCTTCTTCTAGCATGATAAGGGTGTCAATTCTTTGTTGTATGACTGATGAGGGATGTCCTCTGGAATCTTGAGCAAGTTGAAGAGATGAAAGATAAAGCTCGGTTGGGAGAATGGATTCCTTTCAGTATACCAGAAAATATGGGGAATTCCCTACAACTTCCTTGGGTGTAACTCTATCGGCCCATAAAGCATTATGAAGTGAATTATGCCAATTCCTTCTGTTGTTTGCAATTGTTTTCTTTAATATTCTCACTAGGTTCTTATTAGTTGATTCGTCCACTCCGTTTCCCTGTGGATAATAGTTTGTAGAGTATCTAATTATGATTCCTTTGTCCAGAGAAAAATATTCTAATAAGGTGGAAGAAAAGTAAGTTGCATTATCAAAAACAAGGACATAAGGCACACCGAACCTTGTGATCAACTGTTGTTCTATGAATTGGATCACTACCTTTTCATTTACATGAGTCAGAGGGATGGCCTTTGCCCATTTTGTGAAATAATCTGTGGTTGTCAGTATGTATCTATGTTGTTTTGAAGAACTTGGTGTAATTTCTCCTATGATATTTAACCCCCATTTATCAAATGGAATATAAACGACCACCGGTTGGAGTCGGACAACTGCTCTTTTCTCCCTCCCCGTGCTCATCTGACAAGTCTTACAGTTTCTGGCATATGTGTGAGTGTCTTTGAACAAAGTGGGCCAATAGTAGATGACTCTCAGTATTTTATGAGCGGTGGTGTTTCCTGCGAAATGCCCACTGGCAGGGCCATCATGGAGCTCTTTTAGGACTTTGTCTGTATTTTACATTCGAGACACCTTAATATTACCCCATCCTAATTAACCTAAAAGAGTACTGAATTTATGAGGTGATATAGTGCAGATTTTAACCTGAGAGATCTCCTTTCCATAGGGTTTAGGTTTTATGGGCAAGTCCCATGATGCAGGAGATAAGTCAGTTTCTCATTCCAAGACTCTTGCCCTGGGGATATGTATGAAGCTTCACCACACCATAATGCCAATTCATTCTCCCATCTGGGGTCGTCATTTACTTGGTCCTAAGCTTCGGCTGCTAGTTTGCATAACCCTTGTCCTTTAACTAGTTTGGCAGGTTTTATATATAGATCAAATTCCAAATTCTTGGACTAATTCCATCCAGTTTCCTCTTCTTCCCCCCATCTCCTGTTGAGTAAATAGGGATCAAACTGCAGGGTGAGGCATGATGACTTTGGTATGGTTCTTGAGGATGTAAGATCTCAAATGTTTTACTGCCTTGTATACCGCATAAGCTTGCTTGTCTATAGAAGGATAATTTAGTTCGACACCTTGGAGATTAGTGCTCATGAATGATACTGGGGCCTCATTGTTGTCATCATTCTTCTGAGTTAATACCGTGACTAATGATTGGTCAGAGGAAAAACTATAGAGGAAGAAATATTTGTTGAAATCAGGGCTTTGCAACACTGGGGCTTGAGATATTCTAGTCTTAATATTGCTGAAAACCTTCTTTCGTTCATCATCCCACTTAAACTCAACTTCTTTACAAATCATTTTTTGTAGGGGTTTGATAGTTTCTGTGAAATTAGGGGAAAATTTCCTCACAAAATTAGTTTTCCCGAAGAACGATTGCATAGCCCTTTTGTTGTGAGGTAATGGAAGCTGAGCTATAGCCTTAATCCTTTCTGGATCTATGTGAATTCCTGCTTGAGATATAATGTGGCCTAAAAACTTACCTTCCTCGACACCAAAAATGTTTTTCTTAGGGTTTAAGGATATACCGTATTTCCTACACCTTTCGAAAATATGGGTTAAATGTTGGATGTGATCTTCTCTATTATTTGAATACACAGTCATGTCGTCCAATTAGACTACTACACACTTGTTGATTAGTCCCCAAAATTCTACGTCCATGGCCCTCTAGAAGGTTTCCCCTACATTGATTAAACCAAAGGGCATACGTTTATAAGCGAAGGTTCCCCACTTGGTTCAGAAGGTAGTTTTCAAGTGGTCTTCTTCTAAAACTAGAACCTGGTTGTAACCAGAGAAACCATCCAGCAAGGAGAAAATATTAGATCCACACACAGTCTACAGGAGTTTCTCAATTGGTGGGATTGGGTAGTTGTTCTTTTCTGAAGCTCTATTGAGATTTATGAAATCTACACATAGGCGGATTTCCCCAAACTTTTTCCTTATAAGAACCAAGTTTTCTACCTAGGCATAGTGTCTAACCTAGAAGATAATTTTGGTATCTAACAGTTTCTTTAGCTTCTGACACATGAGGGGCTCCAGGGATGGGTGGTACTTCCAGAGTTTCTATTGGAAGGGTTTTACTTCAGGATTTAAAGGGATAGTGTGTTGAACGATACAGTTATCATAAGACTTTAGATCTCGGTAGGACCATGCAAACACATCTTGATATTGTCTGGAAATTTTGAGATAGGTCTTTCTTTCCTCATTAGATATTGTCTTGCCGAGGTTTACATTTTTTGGGTTTTCCGGGGTCCCGATATTTATAGTTTCATGCATGGGACAGGAACTACCGGTCTTTGCATTTTTTGACCCCTTAAATCTTTCCCTTAGGTCGAAAAGGTTTTCTAAATTGGCTATTCCCTTCAGTATCATGTGAGACTTCGATTTGTTAGTCGATTGATCTGTCTCTGGATCGGTTTTTGTTGATTGTTCCTGGAATACTTCATCATCAATAGCCAAGTCTTTGAAATTGTCTTGGTTGGTCAAATTTTTTATGATTTGTTCATCTCCTTCAAATACCTTCCCATTAGAAATATTGTTGGGCACCGATGGTTTGTAGAGTAATTCCACAGTGAACCGGGAGGCTTCATAATCTTCTAGGGGTGATAGCCTTGAAGCAACGGTGGCCAGAGAATTGGCGAGAATGTTTTTTTTCTATCAGGATCACTGTAATGTTGAAAGCTTCAAAATTCTCTATTATCCTGTGCACTTCCTGTTGGTAATTATTTAGGTGTGGAGAGTTGCAATGTATAGTATTCCTTACTTGTCTAACAATGATTTCAGAATCTCCGAAGACCTTCAATTCTTTAACGTTGAAGTCCATGGCTTTCTTTAGCACTTGTACTAGAGCTTCGTATTTGGCGGTATTGTTTGTGCATTCAAACTCTAGTCTATAGGACAAAAAATGTCATTTACCTTTTGGATAATTGAGGATGCACCCTACCCCAGACCCTTCTTGCGATTTAGAGCCATCAAAGTATAAGTTCCAAAATTGTGGGAAAAACCTATCAACTTCCTCTTTCTTGTCGCCTTCCTCTCCCCTTCCTATTTGTTTCGTGATTTCTAACACAAGTTATTGACAGAAGAGGGTTTCCTCCCCCGTTGTTGACAATTTCTCTTGAAAAATCATTTTAGAGTTTTGGGTAAGGGGATCATCAGATGAGAGGGGGGAGAAATTACTGAAATCAGAGTCACAGGAATAATTGCCTAGCACATAGAATTCAACCAATGAGGGTTCATTGAGGGTTTATAATTCAATGACCGTATGTTTTAGATATCTTTCCCTATCGATCCTGATCATATTTGCGTTCCCTTTTAATGGTAGCCAAAGGTGATCCCAGTCTGTACTAAAGTATCTGTTTAACTTCTCATACCAATATTGACTCAATAACAATCCATAAGCTTCTGGGATATCTATGACGATGATGTCAATTACTTGAACAAATTTAGGGTGTGTCACTATTCTGATCATTACATATTTGAGTTCTCCCATGACCTTCACTTGGGTTCTGTCTAGCTGTATCACATGTTTATAGCTTTTGAGAGGTACTGCGTTTATTTTTTTGCAAATAAACAATGGCATAACATTGGAGGATTCCCTTGAGTCAACCGAACAATTATGGAGGTTCCTATTGAAAACTTCAAACATCAAAAGGAATGGTGGGACAAAATGTTTTCCCTTCTTATCCTCAGAGCAGGCATTCACAGTTGGCTTATTTCTTAGATCTGTGGGAGTTAGATTTCCTCCTTGGTCAGTGCTTGTTGTGGGATTCTCTACTAATTTCGACGCCTGTAACGGAAAGTCCTTTTGTTGAGGGATTCTACACATGTCCATGCCCGATATGTTTGCCTTCAATTTCTTCAAATCTTCTACTATGTTGTAGTCTATCTTGGGAAATTCTCGTGTATGGATGTTTATAGGGTTTTTGCAGGGAGAAAAAGGTGCTTTTGGGTGATTGGGAGGTGGTCTTCCTCGCGAAGTTTGAGTAGTAGCAAGGTTGTCTGAGACAAGTTGAACCCTACTTCATGTTTGCACAACCAAGAATTCTGCGGGTGGTTCTTGGACTTCAAATAGGTCATCATAAGGCATAGGTAAATCAGGGTCCCATATCAACATGGTTGTTTCTTTTGGTGGATCAACCTCTTCTTGATAGACAATATTCTTAGTTGAGCTGTTTGATTGTTTGGTTAGGGAGACCTCATCTAAAAACCGGTTGGACATCAAATTCATGGCACGCACCCATTGAGGGCAGTCTCTTTAAAAGTGGTTCTCCTGATGATAGGTACATAAAAAGTCGAATGCTACATTTTCTAGATCGATGTTTAAGTTAGCCGGGGGAGGTTTGATTGCTTTGAAAGGAAGATTCCTTTTAAAGAAAGGATTATAAGGCCTCTGGCCATGGTTTCCCTCCCCTGTGCTTCTCTTCATATCTATTATTTCATTTGACAACTTCTTGACCATGCATTGTAGGTCCTCTATGTCACCAGAAATTTTTTCGGGACCTTGTTTTGTTTGTTTCCCTGGGGGTCTAGTCAACAGTAGTCCTCTCATGGGAGGAGGTTGAACTTCTTTCTTAACTAATGAGACTCAACCTTCTTTACATCCCTTCATTTGGAAATCTATCATTTTGGCTTCTTCAGAATTCTCAGGTAAGGTTGGTTTGGTATCCCTTTTCACAAACATGGAAATAGAAGCTAGGAGAGCATTAGCGTATAATTAGATTTTTAACTCCTGAGTAGGTTTATCTTTGGGATGGAATTTGTTTAAGATACTGGTGAATCTTTGATTGAAGTTTTTAACCCTTTCCTTCAAACTCATGGTGGCGGAAAACAACTCAGACACCAAAGTTCCTGTAGTAGTTTCTTCTGCAAATTTATCTAGAAAATCCTTTTCAAACTTCGTCCAGCTAGTTATGGATCCTACGTGTATGTTAAAATACCACGTGGAGGATGAATTATCGAAAGTGTAGGGGAATAGCCTACAAACTAAGTCTTCATGTAGGATATTCATAATTTTGATAGCTAGTATGAATTTTTTGATATGGTCTTCATGCAATCCTGAGGTTTTAGGGTCAAATTTAGGGAGTAACTTCTCTAGATGTCGGGGGAGGTTATGTACTCGTCCGGGGATGGCCAAAGCATATCTGGCCAAACAAGGTTGATTATTTTGAGGTTGGTTTCCCCTTTCTTCATCATGGTCATTGTTATCTTCCATGTCTTCAGATCCTGAGTCAAACCTTTATTCTTCCGAGAAGTCGTTGGGCTCGACGAAGTTGCCGACTGACGTTTCAGGGATTATATTAAGATGATGTTTGATTTCGGTGAGGGAGAAATCTATTAGGTCTTATACTGTGTGAAAAAAAACCTGGTTGGGGGACTCAACCACTGGGATTCTTATTTTTTTTCTTCGAGGAAGTAACGGAGCTAAGGGAAGTGCACCGATCTATTGGGCGTATGCTCTTGTGATTCTTCTGAATTGATTCAATTCCTCGTGAGGAAGAGTGTAGGGTATATGAGGGAACATATGTTCTTCCTCATGCTAGGGTGAGTTACTCATTTCGGGAGTACTCAGTGTGTGTGGGCTATCTTGGGAATGACTAGCCATGCATGTGGGCTATTTTGAATCTACAGGTTGTGTGAAATATTATGTCAAAAATATAATCAACCATTCATTCTTCAAGCCCTCCTTCTAGCGCCAATTCTGTTGAGGGGTCCTAAATCCCTTTAACTCAACAACAAGAACCAAACCCGCCACCGAGGCCCAATTAGACTCTCCAGTGTTTAATAGTGGAATGGTTCTCCAGATCTTGCGATCCGACCAAATAATCGATGGGATTTACATTTTCTTATGAAGGCTTTCTCCTTCAGTTCAAACGTTCTCTTTTTTTGTATTTTCTGTTATAGGTGGGACTGATACAAGATAAAAGCCAGTATAAACCAACTAGGTAACAAATAGGGAGAAACTCAACTACTGGAGAAGGTTGAGCTTTGGGATAACCCTTTCACTCTAGCATGGAGACAACAATGATCTACCACAAGCCTAGTACTAATACATTAACCTGTTGATATTCCAATTTGAGTGATATACAACTTATCAGAAAGAAAACATGCATGTGATAAACAACGACAAGAAAAATAACTCTCTTAACTCTAATCATCCATCACATAATAACACAACGACTTACTTTTCATGATTAGAGATAAGAACTATACAACATTGCATCAAATAAATTATCAATAGTTTTAGAAGCTCTTACTCGTTACAACATCCATTCAAGAGATGAAATAAAAAATAATTCTTCTCCACATCCAATCATACACACTTTTGATGAAAAAAAAACAACTTTGTCTCTGGTCCTAAACATGAATTCTCAATTAAGGTAGCTCCGAAATAGTTCTTAACAAAATCCAAAAATGAGGGTCTTTCAACAACCATCAACCATTGCTAATAGGTCGATATTCCTATTTATAACATACTATTAACTAAAAATAAATATTGAAGTGCAACTAAGCAAAACAAAACTCACCACATGGTTCTTTCTTCTATCAGTCTATCTAAGAGTCATCACAGGATCTCACTTAAGTGGGTGACTCTTCTCGTACTCCGACCACTTGATGAAGAGATCCTCGCATGTGTTGGAATACGCGAATCTATGTTGTTCCATTGGGGCTAAATGGATATCTCTTATCTCTAGTGCTTGTGCCCGATACTTGACTATTCTAACACTTAACTGTTGCAACATGGCCCGAGCTTTGATCAGGTGTTCCATGAACTACTGCACCTATCCTGGAGCCATGTCTGTCACCTTTGCTATTTCCTCGGCCCATGATGAGTCTTCTTCAACGTGCGATTTGAATATGTCATGCAAGTTGACAAAGTCATCGTGTGTGCCAAATTCGGGGAGACTGATGTCTCTCATTACTCGATTGATATTGATCCAATTTTTCTTGCACTTGGCCCATTTCTCTTGGATTTCCTGATGAGGTTCTCGAGCCATTTTTTCCCAATATTCTCTTGATTTCTTTATGCGATCGAGGCTTCTTTCTTTTAACACTCGAATGCCATGCTCTTCTGTATCTTGGCCCTGCTGAACCACGTTGATATAGTCGACCCTTTCCACAGCTTGTTGTGTTTTCTCATACCACTTCTCCATATCCTTTCATGTGGCCAGCGCCATGAGGGTGTCTTCTTGCAACTCAACTATCCTTGTAGTGAATAGGTGTCGTACTTGAGGAATTGGCCGGTTTGGAACCTGGAATCCAATTGGCTCAGGCCTTCTTGTTTGGCTTGAGCGGTGTCCTTCACTAAGTAGAATCCTACATGGAATCCATAAGGTATAAATGCCCACTTTTTATCCTTGACCAGGGTGGCGTCATAACCCTGCAAGATGGTCTAGTAGCATATCTCTCCCACTACGAGATGGTCAGGGACATGCGCAGGTAGGAGATGTGGTGCTCTGGTGGCCCTGAACACCCTGATGTAGGTATTGCGCTTGTCCAAGTACCAGTGGCCTACCTTTGATATCATCTTTTTGGCCGGAACCGATATTCTTGGGAATTCTTTCTTGAAAAGAATAAAATAAATACGTGCGATGAATTCATCGCATATGAGGGAGTAAGATTTTTTTTACTTGTTCTCCCATAGTATACTGAAATATACATGGACCAGGAGTTCTGTGACATGCCAACTCAGGTTCATGTCGAAAAAAATGTTTCTGGCACACATGACATCAAGTAAATATGAAGCCATGTAGAAGGTTGGTGTCTCTTCTTCCTTCGGCGTATGAGCCTGTTGTATGCAGATGCTCAGTTGCTTAGAAATGATGGCTCCCCAGTTGAAGCCACTCCCGAAAATGGCCACTGTGTAAGCTAGAGACATCCATGCCTTTGAAAATATGGAGCAGTCTTTCTCCCCATACAATCGGAAAATGAGAGCCATCAGGTAGATGTATGGATCCCTTAAGTTGGCTGTCTGGTACCAACCAGTGCTCCGGTTGGTGTATTTCTTATCTTCTCTCCACCATGAGGCCATCACCCAGCTGGTGTCATGGTGCTCGTAGAATTTTACGATGAAATCTGTGTTTAGTCGCTCCTCAGGGTCTCTAAGCTTGTAATAATTCTGGACCTCCACCGGAAGGAACACTCCGACACACCCACCATTGTCATCGTTGATCAAACATTTTTGTGTGTTTGTGTAGTCAATGATCCACTTCAGGAGTTTGACACAGGGAAATACATGGGTTATTCTAGCCACCGTATGCAGGTATGACCACCGAATGTTTGGGAACACTTCGTCGTTGAGTGCTCTGACATCAGGATCACTGTGTGGGATGTATTCTGGGTATTCCTCGTGGCCGATATTTTTAAAGACCTCTCCCCAATGTGGGAGTGTCGTTTTGGACCCTGTGCTTTCCTAGGTATCTCTAAAGGCCGGAGGCTAGACGAAAGCCTTCTTCATTGATGTTTTGATGACAGGATCCGGTCTCGACGTGTATTCCAATTGTCTTAAGACCCCTGGGGAAGACCCTTTGCCTACCTCTAGTTCTTTCAGCTTCGACACCCTCGACAATCATCTAGTGGTTGGATTTCTTCACAACATTGTTCCTACATTCAAAATAAATCTTCAGAGAGTGTGTATAGAGCAACATAGGATAAAATATATGAAGTGAAAGCATGTAAAATCCATAGACTTGGGAACATACCTGTAAAGCTTGCTAAAACTAGTTATTTGATACTCACATGATCTATGCATCTTTCGAATTACTTTTCTCGCTTCTCCGGATTCTCTGAATTTCCTTGTGTGAAAAATGATTCTTCTTACCACGACTTAAGAGAATTTAAACTAGTGAAGAACTTACCGTGTTGCATCAACCATTGAATTCAAGTGATGAGTGCAATTTAAAACAAATCTGCCACTGAAACTCTATAACTTAAATTCATCATGGGTTGACGGTGGAGGCACGAGGGTGATGTGGTCTATTGGTGATTTCAAATGACCGTGTTGATTGGTGCACAGGGTAGAAAATAATGTGGGATTTGGTATTAATTATCCCCTTAAATTCTCTGAATCTAATCATATCTAGCGCTAAAATGCCCCATCGTGTCGCTTTCTCAGTGGGTGGATTAGGTATTGGTGATGCACTATGAACGTTTTCGTCGATGTCCCTCGCAAAAGCTCCAACGCCGATCAATTTTATCATATAATGCTGTCCTGGCAAAGCCGACTCAGAGGTGTGACTTGGACCTAGGGAACCAAGAATGACTCGGGGTAAAAGTAGACCGTATGACTCTCCAATCTGGAAAAGACACGTGGCGTTGAACATCAGTGACCTAATTCGCATGTATTAATCAGATTAGGGACTTTCTTCAAGTTGTGCTTTCTAAAACAATCATGGGCTCACCGATGCCGAAAAGGTATCGGGGGTTGGCGATCAGGGATAAACCTGTCATGTGTTTTCTTCGGATTGGATTCCTTGAAAAAGTCCTGATTTTGAAACACTTCGGGGATCGACGATCGAGAATTTTTTTTTAGCATGGTCAGAATGTTCTATGTGATCTTTTTTGGTCTTCCCCAATTCTGATAAGCACGTGGTGTATCATCTATCAACAATATCGTTTCTTCCTTTGTTAACGTTTATTTCCCTCATCCTTTATCGATGCCAAAGAGGAATTGACTATCAGATATATCCTTATGCAGAAACTTTGGTGCAAAAAAAAACTTCCTTTTGCCAATGTTGATGGAGATCGACGCTTGGTGTCCGAGTGGTTCTTTTCCATTTTGAAATCCTTCAGATGCCGAATCTGAGTGTGTCGGGTGAAGTGTTTTGGATTTTGGTTCTTTGTTCAGGCATTAAGGCCTTTTTTTAATTCATGGGGCTTCAAAGGTTCAAAACAATCCTAAAAAACTAATGAGAGTTAATATAATAAGCAAAAGAAAAAACATTTTCATGAAAATAAAGTCGAATCATACAGTGAAAAGATCAAGTGGTACCCAAAAAGTAAAAAATTGACATAGGATTTTTAGGGTGTGTTGAGTGTTCAATAGACCGTCGGGTGAGCGATTTGTAGTTTGCATAGAAGGCTTGTTCACTTACCCTTTATAGCCTTACTTTATGGGAACATGCTAAAAGGTGTTCTATAGAATTTGAATTAGTTGGTGGTCCACCATAGAAAGGATATATGATGCATTACCCACGCACATGTGCACAAATGGAACATTGATTCAATAGATCAACATAACCATACTTGCAGGCAAGTAGTATTTCCAATCTTTACACTATTATGCAATAAACAACTATGCAATCCAAAGCAAGTCACCAAATCACAATCATTAAAGAAACAATTCTTTAATAGAAAACAATTAAATTCTTACTGAGTTTAGAGGGATAAGTAGCAGACAATAATTATTCCTTTAATCACAAAGGAAAAATAAATAACCTCAAATAGAAATATAAACACTTGTTTATTTATCCATCAACCATATATATTTCATAAATAGAATATATAAAGAAATTCTAGAACAAAGATGAAAGACTTATCTGATTGAATATTGTAGACTAGCCAACTGAATAAGGAAAAACAATTTTCCACCCAATCGTAGACTCTGTTGCATATGGTATTTGTACAATAGGTCACCCCTAGCCAGACTATGATACCACTATGGTGAAGAAGCAATGAAGAATACTCAGGCTAGTCTCTTAATTCACAAAGCAAGAAGATAACTAAACCAGTATTTCATTGTTGAGGTTTTGAAGACATAGTAGCTCTTGGAACCCACACTACTTGCCCCACACAACACAATGAGGTATTCCTTCTCTGCTTAAGAGTCCCTCAAAAGTATCCTCCCTCCAATGTTATTCAATGTGTTTATAGAAAGGTCCAGGCTGATGCCCATTAAAATCCAATAGGATTTTCATGATTCTTTGCTTTTTTTGGAGCTCTAATGGCTTCCTTTCTTGGCTATTCCATCACATACTATGACAAGATTCTTTTTTAGCAAGAACTCTCCTTTTCCCTCTTTTTCCTTCTTCCAAAAATTAGCTCCCATTCCCATTCGAATTTCCCTTCTTTTTATGAGTGAAATATGGATCCCAAAAAACTAATCCCTACTTCTTTTTAGTTCCAAGATTGTAGGGAGAGCAAGTTGCAAGAATATAGGAGATGATTGCATATATTTAGGGAAATGTTACATTCACTTGTCATACATTCTATAAACTATAGGCTAGGCTCATGACAACACCATAAAAATAGTGAAGATTAAATTAATGGTAAAGTGGGTAGGAGACATAGGTAACTAGGCATATAAAATTCCCTCATACCTCCTTACCTCCCCCTCTTATGGTATCATAGCCCCCGTATGTGCTCACACCTCATTTGAACTTGGTTCTTTCATTAGATGCAAAATAAAAATGTTTAATAGTATTCAACATTACCATGATATGTCTACCTCATGGGGTAAGTAAGTCATAGTAATAAAAATATTTATGCAAAGCATTTAAAAATAATTAGGTCTAAATGATTCTAGAGGACTGAAAACCGAGACATTACAATTGGCAAAAGGAATTGGTAATACTATGGGAAGAGTGCTATCTTCAAATCTCTTTATACTATGTTTGTTTTTTTAATAATTCTATCTATTCATAAATGGAGAGGAAATTAAAAACATGGTGAGAGGTTAGGCAAGTGAAATTTGGTTGACCTATCAAATAATTAACAAAAAATGTAGAGATTGAAATTGTTCAATGGCCTTTAGTAACTTTTTCACGAAATTTAAATAAAAAGGTCTTGAAATAACAACTAATTTGGGAATGTTTGGGATTAAAAGAGCGTATAAAACCATCCACGATAGGGAGCATGGACAAACCCATTGCCCCAATAAAAAAAGTAGAAAGAACTTATGGTCAAATTTAAACATGTTATGACTAGTACCAAAATGTATAAAGAAAAAATCACGAGAGGGGAACCAAGAGAACCTATGGCTAAGCCTCCTCTTCCTCAAGAAAGACTAGGTGTTTTGGGTTTCTTCTATATTGGATCTTGGAGAACTTCTCCACTACTAAGTTATATTGAACATGTCCATAATCTCAACCTCCTTATCCCATGGTTGAGCCTTGAATTGCACCTATAAGGGAGTCATATTTATCATCTAGAAGTTGAATAAGATCTAAAATGTGTTCCATGGTAGGGTGGTGATGTTCTAATTTCCCATCCATGATTTAATCTATCATCTCATTGGTGTGTTAGTACAAGTCGACTGTAAGTGATTAGCGGGTGACCCTACTTCAAGATACCCTAGTGTCTAATGTGTTTTTCTCCAACTCCTTGTAAATCATCTAGTTACATGTGTTCCTTCTCTTATGATTGAATTTGTCTTCCAGTTTGGCCAACTTTTGAATGGTGGAGGCCTTTTGTTTGGAGTTTAAACTTTCCACAAGTCTTGGAGCTTCCAATTTTTCCCTACGAGTGCATAAAGGAACAAGAACATTCTCCTTTTGGGTATAGATTTTTAGAGGTCTTCCTCTATCCCATATTGCAGAGGGGGTTTCCTCTACATCCTCACACTTATTATTAAGGTTTTATGCCTCAATAATTCACATACAAGTAGCATAATCCATTCCCATAGGTTTGGCACCAATGGTTCTTGGTGATATCTTGGTAAGTGTCTTCTCCTCTGCTCTCTTTTCCTCAAATTTTTGATGCAAGGTGGTGTGACATCGCATGTGGGGAGATATGGAGTCCTTACCATCCATTATGGGTTTTAGTATAACCAATCTCCCTCTACCATGAATGTGAACCATTATCTCCAATGATAACTCTTTGGACTCTACTCATGCCCTATGCATCAATATCCTCTATGTTGGTACCAATTTCCCATTGGAATGATTCAAATTAAATGAGAATGAGCTCCCCATGTCTTGTCTCCTTACATATATCGTGTTGGTGATTGGTCATGTTCCCATCCGCGACCATAATGGTGTTCTCAACACATGTCCCTGACGTGTATCTAGGTGGGGTTTGCATGTCTTAATGTGACGTTAGATAATTCCCTATAAATAATTCCCTATAAATAATTCAAAATCAAAATGTAATAATAGAATAAATGATTCAAATCAATCTCCCCTAATGTTAAAGTGGGTTTATGCCATGTCAATATGGAGTTGGATTTCATAGATCACATGAATCAATAAAAAAAAAACTTATTAATAAATATAAAGTGTACAGGGGTGGCAGGAGCGGGTGGGGTTATCTTCTCCCGAGGGTACCATATTCGAACAACCTTCTCTTGGAGTTTGGGCATAGCATACAATAACCAGTCGGAAACCTACTCTCTTTATAAAGGTCTCAATATAACAAAGAGCCAATGCATTGAAGATTTGATTATCATCGGGGACTCTGGGTTCATTATTAACCAGTTCAGAAAGCGATCCCTCTTGGATGATATGCATTTCAACAAGATCATGAGTACAGCATGGTTGGAGGAAAGGGAGTTTCAAACTCTACAATGTTTCCATGTACTTAGAAACAATAATACTGAGGCTGATTCCTTTGCTAATTTGGCTAGTCGGGACTCACTAGGAACTCTATGAATTGATGGTTGGGTTTCCCAACAATTTATCTCCTAATGTGAGTTGGGATGGATAGACACTTAAGATTATTGTCCCATAGGAGGGGCCCATCATATAAGGAGGAAGTGAAGTCTAATCGTCGATTTGGAAAGCGCATATGGTTGAGGCTTGGAGTGATGGGCGGTAAAAAACTCTGGAGTACGTTTTGGCTGGTGAGGAGGATAGGTGGATGTACCATTCTTCTTAAGCATGCATCTTCGGACCCTGGTGTACCCTCGCACAATCGCTCTTCAATGGTTACTGTCTCACGGTCTGTTCCACAGGTGTTTATTGAGACTATGTTAATGGATATGGTATGCCTTAGTACTCCTCTAGCGTCACTATTCCATTGACGATCCTCATCCATAGCTAGTAATAATGGCATCGTTTGGCTAGAGTCTTGTCACATCCTCAGAGATATATATGGTATTCATGGAGGTATGTTGCGGTTCATTCAACATCTAGGATGGAAATCCATCACACGACGTCAAGTTAATACAAAGGATCTTCGACACAAGGAGAGTATTATGAGTTATGGTGATGGATAATTGGATGTTGCTATAACTTTAGAGCCTAGGGTTGCATTTCCCATAGATCATTTGTGGACAGATCTCTGTATTGAAGTAACTCGGGTAGGATATTGAGTCAGTAGTATGGCTAACAAGAGGTTGGGTGTAGCATGAAGGTTTCAAGAGCTCCAAGAAGAACATGAGGCTCTAGTTAATATGGATAATTCACTTCAAATTAGCATGTAGAATGCCTCGCTGCAATGACAAACTACAATGGATTTGCTAATTTTGCAGAGGCAGAGAATTCAACAACTACGGGATGAAGTGGATTCTGTACGTATGGAAGTAGTGGAACTTTTCTCTAGGCTTATCTCTCTGGCCCCATCAACTTCCAGCCCAACACTTTCTGATGCGGATTCATCTCCAACTCCTTGCAGAACAATCCTAGATCTAAATTCGCCTCCTGACTCCTCAGAGGAGGCTCAGGATGGAACTCCATCAGAAAAAGCTTAAATAATATGCTTTGTTTTTGTATTTTGATACTTGGTATTTTCTATAGATGGTACATTAGTCTATGTAGTAGTTGTAAGTTAATTTCAGGGCTAGAAGATTGGACTATTTCAGATAGTGAAAAATTCCATCCTGATTTTGAATTTTTACAAGTTTATTTTGAATAATGTAAGGACTCTCTTTGTGGCTAAAACACCGATTTTTTGAATATAAATTCTACCAGTTTTATTAAAAAAAAAACAAAAAGTGTACAAACTTAGCAAATATGGAGGAAGGCCAAGAGGAGGAAAGAGCTCGGTGGTGGTAGATAATTTGGAAGCTATATTTCCCTGTAAAAGAAAATATTTTTTTATGGTTATCCCTCAAGAATAAAATTATATCGTGGTATAATTTACAAAAGAGAAACATGCAAGGGTCTGGGAGATGCATCCCATGTAAAATAAACGAAGAATATGTGGACCATTTGTTTGTTGAATGTCCTTTCTCTAGAGTAGTATGGAATGCAATTCTTTAGATTTGTCTTGGTAGAAATAAATGGGATCAAAGAACTCTGGTGGACTGTTTTTATTATTGGGTAGCAGATAAGACTGTAAAAATTTTCAAGGCCCTCCATTTCTTTGTGGTATGGGAAGTTTGGTTATCCCATAATAAAATGTTTTTTCAAGGTGTCAAGATGAGTCCAACTCAAATTGCTCATAAAATCATATGTGCTAATGAGGGAAATTGGAAATCGACAAAGGATAAGCCTTTAAAGAGTCCTTAAGGAACCTAAAATTCATTATGGTAAATCCCAAGGCTTATTTTATGGGGCATGCCAATGAGCTTGAGGGATGTGTGGGGATGGTAGTATACTATTTCATGATTAGACACATTATTTTCTTTTAAATTTTGTTGTAGGGAAAGGCACAAATAACAGGTCAGAGTTGATTGAAGTGTGGCTCCTATTGAAGATAGTTGTTGAGAAAGGTGTGAAGAATCTACAAGTAGTTGTTGAGAAAGGTGTGAAGAATCTACAAGTATTTGGAGACTTTAAACTTATGGTGGGTTGGTCAAATAAAAAGTGCATATTGGATAAATTTGTACTTGAACCTCTCACGAATCAAGTGCTCAAGTTAAAGGGAAGATGTGAAGAACTCTCTTTCTCACATGTTTATAGAAAGTTTGATATCATTGTTGATCATTCATCCAAATAATCCCTTTTGTTGTAGGTAGGATTCTCGTTTGAGCATGAATTTAGTGGAGGGGTACATGTTGTTGTTGTTGAAATATCTTTGTTTTTAACTTGGATATAGAATGATTCTATTTGGATTATGCTTCAAGTCTTTTTGGTTTTGATGTTAAAGCCTTATGGCTATAGTAGGTTTAAGTGTTTGTTGGCTAAAGATTGTCTATAAGGAGCCTATATCATGTCTATAAAATGTAGTTATAAGAAATAATAGAGACAATTGTTTCGGTTAGTCTTAGGATTGACATTTTTTGAGCCACTAAAAGGTAGTTGGATGTATATTATGATTCCAAGTAGAAATATCAAATATAAATCTTTTTCTGTGTGGAAAAAATGTTTACAAACTATGTTGGCATAGGGGAAGACCTAGGGTTCAACGCTACAACAACGCACCAACAAAAACCTAACTACTGGCCCTTTCGACAACACCTATGAAGCAGATGAAGTATCACACAAGGTAGAGGCAGAGGTGGTTGTAGGACTCCAATGTCTGCAACCTTAGCTGGGACACAAATCTGTGATTCTAATCAAGGCACTCAACAATTAACATTCACTGATATTCAGTTCTTAGTTACAACACAGTTAAACCCTAATTACAGAGCATCACAATATTCAACCAGATCTAGCATCTAACAACACTTAGCATGACGAAACAGATCAGATCTTAATAGATTCAACACTAATCACATGTATATAAGTCATATCTAACATCCATACATATTATTAAGCTCTAAGCATCGACAGATCATTCATCTATATTAAAGCACTAAGCACATTAACATATAAGCACATCAACACATTGCACAAAGCAGAGAAACACAACATGTACGTGGTTCACCCCTACCTTGGGGCTACGTCCACCAACTCTTTGTCTTGTTTATTAGCTTCTTCAATAGGTTAAATGCACAGAGCCTCAAAAACCCTACTCCGTAGAGGACAAGAGATCTGTGCAGCTTGCTAGATCCTCCTTCCTTGAGTAGATCTAAGCACATAGCCTTCTAAAGTCTCTTACAATGACTTACACTTAGCTCTGCAAGTCTCACATAGTATGCACCAAATCACTTACAAATCTTGATCACACAGATCCAACTCTAGCACTCAACCATTCTTTGTTCACTACATCGCCTTATCATCTATTTATACATACAAAATAGTCCTAAGCATGGGTGAACCCATGGGTCGACATTCCCATACCCATTATATAATTGCAAATCCCAAAAAAGGGCCCTAAAAGGGGCCAAGATCCCGCGATCTTTGCTTTTCCTTGTGCTTTGCCTTCGAAATCCTTTCGAAGTCCCAAAATTAGGTCAAACATGACCAAGAATCCTCAAAACTTGGTCAAGGGCCAACAAGCCCCCAACACTCAACTGTGACTCATCCCGAGACACTTTGATCTGACTAGTTCTGCTTCAAAATCCTTGAGCTTGGCTCGAGCTGCTTCGACTTGTTGCTGTGCTACAACCTCCTATTCAATGAACTCTTGTATGACTGCTTCGTTGACAGGTCCTTTGAGGCGCTATTCAACTACAATGACAACTTTCTCCAGTTCCGCTCCTTGGCCTTCGATTTCCGTGAACAGTTGGTAAGACTCATCCTGTACAGGTTGGAGCTTATGAGTTACTTCCATAACTCTTCTCTAAATAGTATGGACCTGCTGCTGGGCAGTGAAATGCTCTTGGGATCGCTTCATTATTTCCACAACTAACATGGGATTCAACTGGGCCTGAATTTTCTCTGTTTGATACTTCGCTTCCTGGAGCTGTTACTCCAGTGCCTTCAATTCTGGATCCTCAGTGAGTTGTTCATACATTTGGGAACTGCAATCACTCAGTTGCTTGCATTCCAGAGAAAGGACTTTTATTCTTTCAACTGTGCTTCAATTAGTTGCTTCCCTTCGGTCCCTTACATCCTATGGGTTGTCAGGTGCAGTGCAGAGCTCTAAATATGTTATTCATTGCTGTAGCTGCTGGAAAAATTCTACGAGCTACTCTAATTGATGCGTGACTCGGTATTGAGCCTGTAGCTCTAAGTTTGTCAGAGAGCAGAGGGATTTGTTTACTGCTTCATTTACTTCGAGCTGCTCTGCGAGCAACTGTTCTTTCTCTTGCTGCATATGTGCTTTCTCCACTTCATAATTGGCCTGGAGAGCAACCTTCTCCTGTTCTGCAATTATGTGTTGTTCTACAATGTCGCCTTGCACTTTCTTTAAGGTCTGGGTAGCTTTTTCTACTTCTTCTTGTGCTTGACGAAGCTGAGCTTCGATCGCATCAACTGATCGGTGGAGTTGGGCTAGCTCATCCCCCAACTCTGGTTCTCTTGATGATAGGGGCGTAGTGGACACTGCACGGCTAGACTGAAGGGCTTGTTGTACCCCTCGAAACTCGACCTTACGTCTGTCATACATTTCCTCCTGCTTAGCTTCTTGTATCTCCATGATTTCCAATGAAGCGTCGTTGAGGGCTGCTATGATGAAGTCAAAGTCATTAGTAGTAAGCACGGTCTTCATCTTGGTCACAGTGGATCTCGATTTCTTCCGGGAAGAAGGTTTCAGGGGAGAAACCTTCCTCTTCTTCAGGGGATTGGTCTCATCTCTCGATGGTGTTAATTCACCTTTCTTTTGTTCAACTCTTGTTCCATTTATTTCTTCCTCCTCACCCCCTCAGTCAGGTGATACTAAAGCAGTCTTTCCTGAGGCACTGCTTAGGTCTTGGACCTCTTTGGTATTCTTCATTTTTCTGGGTCTGGGTATATCATGCACAATTTCTGGGCTGTCAGGGTCGAACATATCTATAGGGTCTGCTGGAATAAGGAGGTCCACTGACTAGTCCTTAGTGATCTCCTCAAGATCCTCTTCTGTGAGCTTATAGTATGACTGCAGCTGCTACTTATGTTCATCGACTCATGCTGTAAGGTAGATGAAGTGCCGATCTGCGCATAACTTCATCAAAAGTTGGAATCTCTGTAAGGTGTTCAGATTCATGTGAGGTTATGCTTCTATGGCTCTCTTCAGCTGAAGGTAGTAGGTATGAAAAACAATGTTTGAATGCCACTGTTTTTTCATATCACTAGAGTACCAAAGGGTAGTGAACTTGACAACAATCTACTCGAATGGTTCAATATCCAGGAAGTTCACACCTTCTGGTATCTCCCAAAAAACAAAGGTGATAAGGATCAGGAACCAACTGAAGTGGAACTCGTAGCCCTGACCCTGTGCTTCATGACAGTCTAGCTCCAGCTGATTCACCAGGTACTTCACCTAGTTCATATGTAAACCTTCTATTCTTTTTCCCACAAGGTCAACAACAAATCCTGTGACCTGCGTAGGTCTGTTCTTCCTTACTAAATTTCCTGCAATTAACTGACAGGCAAGGCATACTGCGCCTTTCTTGATGGAGGCTGCCTTATAGCCTCACATTCCCTTTTCAACATCGCCATATGTATCCTTGATATTCTGTGCTAGTGCGCGATCTGTGGATTTTCTGGGATAGAAATCCCGTAGGTCAAGTCCTTGCATACTCAAGCTTGTGATCCTATGGATCAATGTCAGGTCGACTGTGATACGATGGTCTAGGCATAATTAGCCACCATGGTAACATGAAAGTAATAACTTGACACATGCATTGACTTCCCGGTGCCTTCCGAAGTGTGGGATTTTCATGACATTTAACAAAGTGGAATGTGTGAGGTTCATCATCCATGGATGAGGGATTATCTTTGAGTTCTTCCCCTTTGTTTGGGTCAGATATTTATACGGGGCAAGCATACTGTGGTTTTTTCGATCTCCGAGGTTGAAGTCACTAAAATTCAACGCTATGATCTTATCCTGTTGTGCGCAAAATGTGCATATCCCCTTCAAGAGGTATGCAGTAACCATGGTGTACTCGAATTCTCTTGCCACGCTATATCGAATCACTGCCCTAGCCAGAGGTGGGATGTAATCGGGCAATATGGACGGGATCATATTCACATTTTCTAGGTAATCTCTGTGTTTGGTTCTCTTTTCTCCTAATGGTCGGGATGATCCGACTTTGCAAGCATTCAACAAAGAGGCTTGCAGTCCTCTCTTCGATGATGCTTGAATACTTGCAGATATCTCTCTTTTAGACATTACTTTTTCAGTCATTAGGTCAATAAGAACTTCTTCGACAATTTTCTCTACAATGCTAAGCTCGTCTGACATGGATGCCTGTGGTTGAATGTATCAGGTTTGAAGAGTAATTGTTCAATGCAGTGGGATAGATGGCACTAACACGGTGGTCACCGTGTGAAATCAACTATGTTGCGAGCTCTAATAGTCATGATTGGAAAAAGTGTTCTCGTTGCGTGGCACGACGGGATAAATAGATAACTCGACAACAAATGTCTTGCAACAGGCAAGAAGCCTTCATTAAATTTGTTCTGTCCATTGTGGCGCAGTCCCAATGGTATGGTGGTGAACTTTCTGACCATAAATTCCTTTCTACCCATTCAGGCCGTCGGTCGAATGATTATACTGTTCCAACGACTATATTTCTTCGCCATGGTGAACTACCATGTGACACTGTTCTGATATTCCGGTGAAGCTCCAATTTTGCAAATTTTCCTTCTGCGAAGTTCCCTCGGGAAACTTCTGTAACTTTTCAAGCTTATCTCTCTTCTTACTTAGTTTTCTAGCCTTTTTTCCAGTGAGCTTCGTCTCGGAGTTCCTTTTTCCATTTTGATTCTTATCTTCTTTCGGTGGGGTAACTTTGCGTTGTTGAGGTTCCTTCCTAGAAATCAAGGGTAATACTTCATATATACCTGAAATAGGTACTTCAGTCTTTTGTGGGCCTTCTAATGTTCTTCCAACTTCGACATCCAAATCTCTGGTTTGAAATAGATTCACCTGGTTCTCTTGTTCTTCAATCAAATGTGCAATCCTCCTAGTCATGAAATATTTTAACCCTTGCTTCTTCTGCTCTAAGATTTCCTCTTCTTTTCTTCTAGGCTGATCTCCTTCAATCTAAGGTTTTCCTAATAACATATCAAATGGAGCGTTGTTCTAAATAAATTGAACAACTTCAAATTCTTCCTTTGTCGAAGTTCCATCAGCACTCATAGATATCCTGGTAAGTTTTCCACACAGGGTTATCAAATTTCCTCTGAATAGTTCTATTCCTCCCAATGAAGGAATCATAGCATGATTTCCTAGAATTTCCCAAGTTCTTTTGGTCATGATTTTCACCTGTGTTTCCTCATCCAGAACACAGTCAATGTCGAAGTCTCCTATTCTTGCTTCAATGTACTCTTTTTCTTTAAATACCTCTGATAAACTGACATGTCGGTGATCATTTAGGGTTTCTTTCCTCTGTAGCAATACTTTTTATGATTCTTTCCAGGGTTCTATCATAATCTCAATTGCTAGATCTTTCTCATGGTCTTCTTATTTCATATTCATCCTTTCAACCTTAGCAATCATTCTAGGGAAATCCAATACTTCATGGTCCAGAGCTTTACAACAGAGGCAACTAGGTCTTCTACCAGGGCATTCCTTATCCAGTTGTCTCGTTCTTCTGCAACCATAACAAAGGGTTAATCCTCTCTTTCTCTTAAATTATCCCCAGCCTTTCATGTACTACGCACTAGGATCATGGTAGCTAACCTGTAAAAAATTCTTTCTAGGGTCCTGCATCCATTCGTTAGTCCAAACATGCTTTCTATACATAGGTATAACATATCTTTTGTTATTCTTATCAGATCTACTCATATCAAATCTTCTTTCTTCTATCAGTGCCCTAGTTTTCAAGCTAGGATAAATCTTATCAAACATACCTAGATCCATACTTTAGAAACAAAAATTTCCACTAACCTTATCTTCAGCAGAGAAAAAAGCTTCTAGATCTTAAAACTTTTCACTATTCTTACCTTTATCAGAGCACAAAGAATTCAGATCTTACCTCTTTTCTTTAGATCAGACTTCTTTCTTTAGCACAAAGTTTCACAAATCTAGTAGAATACCGCGCACTAGAGCGACATATCTATGCACAAATATTTCACAATTTTAGGTCAGGTCTTTGCACAAAGATTCTTTTTCCTCAGTTCCCAACAATCACAGTTTTAGGTCAGGTCTTTGCACAAAGATTCTTTTTCCTCAGTTCCCAACAATCATAGTTTCAGGTCAGGTATTTGCACAAAGCTTCTTTTTCCTCAGTTCCCAGCAATCACAGTTTCAGGTCCTGGCAACAGAACCATTTATTAGCACAGGGGCAGACCCAGGGTTCAACGCTACAACATCGCACCAACAAAACCCTAACTACCGACCCTTTCAGCAACACCTGCGAAGCAGATGAAGTCTCACCCGAGGTAGAGGTAGGGGTGGTTGCAGGACTCCAGTGTCTGCAACCTTAGCTGGGACACATATATGTGATTCTAATCAAGGCACTTAATAGTTAACATTAATCAATATTCAGTTCTTAGTCACAACACAATTAAACCCTAATTACAGAGCATCGCAATATTCAACCGGATCTAGCATCTAACAACACTTAGCATGAAAAAAAAGATAAAATCTTAATATATTCAACACTAAGAACATGTATATAAGTCAGATCTAACATCCATCCATATTATTAAGCACTAAGAATCGATAGATCATTCATCTATATTAAAGCATCACATCAACACATTTCACAAAATAGAGCAACAAAACATGTATGTGGTTCACCCCCACCCTGGGGATATGTCCACCAACTCTTTATCTTCTTTATTAGCGTCTTCAATAGGTTACATGCACAGAGCCTAAAAAACCCTACTTCACAGAGGATAAGACATCTGCACAACTCGCTAGATCCTCCTTCCCTGAGTAGATCTAAGCACACAACCTTCTAAAGTCTCTTACAATGACTTGCACTTAGCTCTGCAGGTCTCAGATAGTATGCACCAAAGAACTTACAACTCTTGATCACACAGATCCAACTCTAACACTCAACCATTCGTCGTTCACTGCATCGCCTTAACATCTATTTATACATACAAAATAGGCCTAAGCATGGGTGAACCCATGGGCTGACATTCCCATATCCGTTACATAATCCCAAATCCCAAAAAGGGCCCTAAAAGGGGACAAGATCCTGCGATCTCCACTTTGCCTTGCGCTCCACCTTCGACAGCCTGTCGAAGTCCCAAAATCAAGTCAAACATGACCAACAATCCTCAAAACTTGGTCAAGGGCCAACAAACTATCTTTAATGGGATTTTCTTGAATTTGAGATTAAGTCACAGAAATTTGCCCAAAATTTACAATCCAACCATATATATTGGAGCTATCTAATCTTGTAGAAAATGTCCCTGCTATTGTCGAAATATAGCGATGTAGAAAGTCAGAGTTCCCATAGATTCTGAACTTCGGTTGATTTTTTTTTATTAATTTGGGTCTACTTAGTCTTGGGTAAAACCTCTAAGGGCATTCTCCCACCATGCATAGACATTGGATCACAATATAACTATACACATTTCTACATTTTCTCTCGGATTCTTATTATATTTGTTCTTGGAAATCTGGTTTATTTGCTACAAGATTAGCTTTGCACCACCATATATGACTACACAAAGTTCCATATTAGCAATGTTTGACCATACACAATTAGAGATTTTCATTTAAGACCTATATACATGATGTATAAACGTTGCCAATAAACATGAATATTTTTTCATTCAACTAGGTGTTGGTTAAACGCTATTTTTTTTTCCAGGCTACATTTCCCCAGGAAAAATCTTGAGTACTTCCCCTCATTTTGAGGATGGTAGCCAGGGTAAACCCTTGAATATTCAGGGCACAAGGTCGATCAACAATAGGGCTTGAAGAAATTTGTTTGGAGTCATAAAATGAGAGAAAATGAGGTCGGTATCCTGCAATGCAGCTAGGATTTCCCTAGCCACTTCATCCCTTCACCCCTACAATTAAATGAACCCAAGTGCAGTTGTTGAGGTGTGCATTACTCTTCTAAGAAGGAGATTAGTGTTGGTTTTGAGGTCATTTGATCCGGATTTTATGAGCAGAACGAAATGAATACAAATTATTAAAAGATGCTTAACACAGAATAACAAAGATATAGTAAAACTGGTTTTATATTCAATAAGGAAATAAGCTAAAACTATAAAATGTAGCGGAAAACAAGCTTGCTGGAATGGTGGCGGCTTATCTATGAGAAGATATGTGACGACTATGCTAATTCACAATAAGATCATTACAATAAGGCCCTGAAGGCATTTTTACAATAAACAGGAATGTAAAAAGCCCTAGACATCCAAAAACCTAACCCTAGGAAATGAAGCGCCAAAAGTCATGTGGGCCCCGTTTGGGTAAGTTAGTACATCAACTTCCCGGGGTCATAAATTTTGCATACAATCTCCGTTTTAGGTGCACAATAGCCCATTGGAAAGGTCTATCCGAGTACTGCACATTTTGCTGCAATCTGTCAAAGGGAATTTTTTATTATGGTGAGCCCTAAAAACATTGTCCCTCACACGCCCAAACAACCTCTCATGGTAGGAGAAAAGAAAGTTGACGTGAGAGGAGATCCTTTCAAAATGTTGCCTGAGGAATCCCTCATGAAACAGAGGAAAAGGATGATGGATAGTTTCGCACAAATCCTTCGGCGACTACCAATAGGCGACACAACTTCCTCGAGTGGAGGTCCCGCCCCTTTCAAGGTACAAATCAACTTTGATATTCCTATATTTGAAGGTCAGATAGACACAGATACTGTAGACAAGTGGTTGAATCTACTAGAATAGTATTTTCTGTCCATAACTTTTCAAATAGATAAAAAATTACTTTTGCGCTCCTCAAAGTCATTCCCTATGTCAAAAATTGGTGGGAAACTTTATGTGAGAAAAAGGAAATAGAGGAACCTTCATTATTTACAGTCGCGGACACTTGGGAATCCTTAAGGGATGCTATTAAGGAACAATGCTACCCTGTCGGAAGTTATGATGACTTTTGTACCAAATGGACCACACTACGACAAGAAAAAGACCAAGTAGTGAGAGATTTCACAAATATCTTCCATACCCTGTGCACCAAGCTGGGTATCAAATATTTAGAGTGACATCTGGTGCTCAAGTATCATGGTGCTCTGCATAGATGCATCCAAACCAAAATGGAATTTATGGACATCTAGTCCTTGGGAACGGTCTATCGATATGCCATCAAAATTGAGCAGAAGCTCAAACAAAAGACGCAAAAATTTGGGCCTGGGAACCCCTTGCAACAAAAACCAGGAAAGGGTAGCCCCAACCTACAGAACAAAGGATAGAGAAAAGATGGATAGTATCAGGACAAATAGTCCAATCCAAAAGAAAAGAAGGACACCAGAAAGACAAAGAAGGATACTGGGAAGTGGTGTGACTTCCATAAGATCCCTTGGCATAACACTGCTGATTGTCGCTCAAAGAAGTCGTTGGTGGCCGAAGTTAAAGCCTCTGAATCAAATGTAGGTTTTGACTCTGATTCAGAACCAGAAAGGGGAAGAAAAATCATTGACGTGGAACCCAATGCCACTGTTGCTACCAACAAGCTCCATCCTAGTGAACCAGACAAGCCAGAAGAAGGCGAGCGCATTTTCCATTCATAGATGTGGGTAAAAGGCACCCCGTTGCACTTCATCGTTGAAAGCGGTAGCTAGAAGAACCTCATCTTAGCAGAGGTCGTCAAGAAGCTGGCCCTGTCAACAATGCTGCACCCGCATCCCTACACCATTGGATGGCTCTGCCAAGGAAGCGGTCTCCGCGTCAGCCAATAGTGTCAATTTTCATATGACATCAATCCCTTCAAAGACGCGGTATTGTGTGATGTTTCTCTTCTCAAAGTTTGTAATGTTCTTTTGGGCCAACCTTATTTATGGAAATGTCATGCTGTATATGAGTCTAGGCCTCATAGTGTTATTATTACTTTGAACAAGAAATTGTACAGGATACTCGAGGCATCCGTCCTAGTGTTATTTCCTTTATCTCTGCCAAGAAATGTAGGAAGGTCATCTCTCAGAAAGGGAAATTTGTCTTCTTTGTGATTCGCTCTCAGAGTAAGAAAAATATCGTAGCCACATCTAGGGTCTCTGCAACCGATCTCTCCACACAACAGAAGCAAGTGGACAAGGTCGTGGAATAATACTCAGATATCTTCTCCTCTCCTACCGGGGTACCTCTGCACTTACAGGTCAAGCATGCCATCGATCTGACCCTAGATTCCCCGCTACCCAATGGGTCGGTATACCACCACTCTTTGTTAGAAAACGAGGAGATCAAGAGGCAAATTCAAGAACTTCTTCACAAGGGGCACATCCGTCCCAGCTCATCGCCTTGTGGGATCCCAATCATACTGGTGCAGAAGAAAGATGGGACATGGCGACTCCGCATTGATTATCTGGCCCTAAATAAAATCATAGTCCGGAAACGGTACCCGATCCCCCGAATCAACGACCTCCTTGATCAACTCACGGGGGCCAAATAATTCAAGAAGATTGATCTGAAGTCTGGCTACCACTAGGTCCCAATAGAATAGATAGATGTATGGAAGACCGCTTTCAAGTCAAAAGAAGCTCTTTTTGAATGGTTGGTCATGCCCTTTTGTTTGAAAAATGCTCCAACAAATTTTATGAGGATGATGGACGATATCCTGTGACCTTTCACCAATAATTTTGTAGTGGTGTATCTGGATGAAATCCTCATCTACAACAAGACTTGGGAGGAACACTTGCAGCATATTCAACATGTTTTGCACACCCTGCAACAACACAAACTATATGCAAACTTGGAAAAACGCACCTTCGACATGGAGAAGGTCCATTACTTAGGATACAATGTTGATCAAAATGGTGTCCATGTGAATCCAACCAAGATCCAAGTTATCCGTGACTAGCCAACCCCAACCACACTCACTGAGATTTAGAGCTTCTTGGGCCTCACCAAATCGCAGGTTCGTGTTGGGATTATATCATATCGCATGGGCCCTCATCCAAGTAACTAGGGGTGGCGGTAAGGAAAAATTTGTGTGGGGCATGTCCCAATAACAAGCCTTCGATGAATTGAAGCAGTGTTTGTGATCATCCCCAGTACTTTCATTACCGGACCTGCAACTTCCCTTTGAGATCGAGACAGATGCTTCAGACTATGTTGTGGGAATCGCTCTCACTCAACACGACCACTTCGTGGCGTATCATAGTGAGACACTATCAGATTTTGTCCATAAGTACCCTACTTATGACAAAGAGATGTACTCCATTGTGCAAGCCTTCCATTAGTGGAGACATTACATTCTAGGGAAGGAGACAATCATCCACATTGATCACAAGCCACTACAGTTCATGCAGACCCAAGGAAAATTGCAGAATGACCGCCATAAGAAGTGGTCCACATACTTACAGTAGTTCCACCTCAACATCAAGTATAAACCATGAAGTACCAACCAAGTTGTTAATTGCCTCAATCGATCTCCAGTCTCGGAACTCACCATGGTGCTAGACTCTTTCAACCATGAGAGCTCTAGATGGCCCCACCTCTATGAGACAAACCCCGTCTTCTCCACCACCTATGAAATGTTGGGAGAAAACTCAATGGTTGCTAATTTCCATCTTCAGGATGAGCTGTTGTGTCGTCTGGGCCATCTATGCGTTCCATCAAGAGAGCGCATGAAGCTGATTTGGGAAGCTCACTACAGTCAGGTGGTAGTACACTTTGGCGTCGAAAAGAGAGTGTTGGTGCTGCAAAAACATTTCTACTATATGAAACTTTGATAGGATGTCGACAAGTATATCAGGTCCTACACTGCCTATGCTATTGCCAAACCGACCACTAAGAAATAGGGCATGTACACCCATGTTCCTACTCCTGACAAGCCGTGGGAATCCATCTCAATGGACTACACGTCGGGCCTCCCGTCCACCAAGAGGGGCAATTCCTGAGTTTTTGTGGTTGTTGATTGCTTTTCCAAGATGGCGATTCTGGTTGCCTGGAAGAAGAACATCCCCGTAGAGGCCATTCCCAAGCTCATATTTGAACGCATCAGGGTACACTTTGGGATCCCACAAACCATTGTCTCATATCAGGACAGTCGGTTCCTCAACACATTCTATTCGAGCCTTTGGTCACTGCTGGATACCAAGCTCACCAAATCCACTGCCTTCCACCCACAGATAGATGGCCAAACTAAGGTCATCAATCAGATGATCGTACATATCCTTTGCATGTACAATTCCAAGCACCCCCGCACATGGGATGAGAGTATTCCCTATGTCCATCATAGCTACAATCGAGCCCTGCATAGCTCAATTGGCCATAACCCCTTTCAGGTGGGGTTAGGATTCCAACCATTGGGCCCCATGGATGTTGCACTATCCCTGGTGAACACCTTGACCGAATCGTCCCCTGCTCCACCAGAATTTGACAAAGCCACTCGATTCATTGAGTGGATCCAACACATCCACCAATAGGGTTAGGATATTTTACATAATTCCAATGCCAAGTACAAGAAACACCATGATCAACACTAGATGCCACATAAGTTTCAGGTGGGTGGAAAAGTTTGGTTGCACTTGCAGAAAGAACACTTTATAAGGCCTCCATCAGAAGCTTCTCCCACTACGATATGGTCCATACACCATCACCAAGGCTATGGTTGATAATTATTTTGCGCTCAACATTCCCCCTTTCCTTGGCCTACACCCAGTCTTCAACGTGGCTCTCCTTCGACCATATTTCCCACCATTATTGGATATCTTAGAGATAATAGAGCAATTAACATCAACATATCTCAACCCTGACTGCATGAAACATGCATCTAGTGATCATATTGTGGACACACAGATCAAGGGCACCCGACATCAAAGGATCCAACTTTATCGAATTGTCAAAGCAGGGCAGCTCCTACACCAAGAAAAGTTGCTCACCTGGGGCCAAATTCAACAGAAATTTCCTCATTTGATGGGGAACTCAATGCAATGGAGACCATTGATTACTAAGGGGGAGGATTGATACAGATGGTTGTTGGTGGTCTCCCACCTATTCCAACTGGTTCATTTTGGCAGTTTTTGAGTTTGGTAGTTTTTTTTCCAAGTTTTTGGATCCCTGATTTGCGGGGCCATTTTGAGGCCCTAAACAACGTTTTTAGGGCTCTTCTTGGTCTAATTGCAACAAGATGTGTAGTCCTCGGATAGAAATTTCCAACGGGATATCATGCGCCTAAAATGAAGATTGTATTCAAAAGTTACGACCCCATAAAGTTGATGTACTAACTTACCCAAACGGGGCCCACATGACTTTTGACGCTTCATCTCCTAGGGTTAGGTTTTTGGATGTCTAAGGTTTTTGATATTCCTATTATTGTAAAAATTCCTTCAGAGCCTCGTTGTAACGATATTCTTGCGAATGAGTGCAACCGTCACATCTCTTCTCATAGATGAGCCACCACCATTCCAATAAGCTTGTTTTGCACTGCATTTTACAGTTTCAACTTATTTCCTTATTGAATATAAAACCAGTTTACCGCGTCTCTGTTATTCTGTGTTAAGAATATTTTAATAATATGTATTCATTTTGTTCTGCTCATAAAATCCGGATCATCATTGGAGTCTTAGATCTATTTTTTGGTCTTGAGAATCTTCCCTTCACTCATATCAAACACCACAAGGGAGAAATCATGCTGGTTTTTGTGCTTGCGTGCTAGTTGGAGTTATATTTGTCGATCTGTTGATTCATTTGTGGGTTTTCCTATTTGTTGGAATTTGTTCCTCTTGAGGGTTCAATCATGGGAAATTCATGCAATGATTATGAGGATTTTAATGCATTATTTTGGTCCCTAACACTGAGCAAATGTCCTCAATCACAATAGCTCCACTTTGCTAAAAGGATGGATATTATTCCCCATTTGGATATCTTTTCCTTAGAGCCAAGAAGGAAAGCCCTCATTCTCTCTGAGAGGGCTTTGGTTAGAAAGTTTACATGGCATTTTCCTAGTCCAAATACTACGGAAACAGGGGTATTAGAGTAATGGGCCCAAAAAATTAACAATCATGTTTCTACATTTTTTTTCTTGTTGATGGTTATTTGTCTTTCTTTTTCTAAGTAAGGAAGCACAAGATCTAATATTTGGATTTGGGTCATATTTCATGGGTTCTAGGGGAATGTATTTGTCCTCATGGACTCTATATTTCAACATAGATAAGGAAATTACAACAACTCATTTCGTTGATTTTCTGGGATGAAAACTCACTTAGAGTGATTAGGAATAAATTGGGTCGTTACATTGATTTTGCAGAACCAAAAGGGAATTTATAATCCTATGTATGAATGTGTGTGGATGTTAAAATTGATAAAGGGCTCCTTTAAGCCCTACAAATCAATCTTGACAGGTGGATTCACCAAAAATCATTAGATTACGAGCATATACCACATAAATTCATGGCTTTCCATGCTTATGGAGACCTTGTCAAAAGTTGACCAAAAATTTAAGTAGAACGACCTTATTCAAAGCATCAAGTAAATTAGCAGTCAAGGAAGGAACTAGAGTTCAAAATGGTCTCGAACATAAGAAGGAATTCCAAACAAAAAATGCCAAATCCAAATCCATCTCAAGAGGGTCCACCTTCATCAAGCATTAACAAAGATGAATTACTTCAGAATCTAGAGGAAAAATAAAATTCAGAAAATGAAAAAGAAGAAGTAAATTTAGAAAACATAGAGAAGGAAGCCAAAAAGGAGCAAGTAGATAATCTAAATAATTTATCTCACCCAAATAGTTGCCACAATCCATCCCTTGAAGACTTAGCTCTCATTTCATAAGAAGAAGAGGAGGATTATGAAGAGGAAAACAAGGAAGACTCATAAGAGGAAAAGGAAAAAAGTGAGGATGCAGAGGAATCAAAGGAAAAATAAAGGGACATAGTTTAGGAAGAGGAACAAGTGGTGAAACTAGATTTGCAGGTTCAACCCACACCTTATCAATCCTTTGCCACAATTCTAAGGAATAATTCAAATCCCTCTCTCCCCTTTACAAGGGGAAGAAAATCCTATTGGGATCGTAGAATGTAGGAAGCATAAATGAATATTCAGAAGGGGTGTCAGACAATCCTCAAACATCTTCTTCTAGGTTAACTATGTATTGTTTTTCTGATTTTCTTTGTAACCAATTTGTGCGAATTTATTCATGTATTCAAGACACTAATACGAAAAGTTATATTCTCTTATGCAAGCAAAAAAATTACGACAATGAGATGTGCCACCCATCTAGTAGAGGGAATTTTTTGAAACAACATATCGACTTTCAGTGTAATCAACTTTCAATTTTGGCCACTTTTAATACAAATATTCCTCAGTTCCAGTTAAAAAAAGCAGGTTTCGAACCCATTACAACAATACATTCATTAAGATCCTAGCATGTCACTTGCAGGAAATGAACAGGGGTGGGGAGGTAACAATCATTCCTCACAACATTATTCTTTGTTTATAATCTCTCAACTTTCAACTACCAACAAAGAGAATTGCTCGACTGAGATTGGATCATAAAAATTGCGAACCTAAAACCCTAGTTTGACACGGCTACCATGGAGACAGGTGTTGGCGAAGGGGATTCCCCTCCCCCTCTTGAAATTGATGCCTTTAATCTTTGGTTTCCTCCATCCGAAGATTGATTAAGAAGCCTCCCTCACGGTTTATCAACAAATTAGATGAAATTATGAAAGTTCATGTTCATGCCTCTTCTTTTTGAAATATTTCTTTGCATTTCACTGAGAATGGCCTTATTGGTTATTTCACTGGGATTTGTCACTCTCCGCGAGTGATGACTCTTTGGGTGGATAAGAACTATAAACCCCTTATTTAAGAGTAGTTTTCAACCTCTTTTTGTGGTAGGTTTTTTTTTCATTTTTGTTGGAATTCAAAGCATATAGAGATCTTATCTTCAGGGGTGGTCCTGATTTCATGGGTTCTAAGGGGATGTATCTCAACCGTTGGTCCCTTGATTTTTTCCCTGAAAATGACATTCCTGATGCTATCCCTGTCTAGGTTCATCTCTCATTTCTTCCTCTTCACTGTTGGAATGATGAAACTATTCAAAGTATCAAAAACACCCTTGGCCACTTCATTGATTGAGCCTAACCATGAGACAAAATACATACCTCCGCTCACATTTGTGTGGAGGTGGATCTTGAGAAGGGTCTATCAGAATCCATTGAACTTTCTTTGGATAAATATACCTATACACAAGAGGTGAATTGTGAGAAACTTCCCTTTAGGTGTAAGTCTTGCCACCAGTATGGTAATTTTTATAAAATATGTCCCAAGGCGTAGTCAATCATGATACCTGTTGAAGATAATAAACAATGGTAGCTCCCCAAGAATAAAAGAAGGGCAGATAAGTAGGTGAATATGAATCTTCTGGAGAAAACACCACCACCATCCCCTTCTTCTCCTGGTCCTTCTTCCCCTTAGTTTGCGGTGGGTGCGAGCGGTAGTGGTCCCTCAGAAACCAATAACACGTATGTTTCTTTGTACAATATTGAGGATGCCTCTAGAGAAAATCAAGAAAACCCTAATGAAGAAGAGGTCAACCCCATTTCCAAGTAATAATTTCCCCCGTCTTCCCCATAGGCCCAGTTCCCGTCGTCTCCTCTCTCTGAAGATCCAATCAGTTTCAAATCGTTCGCTTTTTAGAAATCATGCATCCTAATTATTCTTGAGGAAGGCTCTAAATATGGATCTAGGGATGAGTCGGGTAGAGCATCTGGCTCAAATGTTCTTTTCAAAAGGGTGGGTAAAAAGATGAATAAAAAAAAAGGGAGGAGGTAGTGGACAAAGAAAAATATCTAGGTCTCTAGACCACACTAGAAACCATCCTTGAGAAAGTATCAAAGGGCACAAGAGGGTAGAGTGGATCTGTGCCCCCTAGATGAGGGGCCCCAAAATCCATAGATAAATAATGAAACTAATCTTCTAGAATTGCAGTGGCTTAGGGAGCAAAGAAAAGATGAAAACAATGAAGAAACTAATCAAATAAAAAAGCCTCGAGTACTTTTGATCTAGGATACCAAGATGAAGGAATCCTTGGTTCCTCAATAAAGAAATTTCCTCTGGAAAATAGTAAAGGGGTCACGATTAGTGCGAGGGGCACCTCTGGGGGTCTCTGCACTTTGTGGTGTTTTTTTCATTTTTAGTTGGTGGAAAGACATGCTACGCAACTTTGGTTGTTAGTCAAGGTCGTCCACTTTTCTTCATGTAAGTATCCTCATTTGTTCAATGTTTATATGCCCAATAAATTTCATGAAAAGTTGGATTATTGGAATTCCTTAATTGAGATCCCAAGTTGAGGTTTTAGTGAAAATTGCATTGTAGTTGGGGACTTCAACACCAATCTTCGCCAAAAAGAAAAGAGAGGGGGATCTATTGTAAGGGTCCCTTGTATTGAAAGGATGGAAGACCTTATGTCATCCCTTGACCTTATTGATATTCATCCTTATAAAGGGAGTTTCACTTATTCAAATCGAAGGACTGGTCCTGGTCATATAGTGGCTAGATTAGACCATTTTATGGTTCATTGTTCTTTCATGTTTGATTCCTACTCCTTGTCCTCCTCTATTCTTTCTTAGGTGGGTTCCAATCATCGACCCATTTTTTTTTATCTTTTATAAAGATACAAATCTTGGTCCCATCCCTTTCTGTTTGAATCCCCTCTGGCTCAATGACCCCTCTTTCTTTCCCCTGGTTTCTAGTATCTGGAGTTGTTGGGTAGTATGGTCTCCTATATATATCTGGGAGAAAAAACTTATTTCCTTAAAAAAGGCTCTCAAGGATTGGGAAAATCTCAAATTCAAAGCACAAGATAGTGAATTACAAGAATTTGAAGAGAAACTGGAAATTATAACAAGAAAGATTGAGGAAGGACTGGTCTCTCCAGCTTTGTTAAAGGAGGAACATGAGACTTTTAAAAATTTGTAGTCATCCCTAAAAAAGGAGGAATAAATGTGGAGACTCAAATATCGTAGTCTTTAGCTCCAAGTGGGAGACAAGAATACAACTTTCTTTCATCATCAATTGAAAGCCCGTCGCTGGAAAAACAATGTCAAAGAGATAAAATCTCCAAATGGTGAGATTTTCTCTTCTTTTGAAGAAATCAAACAAGCAACCTTTAATCATTATGGAGATATCTATTCTAAACCTGAGTAGGTTGACATGTCTCAACGAGATCGACTCCTTTCTTTCATCCCCTCTCTGATCAACCATAAAGAGAATTCTGAGCTTATCCAACCAGTGTTAGAGGATGAAATTCTAGAGGCGATTCATTAGTTCGATCGGAAAAGGCACAAGGGATGGATGGGTTTTCCTCCCACTTCTACAAAGAATGTTGGTCCAAAATAAAATATGATCTCATCAGAAAGATTTAATATGTGCATCGATAAGCCAGAATGAGAGGTGCTATGAATTCTGCCTTCTTGGCCTTAATCCCCAAGGAGAGGAATGCTTCTTCTTTCTCTAGGTTCAGTCCCATCTCCCTATGCAATGTCTCTTATAAAATTATGACCAAATAATTTCTAATAGGCTCCAAATGGTCCTTCATAAGCTTACCTTGCCAAATCAAGGGGGGTTCGTGGTGAAAAGATAGATCTGGGACAACATAGTACTAGTTTAGGAAGCAATCCACTCCAACAAGGCCAGGGGAGAGAAAGGAATGATAATTAAGATTGACATGACAAACACATTTTACAGAGTTCAACACAACTTTCTCCTTGAAGTCCTTCATAAATTTGGTTTTAGTCTAGTTTTCATTAAGTGGATTGAGGCTTGTATAAGCAACCCATGGATTGCTCCTTTGATAAATGGCCATCCCACCAATTTATTCAAAGCGTCCAAAGGACTTAGGCAGGGTTGTCCACTTTCCCCTCTCTTATATATCTTGATGGTTGAAGCCCTTGGTCGAAGGTTGGAACATGAGCATAGATATGGAAATATCCTAGTGTTGAGAATTGTGGGAGGGATCAAGAATATCAATTACTCTCAATTTGTAGATGACATTATACTTCTGGGAGGTGACTTCTTCATCATTGTGGTGCATTTTAAAGAAGTATTGGATCACTTCATAGAAGCTTCAGTGGGATTCATGAATAATGTTGTAATCCATATTTATGCTTGGAATGAGATTTCTCACTCTCTTTGTGTCATTTTCAAGGTGCTTCACTTCCCCTTTATGTTAATTTGGAGGACCTTTAAACACTTGGGGATTCCCATTTGTCTTGAATCTCTTTCCTCAACTAAGTGGTCATCAATATTTTCCAAAATTAAAGAGAAATTCACTCTTTGGGGGGAACATTTGCTTAATCTTGCTGGTCGCTTTATGTCGGTCAAGTCAGTTCTCTCTGCTCTCTTGATTTTCCAGTTCTCCTCCCTTCTAGCCCCTGTGGGGGTTAAAAAGGACCTGGCTCAAGAGATTCATAAATTTTTATGGGAAGGAGGCAAGTCTACTCACAAGAGATTCCATTTAGTCAATTGGTCCACAATGTGGGATTCAAAAGCACATAGGGAATTAAGAGTAAAGGATCTGATGTTGGTGAATATAGACTTGGGCTGAAAAAATGTTGTGGAGGTTAGTCACATGAAAATTTGATTATTGTAAAATGACTCTCCTCTTCAAATATTCTCAAGAGATTGTCTTTGCAGTTTTGACAACCCCCCTCCCCATTAGAATGGTTCGTATATTTGGAAATTCCTTCATGCCTCATTGTCTCTTCTATGCAATCATCTCACTTGGATTCCTAGGAATCGAAGATGTATTGATTTGTGGCAAGACAACATCATGGGGAATCCCCTCCTAATTCATGACCCTACTCTCCCTCCCCTTCAAGATTGGATGCCAGCCAATCATAAGTTTTCCCTTTTCTACATCTCTTATTGGTGCACTTCTTCAGGATTATGGAAAGGATGGAACATGGCAGTGGTCCTGGAGAATTTAAAGGAGTTAGCCATAGATTTATCCTTAAAACTCCAAGGGGAATATCCTAGTCATTTGGAGGATTCATATTGAAGAGGTTGGGGGGAACAAGGCTTCTTAGTTAGTAAATGGTATGAACTTCTTCATCAGTCAAACCTTCCATGAAAATCTAAATTTTGGACTAACATTGGCATTAGGATGGCCTCCCAAAAGTCAACATTTTTTGTTGGATCCTTTCCCATGGAAATATTTTAATTGGAGAGAATATCTGCCAGAAAGGGTTCCTATGGAAAACCGCATGTGCCTTGTGCACTACAAAAAGTGAAACCATTCCTCATTTATTTCTGGAATGTGTATTCACTAGAGAAGTTTGGCAACTTATCCTTCAAGAAATCAGTCACAGAGTTAACTGGAAAGAATCGGTAAGGCCTCTACTAGGAAGATGGCATGCTTATTATTTGGGTTCTTTCCTTCACAAGCCCATTTTTAAAAGACTTTGGATGGCTCTCCCTAAGTTTAGATGCTGGAAATGTTGGCTCACAAGGAATAAGGCAATCATTAGAGAAGAAGTCTCTCGCCCCAGTCTGGTTGCTAACAAAGCCATATCTCAAATTTCCGAGTTCTTCAACTCTCGATAACTCAAGCTTCCTACCCCTCAAATTTTGTATCGTCAAGAGGAGGAATGGTTCAACAAGTTTCATCTACAAATATCTGTTTAGGTTTTAGTTCGAACTAGATTACACTGCCAACTTCAATTCTCCCCCCCCAAAATTTCAAAGGTGTCTTTGGTCCTAGCAAATCTATACCTTATGCTTTGATGGCGCTTCCAAAAGAAACCCTGGGGTGGCAGGTGCGAGAGGGGTTCTCTATGGCCCCAACGGAAATTTTGAACACAACTTTGCATGGAGCTTAGGTCATGCCTCTAATAATCAAGTAAAGGCGTATGCCTTGCTTCAAGGAGTCCAAGTTTCCAAGGAGAATCATGTCCAACAACTTAATATTCTTGGAGATTCTAAAAATACAATCAGATACTTTGTCAAGGGTTCTTCTTCGAAGGATAAACAACTTGGTTCCATTTTCAAGCGAATTAGACTCACCTTAAAATCCATTCCTCATGTCTCCTTTTATCACATACTCCAGGAAAATAACGGGCTAGTCGATCAGCAAGCCAACTTGGCCACCACCATGGAAAAAACAGTCTTAAGTATTAACGGGAGGTTCCATCTCTCCCCAATTCTTTGAATGATTGCCATCTATCACATACTCCAAGAAAATAATGGACTAGTGGATCAACAGGCCAGCTTGGCCACCACCATGGAAAAAGGGGTCTTAAGTATTAACGTGAGGTCCCATCTCTCCCCAATAGTTTGAATGATTGTCATCAAATCCAAGTTATCTAGTAGCATACATGTGGCAACCTCAGAAGGGTCCCAAGCATCATAGTGACATGTATCACGTCGACTCACCATATTTGCTCTGTGTAAAAATTGTTATTTGTACCCCCCATACAAAGACTCTCTTCTCGCGGTGGGATCATTTAGTCACTTAGACCCTGGGGCATTTGGTTTTGGATCGTGGAGTTCGTGTGAATGGATCTGGGCATTATGCTTGCAATTATGGAGCGTCCAGATGCACTCATCCTTCCACCACATCTCATCATTCTTGAAAGTGGTACGAGAGATTTATAATAGGAAAGGTGATGCTCTTTTGAATTGTGAGACATAGAGGAATATTGCTGGTGCAAGTTCAATTCAAGGGCTTCTTATGCTATGTGAGACAGAGAAGAATTCCGCTGGTGTAAGTTTGATTTGGGGGATTCTGCGTTCCTGGAGATGTTCCTTGGTCAATAGTTATTCTGGCTCGAAGAATGTGTTGGTTTGTATCGGGCCTAGGCAATGTGCAACCATGGTTCGAATTAGGGAAGTTGCAATTGGTCTGAATTGGTGGGATTGCCACTCCAAGACTTGCCTTCTAGGTTGTGGTCCCTTGGGACATGAATTTGTGGGAGCCTATTCTTTGTCCACGCATAATGCATGAATAATTTTAATGGCACATGGGAAGGATGGTGCTTCTCTACCCCTCATCTAGACCCACAAATGGATGACCCCCTATCTTTCCTTCACTAGTTGCAGATATTGGTACAAGGTCTGATTTCTTAGGTTTCCTTTATCCTGGAGATTTTAATTCAGCATTGAACTGCAATGCACCAGACGCATGATGAAATGGATGCCCTGAGATCACAATTGGAAGCATCACAAGCTTTGTTTGTGTCCGCTCCCTCCCTAACACTTAATTCAACAATGAATGCCTCATCTCCCTCAGTTGGTAGTCCTCTTCTAGTTTTGAACATGCCAACAAATGACCCAGAGAAGGAAACTACAATTTCTAGAACCCTCCCCGAGCCTGATATTTGATGTTTTTCTTTATCATTCTCATCCTTGGCATTTTCTACATAATTTTATCTGTCAAGCAATGTATTGAAATATCTACTTCAGAAGCCCCAATATATTTCATGGTAGTTAAGATAAGAAGCACATACGAGCACCAAAACTTTGTTGCTTCTTTGGGCTCTTTTGTATGTAGACTTTGCGAGCCTCGACCACACTCTTTTTGCTAATAAAAATCTCTCAATTATTAAAAAAAATAAAAATAAATCACGCGTTGCAATCACCCGATCACCCAAGTTAAATCCATTAACCAAACCAAACATAATAAATAAAATTATTTTATGATTAATTAAAAAAAATCTAAAAAAATTCTCTTACATAAAATGCAATATTCATCTTCCTTCCTCTTATATATAAATAATATTTATATAAATAAATATTTATATTAAATTAAATTATAGTTAAAATTTATAACTCTTAAATAATAAATAATGAAAATCCTTTAGACATACCAAAAAAAAAAAGTTCAAACACACATTGACTTACTTGCAATTCGCCAATATAATCCAATATATAAACACTACATAAGTGTGTGTACGGCCCTCTTTAAAATGTTTATTGCCAAAGGATGCCCCACTTGCAAAAAAAAACCCAACATGAAACACAACGACACCATTGGATTATAGAACTATATTTTCAAAAGATACACGTTTTATTAAAAAAATAGTTTCCTTATAATTATAATATAAAGGGAAAGAGATGTGTTACATATTATTATAAAGGGAAAGTGATGTGTTACATATTTGAAAGAGGTGTTACAAATTTATTATTAAAAATATATTTATAACTTGTAATTATAATATAAAGTGAAAGATATGTGTTACATATTATTATAAGGGGAAAGTGATGTGTTACATATTTGAAAGAGATGTGTTACAAATTTGTTATATTGTAAAAAACAAATATTTATAATTATAAAATAGATAATACTAATATATTTTTATTTTTTATTAATATTTTATAATTATAAAAGAAAAATAAATAACATATAAATGTAAATGTAACATAACATTAGTTTTATTCTTCACACAAAAAAATTATATATAAAGAACATTTATCTTATTTTTTTTTTATAAAGAAAAATTTATATATAAAAAGAAAGAAAAAGGGAAGATGAGAAGAAAAATCTATATATATAAATAAGATATATATATAAATAAGATTTATAAAGAAAAATCTATATATAAAAAATAATAAAAAGGGAAGATGGAAAGAAAAATCTATATAGAATATAAAAAAAAAATTTATAAAAAAAAATCTATATATAAAAAAGAATAAGGGAAAATGAAAGAAAAAATTCTATATCAAAAAGAACCTTGGTCATATTCCCCATAAAGAAAAATCTATACATAGAAAAGAATAAAGAAGATTGAAAGAGTGGATAATAACGATGGGTAATGGCAAGATTATTTATAATAAAAATAAATAATATGTGAATGTAACTATATATATATATATTTAATTTTAATAATAAAAAATTTGAAGTGGATGATAATGATGGTAATGGTAAGTAATGTTTTTTTTTTTAAATAAAAAGAGGGTAAATCTTATTGTATTATATCACATGTAAAGAGAAACATATGTCTTTAGGCTGTCAGTTGTTCCGCTAAATTAACGGAAACCAGAACAATTGATAGCTTTGGATATTCATGTCTGAAAGAGGCAGACTACCATTTGCCCTGTCCGGAGGAAACCAAGACAGGCCGCCGCCTGTAGTCTATGCATTAATCATGAAAACTGAAATTGAAACTAGTCTAAACATTAAAGAGTTTGAGCTGATTGAACCCCTAACCAGAACCTGAACATCTAACCAGAACCATAAAGCACTCCTAGCCATGCAATTACCCGTTGGTACTAGAGGCGTCCTTGTCGGGGTCTTCGTTGTGTGGTCCATTCCGAGTTGGCAGAGCATATGGTCTTGCACACGTCAGACATCTTTGCCCTGCTGGCGTATTGGAGAAATCTTTGTACAACATATTGATGCGCTGGTGCATGAGTGTGCCACGATAAACCTGGTTTGCCATCTGTCTTCTCAGGTCAAACACCAAATCTAGCTGTTCCGGGTGGAAGAAGGGCGGGGGGACACACCACTGTTCTGGTGCAATCGAGATAGGAGGTGGCACAAGGACCTCACCACCCTCCTTCGATGTGCCACCCTCCACAACCTCTCTTGTTGCAGCCTGCATTCCATCCTCTACTCCGTCCTGGTGCTACACTGTCGTGCTCCGTCCCTGTGCTCCTACCTTCTTCCCGGGGTCCTCTTCTCGCACAGTGGATTTGGAGGGATCGTAGCCTGTTGAAAGTGTGGCATCCTGAGAGGCCATATGGAGGAGCTCCTCCGAGAACTCTTCCTCAACGTAGCAGATGTGGAACTCCTCCATTTTTGCCTCTATGGTGCTTGTTTCGTGGTGAGCCGCTGTAACTGACTGAGTGTCTTCCTTCGGGAAGCTGCTTGGAGGCTGTCAATTTTCTGGCATCGTGAAGAGAAGAGACTCCAGAGGGATCTGTATGGGTCTCTCTGGAATGACCTCCTCCACATAAGCCATTGGAGGTGACTAGGACATCCCTTCTCTGCGAGCTATTTGAATTCTCTAAGTGCGGGCCATGGAGAGCGCTCGCTCTAGCCTCTGCTGCTGCCTCTGTCTCGCAGCCATATTGTACCAGGAAGGGCCGCGATGCGGCTTACCTCTCTCTTGTGGCATAAAGAAGGCGATTCTAATAGCAAAATTGCAGGAGGTGTTGCAATGGCTGCACCAGAGCATGAAACTGCTAACCTGGTGCGGGCCGAAGGCAAAATGGAGAGAACTGATGCATTACTGGGTGATAACGGGGAGGTGTGACATGACAACTACCATTATCGCCCCCCCCCAACATTGAATTTCCTTGCCGTCAGTCTGTTCATGCGAGGGAGCAGTCCCATGGCTCTTGACTGGCAGTTAAGGTTGTCTTCCATACTTAATGACGAGGGGATGGGAGATGGCCTGCCTTATTTATGGCTTGGCCTGGCCTGGTGCGACGTGGCGCTCGTGTGCTGTGTGTCACCCCATCCGGGGATGGTAATGGTAAGTAATGTTGAAATAGAACATTTCTCCAAAAAAAAATCACGATGAATCATTCACATATATTAAAAACATGTTTATTTTAATAAATTTACTTTGCTACTAAAATTTGAATTTAATGTTGTTTAAAGATTAATTATCTTACATTTACAATTTAAAAAAAAAATTGTATTAAAAAAAAATGTATTTTTATTAATATACACAAAAATACATAATAAGATACCCATAGAATGCATTGCATTTAGGCCCATGTCTTAACATTCATGTGTCCTTAGTCTCCTTTAGAAGTATTTAAAGGAATTTTGACTTCTCATAATTAATTAATTCATTAACAATAATTTTTTTTCATAAAAATTATTTGGAAATTGTTTTTATTTTATTTGAACTTTGCATTATAAATTTTTTTAGCCGGACACATCACATCATATGAGATTTGCTTTGTTTGTTCTTTGACATCATAGACTACTATGCATATATTTATTTAACGATTAATAAATAAATTTGATAATTATTATATAATAATATTATGATGATGATGATTAACGTCCACTAAGACCGAATTGGTCTATCAGACCTTAAGAGGGTAAGTGATTACTTGTGATTCTTTAGAATTTTGTTTTTGTGCTCACAAAACATTAAGAGAAGCTTTCCAAGATCACCATACTTTTGTTGAGTTAAGAGGTTAGGAAGGTTGGTAGTGTGACAAACATTTTGAAAATGAGATATAATATGGGTATAGGCTGTGTTGATGTTTGGACAACATCGAGAATACATTCTTCCATATATATATATATATAATATATGACATAATATTTATAATACAACGTATAAATATACTTAGTAAATAAATAGTTACTTATTATCCAAGTGACACAACCTTTCATGGATGGTCACCATATGTTCTATATATATGAAACTCTCATCATTGTAATAACATCAATTTAATATAAGCATTTTCTATTGTACTTGTGTCTCTGTGCATGGTTATTCTTCTTGTGATCTTGGTTATTACTGCTGCTATTGTTCATGGTTTATGCTTCAATTCAAGTAAATCTATAAAGTAACTGAATGTAATTGAACAACATTAAAATCCAACATGGTATCAGAGCAACATTCTTGAAAGAAGACTATTGCACATGCATTGACCTTCTACAACAACTCGTCATACCTTTCCTGCAATTCATTGTTTTGTTGCAACTACAACTCAGGCTAAAATTTCTGCACTCTTCCAACAACCATGGTGAACCGTATTTTAGCGGAAGATAGGCTTGATGGAACAACCAACTTTAGTTCTTGGAAATCTAGATTGCTCATCACTCTAGAAGAGAGTGAACTAATGAAGTGTGTTGAAGAAGTTGTACCATAATCATCTGATGATGCAGAAAAATCACAATGGAGGAAGAATGATGCAAAAGCCAGAAAAATCATCATCTATTCTGTGAGAGACCATTTAATCCCTCACATCTCCAACTTGAAGACAACTAAGCAGATGTATGACGCCTTGAAGAAGTTGTTTGAGAGTAACAACACCAACATAGCACTTGTCTTGAGACACCAGCTTCAAAATCTCAAGATGACGAAGTCTGATACAGTTGCCACCTTCTTCATGAAGATTCAGAGACTAGAGGTCAGTTGGGTGCTATTGGTGAAATAATATCTGATAGAGAACTTGTCATGATTACCCTTAATGGTCTTCCAAGCCATTGGGATCCATTCATTCAAAGTATCAATGGGTGATCCAAATTGCCCAAGTTTGATCGTTTAAGGGCAGACTGTACTCAAGAGGAGACCAACCTTGCACCTAGAGGCATGCAATGTTCCCATCATGATGAAAATCAAGCCCTTGCCACTCATGCAAGGAAAAGCAAATGAAAAAGAAGAGGTTTCGGCAAAACCTTTAAAGGAAGGAAGTTAGCACCAACTTTTGAGCACAAAAAGAAGGACATGTCAAAGGTTTAGTGCTTTAGATGTGACAACTATGGCCACTATGCGAAAAGTTGTCCTACATGGAAGAAAGGAAAACAACATGCTTCCATTGCTAATTTTGATTTAGAACCACCTCAGAGGAAGTCAAGGAATGCAAGCATGATCGATGAAGAGTTCTTCTTCATTTCATCCCTCTCAAGTATGGTTCCTACTAGTGATGATGTTTGGTTGATTGACAGTGGTGCTTCCAGACATATGACTGGATACAAAGAGCACCTTATAGATCTAGTAGAGAAAGAATCTCATTTGCATGTTGTACTTGGTGATGATGCAAGATATATTGTGAAGGGAGTTGGATCCACCTCCTTACAATTGGATTCTGGCACCCCACTCCATTTGAGAGATGTATTATTTGTACTTGGGATGAGAAGGAACCTTGTCTCTATTTCATCCTTAGAGAACAAAGGCTACAAGGTTGCTTTCTCTGATGGAAAAGTTCTTGCATGGAACAAGAACTCTAGTATGGATTTTGCCTGGGTGATTGGTGTTTGAGAGGACAGATTGTACAGATTGACTGTTCGACCAGTTCAGGCCCTAATACATGATTCTATTAGTTTGAGTGAACTATGGCATAGGAGACTTGCTCATTTACATTATAGAGATCTTCCCATTCTGGGGAAGATGGTGACAGGCCTTCCAAAGATCCATGTTGAACACGATGGAATTTGCAGAGGTTGTGCTCTTGGAAAGAATGCCAAGAGGTACTTTTCGAGAAGTGATAGTAGATCCAAGGGGATATTAGACTTGGTTCATACAGATTTATGTGGACCCATGATAGTGGCTTCCTTAAGTGGATACCTATACTATGTGATCTTCATTGATGACCACTCTTGGAAGACTTGGATTTACTTATTGAAGACCAAGGATGGAGTCCTTGCTAGATTCAGGAGTACAAAGCACAAGTCGAAAACCTGACCAGAAAGAAAATTAAAGTGTTGAGATCAGATAATGGAGGAGAATACATCTCCCAGGATTTCAGTGATTTATGCATTGAGGCAGGGATCAAGAGGGAGTACACTGTTCCTTACAACCCTCAACAAAATGGGGTTGCAGAGAGGAAGAACATATCTATTATCGAGGCAGTCAAGGCAATGATTCATGATCAACATTTACCTATGTTTTTGTGGGCAGAAGCATCCATGACTGCAATGCATGTTCAAAACAAAAGTCCTCATAAGACTGTAAGGAACATGACTCCCGAGGAGGCCTTCACTGGAGTGAAGCCTAAGGTTGGACACTTCAAGATATTTGGGTGTCCAGTGTACATTCATATACCCAAAGAGAAAATGACCAAGCTAGACCCTTCAGGAAGAAAGGGTACATTTGTGGGGTACAGTGAGTCTTCGAAGGCATACCGGATCTACAGCCCTGGTCAGAGACAAATTGAGGTGAGCAGAGATGTTACCTTTGAGGAGGAGGTATCCTTCATGATATCTAGAGGATCTCACATGGATATTGATAGTGATAAAGAAGAAGAGATGGTTCATTCTCCCCCTCACCCTCCAACAGTTCAGAGGGAGACAATTGATCCTATTGATCCCATTCATCCCGTACCTCTAGTTGATGTTCCGAGAGATATTGTAGTAGTTCAGAAGAGACCTACATGGGCTCATCAGACTCTGCAGGAGGCAGAAGGACATGCAGCTCCTCATGGTACGTTCTGAGAGAGCAAGATACCTCAAAGATATTCGTGCTGTACCGCAACTATGAGCCACATCATTGATTTCGAGCCTTCATGTTATGAGGAGGCGTCTAGTCAACTAGTATGGAGAGATGTCATGATGGAGGAGTATTAGTCCATCATGAAGAATGATGTGTGGGATATTGTTCCAAGACCTGAAAGGAAGTCTGTAGTGACTTCCAAATGGATCTATAAGATCAAACATATAGCTAACGGAAGCATCGAGAAGCACAGAGCAAGATTTTTTGCTAGAGGATTCTCTTAGGTGGAGGGAATAGATTATGAGGAGACATTTTCTCTTGTTGCTCAATACACTTCTATCCGGATGATTATTTCCCTCGCAACATCCATGGGTTGGAAACTACATTAGATGGATGTGAAGACAACCTTTCTTAATGGAGAGTTTGAGGAAGAAATATACATCGAGCAACCAAATGGTTTTGTCATACATGAGAAGGAGTCTCATGTGTGTATGTTGAAGAAGGCCCTATATGGACTCAAGCAGGCACCTCGAGCTTGGTATGTGAGGATTGATGGACACTTGATGAGTTTGGGCTTTAGCAAAAGTGTTGTTGATCCCAACCTGTACTACAAGATTGTTAACGGTGAGGCCTTGATTTTGGTCCTCTACGTTGATGATTTATTCCTCACCGGTACAGAGAGCCTTATTATTGAATGCAAGTATGCGTTGGCCTCTCAGTTCGAGATGAAGGACCTTGGTATGATGCACTACTTCTTGGGACTAGAGGTGTGGCAAAGAACTGATGAGATCTTCCTAAGTCAGGGGAAGTACACAGTTGAGATATTAAAAAAGTTTGGGATGCTAAATTGTAAACCCATGGCTACACCAATGGTGATGAATCTGAAGAAACTATGTGTGTCTTCTTCTGATTCCGATGAGATTGATCCGACCCTGTACAGACAACTGATTGGATCATTGATGTATCTGGTTAACACCGGACCCTATATTTGCTATGCAGTGAGTGCACTTAGCCAATTTATGAGCCAACCGAGACAAACACAATGGATTGTTGTGAAGCATGTGTTGAGATACATTCGAGGAACAATTGGACATGGTTTGAGATATACTTCTAGTATTGACATGAGATTGTAGGGATATACTGACTCTGATTGGGCAGGGAGTGTAGTAGACAGGAAGAGCACCTCTGGGTGTTGCTTCACTTTGGGATCTACCATGGTTTCCTGGTGTAGCAGGAAACAAACTTCTGTGGCCTTGAGTACTGTAGAATCAGAGTACATTGCATTAAGTGTGGCAGTCCATGAAGTAGTGTGGCTTCGTAAGCTCCTTGCAGATTTATTTGGACATGTGCTAGATTCCACCATTATTCATTGTGATAACCAGAGCTGTGTGAAGCTCTCAGATAATTTAGTGTTTCATGACAAATCGAAACACATTGAGATCAAGTACCATTACATCCAAGACATGGTGTAGAGGAAGGCCGTATTGGTGCAATACCTTCCTACAGATGAGTAGGTTGTTGATGTTCTTACCAAACCCCTTACCAAGATGAAGTTCAAGTACTTCCGTGACAAACTTGGTGTGGCAGAGAATGTCTCCCTCACTGAAAGGGAGGGTTAATGTTTGCATCTTTTTGAAACATTCTCCAGATTGTACTCCTATGTGACTGAAGTGAATTGATCTGTGATGACACTTATCCAAGAAGGGATAAGTGGGCTTGGGCTTATAGCCCAATGTCCCATGTGGAGAGCACATTAGGACATGTCAAGGGAATTGACCCTTGACGTCACACATTATGGGAGTTGACCCTAGTGTTTCTAGAGGGTGTAGCCTCTATAAGTCCACATGGGAGTGCAATGTGTGACAAACATTCTCTGGATCGTACTCCTCTATGAATTGAGTTGAGTTGATCTATGAGGACACTTATTCGAGAAGGGATAAGTGCATTTGGGATTATAACCCAACATCCCATGTGGAGAGCACATGAGGACATGTCAAGGGAGTTGACCCTTGACATCACACATTATGGGAGTTGACCATAGTGTTTCTAGAGGGTGTAGCCTCTAGAAGTCCACATGGAAGTGCCACGTGTGGAAAACCTTTTGCTACTATGGTGGTTGTGTACTACTGACAAGGAATGTGTGTCTCTGGACAGTAGTTGTGTACTACTATGGAAATATACTTCCCTAGCTAAGAGGGAGTGTTGATGTTTCAACATCGGGCATAACTTCTCCTAGATTGGGCTGCAGACCAAGGGATATAGGATTCATTTATCATAAAGGTGCACTTGTGATAAATGGGCCCATACATAGTCCTTCCTTGATCATGACAAGGAATAATATGGACTTGAGGTGCTTGAGATGTTTTCCAAGTGTCAGTTAGCATCATGCTAACATTCACTCATGGGGGTGTACCTATGGTGAACAACCTTGGTTGAGAATACCTCCCTCGTTGAGAGGGAGTGTTGATGTTTGGACAACATCAGGAATACATTCTTGTATATATATATGACATAATATTTATAATACACTGTATACATATACTTAGTAAATAAATAGTTACTTATTATCCAAGTGACACATCCTTTCATGGATGGTCACCATATGTTCTATATATATGAAACTCTCATCATTGTAATAACGTCAATTTAATATAAACATTTTCTATTGTACTCGTGTCTCTGTGCATGGTTATTCTTCTTGTGATCTTGGTTATTACTGCTGCTATTGTTCATGGTTTATGCTTCAGTTCAAGTAAATTTATAAAGTAACTGAATGTAAATGAACAACATTAAAATCCAACAGGCTGGACAATCTAAGAGAAAGTGCTTTTCATCTTGAACCTTCTTAGTGTCACAAAGGCGACACACTCTTTCATCCCATGGTGTTTTAGGAATTGACCAATGTCTAGTTTCACTATGGAGCTCGTGAGAATTTGTTCTTTACACTTGGCAAAATAGATAGATGATTTTGATCTTCTAGATTAGGGTTGATTACATCCTTATAATACCTTAATTTTTTTTTCCCTCTAACTCTTTATCACACCACATTTTCTCCTTAAATTTTGATTTGACATTTTTTTTGATAGTTTCTTTATTCTACAAAATGGTGTCTTTCATGATTCCCCAATAGTTTAGCCAAGACCGAGCATCTTTATGCCATCCTCGCTTGAGTCGATGGTGGTTATGACTAGATTTTGAAGCAATTTTAGGAAGCATCTTGTCTTCCATGTTGTTTAACTTGTTCTTATACATTAGGTATCTAGTCATAGCCATGCTCTCAATGGGGGAGAGGCTTGCTTCTAAGAGGAGCATGGGATAGGGCGTATTTCCTTTATTTTTGAGATTATAGGTTATACAATTCTTTTGGATTTTCTCTATCTTTCTCCATGATTCACAAGAGATACTACAGCCCCAGACTTTACATCCATAAAGAATAAAAGGTGTAACAAGAGTCTCAAAGAGGAGTTTCTTCTTATCCTAACTCCAAAGATCAACTGATTTACAATTGTTTTCAAGCCCATAATAAGCTTTCCATCCCCCAATAATCCTTTTCTCAATGCTATAATTCCAATTGAGCTTGT
>ML797785.1:71483-87947 GCA_009831015.1 Picea engelmannii | reverse complement strand
ATATCATCGGCATAAAGAAGAAGATTGATGACTATACCAGTGAGAGTAGGGCCGACACAACCTACTTTTTCCAAGCATTCTTCTAACTTGTCAATGTATATGCCAAAAAGGGTAGGGGACAAGGGACAACCTTGTTTGACTCCTATATTGCAATTAATCTCTTTTGACCAGCCCTCAATGTTTTTAAACTTAGCAATAATGTTCTCATACATCCTTATTGAAGAAACCCTCAACTCGAGAGGCACTTTTATCTCTTCCAACCTATTCCAAAGGTTTTTCCTAGGAACCATGTCAAAAGCTTTTCTAAAGTCAATAAAACAACAAAAAAAATTGGTTTTAGTATTGTAGAACTCCTCTGCAATGATCCTAAAGGTAACAATATGGTCCACAGTTGAATGATATCTCCTAAACCCGACTTGGCCTTTATCTCTTCTACTATATGATATCAAACATAACAAATATATCAAACATAAATTTGTTATGTTTGATATATTTTTTTTCCAAAGACAAAAGTTTTGTAATCTTATTAATATAAACAAAAAGACAATATATCATATGCTAAATGCAGGAAAAGAAAATCTCTTTCAACCTTTTATATCTCTATTAATCTCACATGCCTCTCCACCCTATTATGTATATTATAGCAAAACAACTACAAAAGTTTATTTACATTATCTCAAAAGAAACTAGAAATAAACACATACTTCTTCTCCTACTAATCTACTAGTTTTTGTTTTCAAGCTTATAGAAGAAACTGAAATATAATAAATCATATTTTATCCAAGAGTCGTGAGCATAATCAAAGATTTCCCTTCATGATGTACTGATATCAACCATGTTCCATGTTCCAACTCTATTCCAACTTTGGAAAGTTCATCTTCTACCTTGTTCCTATCCCTATAGATATGTAAAAAGGATATTTGTGAGAATTTTTTATTTTGTAAGCTAGTAGTTGTATTACCTTTCAGAATAAAAATTTACATATAAGGTCTGAGAGACTGGTGCTGAGGCTGCCATGAAAGGAAACTATCCCCACCACTAGAGATAAAAGTTCCATAGTATTCTGCTGCTATTTAATAGTCTGGTATGATGCATATTCAAAATATCTAAGCTAAGCCTATTTCTTAAACAAGAAAGATGACGTCATGGCTTGATAGGCTAGATAGAGGCTATGAGAAACAAAAAATAACAGACCATGAGAATTACTTACTTGTGTAGCTATGTGAGAAAGCATGCTCTCGCTCGTCCGACCATTTCGGCTCCATCATTTCCTGAAGCAACTCCTTTATGGTGCGGCGCTAAGAAGGGTCTTGTGCTCAAGAATCCAGAAGCCAGTCCATGCACTTTTCCATAATCTCCTGATGTAATTTCATTTATGCATTGTCCTTGCACAGAGCCTGGATTGTTTCTCTATGAACACCAGTGAAGCCAGGATGAGGCAGAGGAGTGGGGGAAGAATTGGAAGCAACATCTGGATTGGGCGGAAGTGAACCAGTGGTAGAGGTCAAGGGTGGAGTGTCGGGCGGTTTACAGTCTGAGTCTTCGCCTGTGGAATGAGGGGGTCGCTGGGCCATGTTATTGTGGTAGGGACATGTGCAGGAGGGATGCAAAATGAAAGGAGGCCGACCACTCTGTGAGTAACACGCGCCTACTCGGATCAAGCGTCTTCAAATTCTTGGCATGAAATCAACACAGAGCGAGTCACACTGAGGAAGAGAGGGAATGCAGAAGGTGTGCGAGGCATGAATTCGAAACTCATAGAAAAGGAGGAGAACAAGCTTGAGAAAAAGAGCAGGTGCTAGGAGAGGAGCTCACAGGGCCGAGAAGAAATCAAAATTATCCATCTGCAGAGGAGTCATGACAAGGTTAACCTGCGAGGGAGGTTGAGGAGCCATCAAATGCACATGAATTTCATATAAGAGGGAGGAAGATATCAAGTGCAGTAGTAGGTGCTATTGCAGTTGGATTGAATACTCGGCCTTGGGTCACCAACCTAGGAGAGAGGGGGTGGGTGATGTGCAAGCTGTCAAGGTGGACGTGGCTGCTGGATGTCACCCCATTCGGGGTATATTTGTGAGAAAGTTGAAAGTAGTGACAATACACCATTAAACATAGGTTTTAATGTAAAGTTCTCATTACTATTTCCTTGCACATTCATTTCATTACAAGGAGTGAGTCACTGTAAATTTGGATATGTGAAACTCTTGATTCTTGAGCCAATTTCAAAACCAGTTTGAGAGCCATCAACTCACATAAATTATTCAATTCCTGACCAATTCCAACTTTGAATTTAATGTTATGGTTTTGAGATATATATAATTTTCCTCCTGCTCCACCCCTTGAGGGGTCCCCTTAGAGGCACCATCAAAATATGCCCATAGAATGTACTTATTTATTACATATTCCATGGAAAGGTGTATTTTTGGTTTATTATGAGTTTGAGTGTATGCATTTAGGATGTTTAAAGCCTAAACAACACATTTTAAAGGTATTGTATCTTTGCACTCCCCATGTAATGTTTAAGGGAATAGATCTTATCTTTTTTTTTTTTTAATCCTTATTGGCATACCATAACCTAAAGGCCTTTTCAATATCATCTCCTACCTATACATTTTTATACCCTAACATACTTTCCACTTCCTTTGTCAAAAGGCAGATCATGATGATATGTGCATTTGTTTCCCTTTCTTTCTAACATAAGCTGCACCAACCACGTCCAACAAAGGTTCTTATTTTGTAGTATATCCCATGTGGGAGCCCTATTGTTTAAGATCATCCACATAATGTTTTTGGATTTGGTTGGACTCTTTAGTTTCAATATGATTTTCCACCAGCAAGCATGTTGTTTCTCCCTTCCCTCCTTAGCAAGTGCTTTATATCCTACTTTTGGTATATATTCCCTTGATGGGTTTAGAGACCATACCATATTATCATCCTCCTCTCTAATTTTGGCATCCTTATCTTTTAAATAACCATTGTATCTTTTCCATTCAACTACATACTCCTCCCCAAGTCCTAACTCTCTCTAGTTTAACCATTATTACGTCCAAAGGTTTGTTTTGCGTTGGTTTACAACTTGTCTTGACATATTGTAACTTCTGCCTCTGAAATCTAGTATCAACTGTGGGGATAATATGTGTCTTCCTTTACTACCCACCCATGGATCAAGTCTAATTTGTACTTTGTCTCCTTTTCCAACTTTCCATATCAATCGGTTTCCAACCAAATGAAAAGCAAAATTAACAACTTTCCGTATTATTGAAACATTTTTTAAACTCACTTTATAGGGTTCCTGATCGTATTCCTCCATAATGTCTAGTGCAATATATTTTTCTTTAATAACTTGAACCCCCAACCTAGTTCCTTGAATTAACCTCCACTGTTTTTTTTTTTTTGTTGCAAGAGCTTTTGAAAAAATAATCTTTAAGCCCCATCCTCTTGCCAACATTTCCTAGAATCATCCATTAGTTTAATAATTCTCTTCCCAACCTCGTCAATCCCCCCAAACTCTTTTGGCCCTTTTTCAACATTACCGAGGCAATTTCTTACGCTGCTGACTTCATCAATTAAGTTAACATCTGCATGTAATTCATCATTGCTTACCCTCTTGCGGTTGGGATTTTTCTTTGCTGACTTCATCAATTAAGTTAACATCTGCATGTAATTCATCATTGCTTACCCTCTTGCGGTTGGGATTTTTCTTTGCAGCCTTCACTCTTAAATATTTATATTTCTTTATATAAAGTTTTTATTAGGTGACATTAGAAGCCAAGGTGGAAATTTTGATAAAGTGATTTTATAAATCAAGTTGACCTTACCATATACTTTCCAAGATGAAAATTAAAAAAATATTTAGGGGGTGTGACTTTAGGAAAAACCCATATGGAACAATCACATGTGGGTAAAAGGGCGACCGTGTATGGATGAAGAAAAAATAAATGTATGGCAGATTTAATTAATCATACAATAGTTCTTATGGAAGCTAGCGGTGGAAAACAATGGCATATTTGTAGATTATTGCAAAATGCACACATGATTTCGATAATATGTAGTGAATGGTACAACAATGTACATATCATAGATTTAAGGTTGTAGGGATTGAGAAATTGTAATATAAAAAGCATAGAGAAATGCATGGACAATGATGGTGGTTGTACTTTATACAATAAACCTATATGGTGTTGCAACCAGACTTGTATGGATTATACAGAGTTGATAGTGTACGACTAGGCTAGTTGCAATTATGGCTATATAGAACTACAATTTGAGGGTAACATGGAATTAACCCAAAGTTGGCCAAGTTAACAACTCTGATACTAAATGCAGTAAACATAATTTATTTTTATTACAATTGGCAAAATATTTCTACAAATATATAATAATATATATCGAATATAGATAATTGAGAAGATGATGATTACCATGAGCCTCATGATAGTGTACTTATATGTATTAATTGGTCACGTGGTAAAATGTGTGCCCTTTGACCATTCATTAATCTACTTATTATTATTTAGCATTTATTATTATTATTATTTATTATAATTATGTTTATAAAATGGAGACTAAATCCTCTTCCACCACTTCGACAATGGTTCCTGACCCTTCTAATTCTAGTAATCCTATCTCTCATTGTGATGACGAAATTAATAAAGATTTGAATATTCCCAATTTCCCATGGGACAATATGCATCATCACACTTATTTTCTCCCTCTGGATGATTTCGACATTAAAAATTCTCCTGATCAATTCTTTGTCAAATCTAAGGATTTTCTATTTCCAAGCCTTATTAATTGGTTCAAAAACCCAATTCCAACTCTGGATTCCTTAAAGGAAGGTAACATGGCCAATATTTTTCCCACTATCAAAGTGGATATTTTCATTAAGCTTGGTGTCACTGAACACATTTTTATTGGTGATTCATGTTCGCCTCAAGGGGTTATAGCTTATAAGGCTCTTTTCCAAGAGTTCCATGATGTTTTCCCCCTGTCTTATTTTGAAATGTTGGGAATCAATCCTACCATTGTAAAACAACATATCGATACTTGGATAAGCATGCCCCTAGTACAAAAACGATGACCTATCCATCCTACCAAGGCCTTGGTTGTCAAAGATAAAATTGACAAGCTTCAAAAAGGTAGTTTCACTTATCAAATTAAGTATACCACCTAGGTGTCTAATCCAGTCCCCGTTAACAATAAACAAGGAACCATTCAATTATATAGTAATTTTTGAGATCTTAATAGGGCCTATCCCAAAGACAACTACCCTATGACTTTTATTGATCAAATTATTTATTCTAGGATAGGAGATGAAATCCTATCCTTTATGGATGTATTTTCTAGTTATAATCAGATCCAAATTCATCCATGATATCAATATAAGATCATGTTTGCTTCTTCTTGGGGGAATTTCGCTTATTGAGTCAGGTTGTTTGGGTTAAAGAATGATGGAGTCAATTTGCAGTGGGCCATGTAATACTATTTTCGTGACTTCGTTGATATCATTCTTTCCTATCTTGATAACCTTACAACTCCTTTGAAGAAATGGTCACAACACTTGGAGGATCTTTGCAAAACTTCCTTCGATGTTGCAAGTATAATATTCACTTGAACCCGATTAAGTGTGTATTTTTTGTTACTATTGATTGTTTGTTTGGATTTATTGTCTCCAAATAAGGTATCATTGTTGACCCATTGAAAGTTCAAGCAATACTTGAACTACCTCCACCCAAAACTTTGTGCCAGTTGTAAAGTCTTCAAGGCAAGGAAAACTTGTGGCGTCGGTTTGTTTCTAATTATGCTACATGCATGCATGGGTTTTCACATTTACTGTGTTAAAACATACCATTTGTATGGGATGATCAAGCTCAATAATCCTTTGATGCATTGAAACATGCCCTTACTTCTTCCCCTTTAATCATCCCTCTCAACATTGAAAATGACTGCATCCTATATATCTTTGTGTCTCCTTTTTCCATGGTAGGTGTGTTATTTTAGGAAGGGGAGGATTGCTTAGAGCATACCATATATTATTTTAGTAATAATATCTTATTCTTGTTATTATCCTATAACCACGATGAGAAAATTTATCTAGCCATTGTCTTTTCAATTCAAAAACTATGTCACTACATTTTGACTAGGAAAACCAAGGTTGTTGTGAATTCTAATCCCATGTTATATCTCTTTAGTAGGTAGTCATTAATGGAAAATTTTCTCATTGGATCATTATCCTCCAAGAATTTTATCCTAAATTTGCTACTCCCAAGAGTAAGAAATACTTGGCCCTAGGCAAATTTATCTTAGATCTTCCTACTAATGCCAATGACCCACCTCTCAATAATGATCTTCCTAATGAACACTTGCTCACCATTTTATCATACAATATAGTATGGTGACATTCTCATTTACTTGCACACTAAAAAATTTGGCTCCCATTTATCTCTTGATGATCAACATTATATTTCTCATCAATCCCCTTAATATCTTCTCATCGTCGATGATCTATATAGATGAGGAGTCAACACCATTTTGCATCATTGTCTCACTCTTGAAAAGGATAAGAAGGTTGTAAATGATTCTCATAACGATTCTTGTGGTGTTCACCTTTTTGGGATTGCTACCACCCAAAATATCATTAGGGTAGATTATTTTTGGCCTACTTTATCTTTCACCTACATCCGAGAATTTCAATGATGTCATAATTTCCAAGTTTTTTCTTCCAAGGCATTGGCCCCACCATGCTCCTTTGAATCTTGTAATTTGAGCTAGTTCTTTTTGCAAGTGGGGGATTCATTTTATGGAATGTAAACCCATGTTGGTGGATTATTACAAGTGCATTGTTGTGGTCATTGGCTATTTCACTAAATGGATCGAAGCCATGTCAACATTTGATTATACGACGACCATAGATTCTCATTTTTTATTTAACCATGTTATCACTCAATTCAATGTTCCAAAACAATTTGGGTCTCCAACCATGGAAAACAATTTGAGGAGGAAGTTTAGCATGAGCTAGCTACACATTTTAAATGAGCACCAATTTTCAACACCATATTGTTTGCATTGGAATGACCAAGTTGATGTCCTCAATAAAATTCTCAAAACCATGCTCCAATAGATGATTGACAAGAACACGTCTAACTAACATCATATGTTTTTACCTACTCTGTGGGCATATAGGAAATTGGTTAAGACTGCCACTAGATTTTTAGATTTTCATATCGTTCATGGTGTCAATTTTGTCTTACCTATCGAGTGAGAAATTTCCTCTCTCCATCCAGGCATGAAAATTTTATCAATCACATCTGCCTTACAACAACAACAAATAGCCTTGGAATAAGATAACAATGATCATCGTTCCACCTTACATCATAGTGAGGATACAAAGAAATTACCTAAAGCCCATTATGATTGTCACATCCACCCTCATGATTTTCATGAGGGTGATCTAGTCCTTATTTATGACCAAGCTCATGATGCACATGGTCGAGGAAAGTTTGAATATTTATGGCAGGGCCCTTACATCATTAAACATTGTTTGGGAAAGACAACATTTTTTCTTGTTGGTCATGATGGTGAACTTCTCAAGAATCCATGCAATGGATTGTACTTGAATAAATTCTACCCTTATGACCTAGCCATTTTATTTCATTTGTACATATTTGCATTGTGTTTTTTTTATCTTTTGCATTTGTAGTCTTTTCTTGAGAGATTTATGGATTCCTTTTGTGACATTTTCAAATGGATTGTCAACCCTTATGTTACAAAAGTTTAATTGATGGCGTGGGCCGTTACACACAAAATATTTCCTCGACAACCTAGGCCATTTATTCCCTATTACATTTGATGTTCCATCTCAGTGGTATATGTGTTAGTGCTGCCACCGATAACTAGGTCAAATAAAAAGTTGTGATCAACCCCCTGGTTGATGCCCTTCAATTGTGCATCTTGTTGTTCATCTTTATTCTTAGTTGCTCATCACAAAGTTGAACAATTTTTAACATGTTCATGATCCTTACATGTTTAGAAAGTATTCGGTGTTAGATAGTTGGTTATAAAGTTTGAATCCATTACATTCGTTCATGTTCCCGAAAGTCTCAATTGCTTCGTAGATCATAAGGAAAATCAAATTCTAGACTAGCATTTAATTCATTTAACATAAAAGTGAAAGTAATCCATACATGTACATATGCATCATCACCATAATAATCACATGTAAATAAAACATACATCAACATTGAATTCACACACATATGGCTCATCAAGTAAAAACCATAAAACACACACACACACACACACACACACACCATCCAAAAAAAATATAATAATAAAGTGTTTACATCAAGTCCAAGCTTTGTCAAAATGTGATACATGTCCAAAAAATACCATGCATAGCATGGGGGTAGTTCCACTGACTATCTACTCATCATAATTCTCATTCTCATTCTCCTCTTCCTTGTACTCACTATCATCATCAATAAGAGGATGTTGAGCCAATGGGGGTAGAGATCCTCTAGTTAGGTCCTTTATCCCCTGCACCACCATAGAAACCCTCCTCATGAGGGGGTGCCACTCGGGCGACACCCCAAAGTAGGGATCAATCAATGCGTCGTCTAGGTGTTACCGACCTTGACCAGTCACCCCATCTAGTGGCTGGTCTGGACAATCATGTAAGTCATCTAGGAATCACTGTTTTATCACATCAGGATTAAGTATCCTCCTCTAGGCCGATGGTGCAGGATCTATCCCCTCAAGTCAAACTCATTATCACTACTAGCTTGTTGAATTCACTAGAACCACATCCACACATGCAATTAAAGGATGAGGATCAATCACATGTGTCATATAAAAATACAACTACCATATATGCTTGTATGTAAAAAAAAATCACACAAAATCATACATTTTACTTACCCTCTGGTCCCCATGCCTGGCCTAGAGGACAATGCACTTTTGATGCTACATCATGTGCCCTCACACCATCCATATAGTGGGCCTTGATGAAGTCCTCCAATGGTTTATCTCGTGGCTTGACAAGTAAGATGTGAACCATGACTCTCTACAAATGGAGATTCTTCCTAAAGTAGACATCGTGTAAGGTGATCTCAATACACTCACCTTGCATGATAAAAGACTCAACATTTACATACCAATCATCAATAATATTGGAGAGTAGAGGGAACAATCACATTAGGGGGTTCTTAAGGAACTTGAGTACCCCCCATCATGTGAGGAGTCTCTAGACCACTTGATCTTGTCCAATTTGGGTTTGGAGGGTGGAAAATCCCTCTCTCTCTCTCTCTCTCCAATGAATCACCATTTTGACCGACTACTTAGTCAAAATAATCATCAAGTTAGTTAGTATTTTATCTTCTACGTACATATTTTCATTTTTCTTATGCAGTGTGGGAGTGCACCTATCCTTCAGATGGTGTATTATTGATGCACACCTGCTCCTTATTTAGGTGCATGTTGCATGCATTTTTCATTAAATAGGTGTGCACCTAGCCTACTGGAAACCAACCCACAACTACATGCACATTGCAACTATCAAGGAATGCATATGAAAATCCTTGATGATTGCATGACCAAATGATGAAATTCGAAGGCTTCTATTGGTCCCACAAAATCCTAAACTAAAAAATGCAATGGAAGGAGGTTGAGAGTTCTAAATCAAAACTCACAGATCAACAATTCGATGATAAAAAAACAAGATATCGACACCATAAAATGTGGATCCCATGAGTAATTTGAAATCAATCAAGTACAAATGATTTTAAAAAATGGGCTCCTTCCCAATTTATAAACTTTTTCATAATTTTGTTTACTCTATATGATCTCATATGGGCCCCATTTGATGCATCATTTGCATTGTTGAGTTCATTGTTTCAATCTCTTCCTCAACACAATCATCATTTTATGTGGGTAGGTACTTCATCAGAATTCCCCTACTTTTGTTGAAGTTAATTACATGTAACTTAGACTATAAATGTTTGCTTTTCATTCCATCTACATCATTAGTTTTATTTTCAAATTCTCTTTTACACTATCGTATTTTTTCTATGTGTGCATGTATTTTGCAAGGACATTGTTGTTGTTCCACCGTTCTTATCACCATTAATACAAGTACAATTCTTCAAACTAGCATATAGGTAACTAACCCCTCCAAATATGGTTACATTAGCCTTATTTGTCTCCCTAAGAATATACCTATACAACCATACACCCCTACCCCCCCAATTTGGGTAAGCGGCCTAGCCCATCCACCTTTGCATTTTCCCTTACTTGACAATAAAGCTTCAACCTCATGGGTTTCCATTGAATAGTACCCCATGCATTTGGGAATCTAGGTTTTTGTATCCCCTTTAGGATTAGGAGTCCATATAGTCAATGTTCCATAGTTGAACCTCATGCTTATTCTCACCATGATCATCGACTTCTTTTCTTCGACTCTTGAGTGGTTTAATTTTTTATAATTCTTTGCTACACTTCAATATATGTCATAATCCCTCTACTTTGTTCATACCATTAATATCCCTCACAATATTTTTCCGCCATTCATCTACCCTCAATGAGATTACCATTAGTGCCCACCCCTTGGTTGCCCCCATTTTCTATCATCGTCTTCAAGTTGATTCATTTGGTTGTATTTTAGAGGATTTATTTCCTTTCTTGTACCACTATCCCAATTCATTTATTCTTTGGGAAACTACCAAAAGTGATCCTTAGCACACTTACAAATGCATATGAACTCTTTTTGGTAGCATCCCTAGCCACCTTTGTTCAGAGGAATCTACGATGAGTCACCCTTGGAATCCCACTATTTCAATTCCCACATGGTATTGCCTCAATTAGTGATCCCATTGAGTCTTCCTAATTACAGTCTAATTCCCCTCATCATCACATGTATCCATTTTCCAATTTGTCTTCATCATCCATATTTCCCATTGTAGCCTCTTATTCTTGGAATTATCCACTTTCTACCAAGTCAACATTGCCATAATGCTTTGAATAAGGGAAGTATTGATTCCATCATTCTTTGGTTTATCCATCCATTTTTTTCTCTATCATAGTCAATATTATTCATTATCTTGGTATCATACCTTGTGCTGGAATGCAAAGGTTCCCCAATACTTTGTTTCCAGTGGATATTCCCTTATCGACTTCAACACATTTATTCTATGGGTTAGTCAAGAGGCATTGTGTATCTTGGCCCCATTTTCCTTATTGATGGGTTACCTCAGATTAGGAAAGGGGAGTCATCATTTCCCCTTGACTTAGTTGGTTCTCACGTGCTCAACATTAGCTAATTTCCACACTATGGAGAATCATACACTTTGGTTGGTTCTAGTATATCAGTTTGGTCGAAGACCCAAACATGTTTGACTCTTTTTCAGATATGTTTTGAGTCTATTTGGGATTTTCTTGTTCCATTGCTTCCTACTATGTCTGGGCCGTGTTGGCTATAGTGATTCAACTTTAGTTGTAGTTCTATAGATATGTTTATCTCTATGCATCAATCACTTTGAGTCACCTGTGATGAGATTATTTTTTAGATAGATCTTTCCACATCTTGAGTCCTTTCATTTTTTTGCAATGCTTCAATTGTTGTGATTCAACACCCCTTTGGGTGATATTGTTCCTTCCTATGTATTAAGATCAGATTGCATGTTGTCCAATTTTATGTACTTGGATTGGGCCCCTCTTGGCCTTGCTATATGATGTATTATACCGTGGCATTTTTATGTACTTAGATATATCCCCATGAAACCATGATCCCATGTTGTATTGAGACAAACACACAAGCATGGGGATGTCACCTTGTTGATATTGATATTATATACATAGCTTACCCCATTGGCTGGTTGTTTGCAAGTGGGTCTCTATACTACTTTGGGGGTTGTCCTCCCCCTTTGACTACTTTTACACTTTTCTTTGGTGGTCCTCTTCCCATGGTTTAACAAAAAGAAACTTGTGATGTATTCATGACCTTACAAATCAAGGGGTAGTTGTTATTAGCCTAATTTTTCTCACCTACATTCTCATGAGTAATTTCAGCTCAATACATCTCTTTGGTAGCCTTTAGTACTCATTTCCATCATCTCCACATGAGTTGAGTCGAACTTGAAGAAATAAAACAAACAAGGAAGATTAGGACAAGAAGTTTGGTGGAAAATGCCTCAAGCCATAATCTCAAACATTGTATTCATTTTAATGATACAAATATATAATACAATAATGAAAACACCTCAATGTCTCTCACATCGACACCTCATCGGGAGATAAGGTAGGATGAGGAAAAATAACAATCTAGAAACACACTTAGGATAAAAACTCTATCCATAAATGTGAAATACATTAGGTGGTATACTAGGACTTCATGATTGTATACGAGTAAGATGATAACATTCCCCCCTCAATGATAAATCCAAACAATAAGACCAACAATGAAACATAAATTGATATCATCTCCAAGTATTCATGTTGAAACTCGTGGGCTGAGCCTCAATGAAGAACTACTTGCAAAACTGCCAAATTTGGATGCTGAAAACTCTAGAAAATCTCACCGTGTAATCATGTGAGCTAGAATGCTTGTAATTTGTTCATTGATGTGAACTCAAATATGATGAGAATGAACCAAGAGAAGAGAATCAGTTGCAAGTATGACTCATCCCTGAAAATGCCTGACAACTCAATCAAATGCCAAGTCACAATGTAGAAGGATCCAACTGTCCTCTGCTAGGTCGAATGACCATCTAGGTGAACAAAATGTCCACATGGTATGATTCGATTGCCATTCATTGAACCATAATTATGCCAAAGTCTGTCATCTATAGAATGTAGTTGCTCATATGGAAAATTTGATGCCCATCTGTCATATTTGTTGTCGAATCTTCAATTCCATCATCAATTCCCCCCTTTGTTAGCTGAAAGGAGAGACCACATGTGGTTTCCCAAACCATATTCACTTGATTTTTGAACTCCCCCTCTTAAGGTACATGAGATTCCCATTCTGCTGCAAGACACGTCTTTACTCGAGTTTGAATTCTTCGGTAAGAATGTAATAATGGCTATTGATGAACACTACCAAGGATCGATCCACTCATAATGAATCTTTAATTTTGCAATTTTGTTTCTCTTGGAACATTTGTCTGATGGATGATTCTTCTTGCCACAATGTTGGTAAGGATGGATATCAAAAAACCAATTCTCCACGTAACCAACTCGATTGCAAAGTTGGCATTTCACATGCCGGTAGTGAACTCGAACAGGTGAAGTCGAATCTTCTTGAAGGAATCCAACACTTTGGAATTGGATTGGTCGGGAATAATTGGGAATATGAAAGATAACTTCCTTTTCATATCCAAGTCCTATTCTATGCTTATTGTTCCTAATTTCTTCTCAAGATCTGATGATTGGCTTGGAAACAATATTATGAATCTATTGTTTTGACATATATGAAAGTTGATTTACTGCATGTTTCTACATCATTGCAAGGTTTTCTTCACTGAACTCAAAAGAAAACTCTTGAAATGAAGGTTCATGAATAACTTCATCTTTACTTGTCTTGCTGAGGTGCTCATGCACTGACTGTTGAATAAAATCATCATTATCATGATAGAACATAGGGTTATTCTAGACAAGAACTAGTTCAAAAAACTGAAGATTCTTTTGGTTAAGTTCATCTTGAAGAAATTGAGTTTGAGTTTGAAGTAGTTCTACTTTGGCTTGCATCACTTGCAAACATGTCAGAACATATTGAAGAGTTGCTTTGTTTAATATCCCTGTGTTGTATTCAACATTTATTATTAGAGTGTTTAGTAACTCTAAAAATTCCGGATTTCATTCCAATTGAAGAACTAAAAGATTCATTCTCAAAATTCATGCTCGCTTGAACTCTTTTGCTCACTAGCACTTCATGCTCGCTTGAACTCGCTCACTTAAACTTTTCTTTCTTGAATTTGTTCACTTGAATTTTCTCACTCAAACTTCATGCTTGCTTGAACTCTACACTTACTTGTACGCTTGAAATTCACACTCACTTGAACTCTTAACTTGCTTGCTTGATTTTTGTTTCTCATGCTCGCTCGATTGTTGTTTCCTGCTCTTGAAATTTCTCACTTGAAATTTTTTCTCATGCTCGCTTGATTTTTCTTCTAGGAAGTTGAGGGTGTCAGATACTACCGAAAATGCACCCCAACATATTACAATGGTTTGAGTTTCATCCACTCAACCTTATCAAAATTTGACTCAGAATTTCAATGACTCAAGCAAGCCTTGGGTGTCGGGTTCAATCGAGAATGCACCTGATATAATTCAACGTGATTTGAATTGATAGTTACAAAGGAACTATTGCTTTGATATAATTACAACTTGAATGCTTGAATGTTCTTGCCTTGTCCTTTGTGTGTATTGCATGTGATTATATCAAAACTAAACATAAATTGTAGGCTTCCATGAAAAAATTAACCATCACACACTACACAACGTGGACCTAAGATCGCCTTGTTCAGATTTGACACAGATCTAAAACATAAAAAAAAAACATTTAATTTTTTTGAAATATCTTTACAATGAATGCAATGTTTATTCAAATACAATAATCATATAACTTGGAAAAAATCTTTTAATTGTTTTCATGTTCCAACATCTATTGTTTGAATTCATTATAATAATGAGAAAAGTCACTAATGGTCACTCACTCTCACCCATGCTCACTTTCATTTACTAATGGGAAACAATCTTATGTTTACTCATCTCCCTATTGAAAAGGTCTCTAGTGCTCTTTAACTCCTCTTTTATCAAAAAAAAAAAAAAAAAAATTGAAAATCATAAAGTAACTTCAATTTCCCATACTAAAAAAATACGTTTACAACATATCTAAATATGCTTTGTATATCCGTTTTACATACCACTCATAAACATTAAAAAGTGATTTATTAGCATAGTTTTGTCTTATGCATGGGGTGATTTATGAATGTATAACTACTTCACTAATAATAAGCACTTATACTTTCTAAATATTTGAGATTACGATTGAGAAAATCAAGGATTAAACCTTTGAAGATTAAATGAGCAGGTTGAATAACAAATCATCGAAGATGCACGTGCTCATTCTCATGAAGGACAGATCAAGGCTACTGTTGAGAAAATTGATTGCTTGATTCCAAGAGAAGGACATCCATATAAGCTGCGACGTCGGTTTGTTTTATGAATTCGATTCCTACAAAGCTAACCTTTGTCAGAAATTGTCCCCTGATTTTTCTTTCTTTCTGTTGTTTACTCCACCATGCAGGGCATCAACCACATCTTGTGATTCATTTACTGTCTTGATGGAGGAGCAGAGCAAAGACTACGATGGAGGAGCATTTGGAGATTTATTGCTGCTCAAATCGATCCAACAGTTACACGAACTGTATAATATACACAATAAAGAACTCAAAAGAGAATAACACCAACATAAAATAAATTGGATAGCAAGTAATTCAATAGATATAGGCCAGATAATTCATTAATTCCTTCAAAATCTTACAGTTCTTCACACTCTCCCTGCACTCTCTCTGTCTACTCTCACACTCTGTTCTCAATGATTTGATCACGTGCCATGCCAGACATCGCTCTGATTAAGCTGACTATTGTAGTGCTGCTAGATCCTCAAGACCATAAGAGCTCTGATATCAATCGAAGAAATAAAATACACAACAAAAATCTTTGAGGAAAAGGTCTGAAGCCATATTCTCACATATTGAATCCATTTTAATGATACAAATATATAATACAATAATGAAACCACCTCAATTTCTCTCACATCTACACCTCATCGGGAGATACTGTAGGAGGAGACAAGGTAGGAATTTAGAAACACATTTACGATAAAAACTATATTCTTAAATGTGAAATACATTAAGTGGTACACTAGGACTATAATGCCCCTTTCCAAATGAGTCTTCTAGAAGAGTGGAGAAATAGCTTAAGTGATTCCTGTAGGCTATAGTCAGTGGTGAAAAAGAAAATTAATTATTTATTTAATATCATGCGAGAATTAATTAATTAATTTTAAAAGGTGACATTGAGTAAGTGGTAAAAAGGCCCCTAAATGAATATTGAGAATATGAAAAGTCACTTAAACTTATTAAAAGGTAAAATGGTCACAAAAGAGTCAACCAAAGAATAAAAAGGGAAAATGAGGGCGCCCTCTCTCATTCTTGCTTGTCATTTTCTAAAAATTGTTTGAGATAGCTCTTTGTGGATTTTGGAACTCTTAGGACGAAAACCCTAGGGTAAATTTTTGAGATTGGTTTCGGTGCTGAGACTATCAACCCTAGCTGGTCATTGGGAAGAGATCATTCATATTTCTTCATTGTGCTTCAGTGTGGCTGATTTTTCTCTTGGCATCAATATCTATAGCAAAGATTTCTTGTGGCGGTGGAGTTTGTGGCGTTTGGGTCGAATCCTTCTTTA
>ML797785.1:52178-63003 GCA_009831015.1 Picea engelmannii | reverse complement strand
ATATAGTTGATGATAAACATATTGAGGAAAAACTTAAGTGCCAACATTGTCATCAAAATGGTCACATGGAGAATAATTTCTCTGATCTCCATCCTTACCTTCATTGTGGGAATACATGTCAACATTCGAATAAATTCTAAAAGAAGAAGAAAGATAAAAATCCAATAATTCATTAGGGCTAGATAAATTCTAGGCAATGGAAATTATAAGTCAACAATTTGCATATGTCTTATCGTCTGATTCAAACAAAGGTAAATACACTTTTGCATGGAGAAATTTCAAAAGAGAAACGCTTTCAAATAGTCATTCCAGATGATAATTGGGACCCAATTCTACATACCTTTTAAACTGAAACATGAGTCAAAGAGAAGGTACTCTCTTGCACTCAAGGGGGGTAGTACATTGTTAAAATAAAAATGGTTAGTGGTCCACCAAAACTACCACATTGACCAAATCAAAATAGTTAGTGGTGAACCAATAAAACCACCAAATACAAAGATGAACCATTTACAAATAGAAGAATCCAAAATTCCAATCTTGGATTCATTCAACATACTTTTCTCCTTCCACCTGATAGGGCGGAATACCAATGATGATAGTTAGCCTTCAATTTTCAAAGTAATTTCAATAAAAAATTGGGAATTCCAACATGGAAACTAGTCTCCTCAATAGGCTATCTACATTTCAATCAATCAATCTCTTCAAATTAGCATATTTTGGAAGATATAGGATAGAATCTAAAATCCTCTCATTGGTTTTCAACTATTCATTGGGATGTTGATCAACACCTAATTGTGTCTAAATTCAAAGAGAAATTTGATGATCCCTTTTTTTCACTAATATGATAATTGATCCAGAATTGGATCATTATATAATTTTTCATCTATATCAGTACTTTCTGGGTGGAAAACAATTGGAGTATCAACTTCTAGGGCCATTTTAGAAGCAAGTCCTAGTTTGGAAAATTGGGGTCGAAAACTATATGAAATATTTTGGAGCCATTTAAATGGAATTTTTTTGGTTCAAAATGTTATTTGTTGGAAGATGTTATATTCTACACATCAAGACCTTTCAAACAGTGTAACAATCACCTCAATGAGAGTTCGTATGTGAAAGTTATGCCTCCTACAAGTTGACCTATTGTGTTGACCACCATGGTACAAGTGGATGACATGTCAGCCCCCATTACTCAAACGTATGGGGCTATCCATGTGTGTATTTTCAACAAAAATCTAAAAATTTTAAACCTAATCACTAATTGAGGGTTGAGGAAGTCAAAACCCTAACCCTAGACAACTATTAGGCTATGTTAAATATTAGAATGCTAGGAGGAGAAAGGGTTCCATTATTTAGTATTTTAGTTGTTCCCTAACTAAGCAAACCATATAGGACTGGTATTTGGAGATCATAACAGAGGAGGAGGAAGATTTTGTAGCATCCTTTTCAGGCCATAGTGTATAAAGATTTCAACATGTTGTAAGATTTGTTGTGACAAAATATTCCAGTGGAATATCAATGGTAGTTTATAGATCAATAATGATGATCCTATTTGTTCATCAAATAGCAGAAGATGTCAGTTTCTTCTATCCAAATTACTTGGAAAATGATCAAGTAATCAAGGGAATGTTCAAACAGGGTAGTTGTTCACTTCCATAAATTCTACTCTCTTTCAAAGCTCATTTCAAATGAACCATTCAACATCCAAATTGAAGGTTAAAGATGATATCAGTTTATACACTAGTTCATGTTGTCTTACTAGTATAAGTATTTAAACTTGTGATTGAGGGGTGGAATGTTAGATTGTGAGTCCATAGACAATCACAAAGTTCGATACCACATTATTACGAGTTTTCATCCTTATATATTGATGAGGTGTTGTCATTATCCACTGATGAGTTTTCAATGATATTTAGATCTAAAGGTGGTCAAAAACTTGTACTATAAATTGATTTCATGAGATTAATACATGTGTTGAGAATGGATTAAATCCTTTTCCACCAAGTTCTTGTGTCTTGCTTGTGTTTTATTTCTTAGCACTTTGACCTTAATAATATTTATTATAAAATTTTCTATAGCATAACATCCATCCCTTTGGATGTAAGGAGTCTACTTAATGTATGAAATTCAACCAATAAACTCTACAACATGAGCCCATTTTCTTACTTTACTTTTGATGGGAATTATTTTTCACTTGTTTAGGTCAAATTTTATCATATTTTCAACCCTTTTAGCGTATGAAACATTTTTGGTCATATTTATTTCTATTGGTGTTTTTTAATATGGTGTACCAAAAACACCTATTTAAGAGTTATGCAACTTAAGTAGGAATCAAAAGTAAAAACTAAAAATCCATACCCAAAGTTAACATCATTCTCTACTACATCTCATGCAAAAGAAAGGAAATTGAACAAGCATGCTTCCCATATTTCTAAAGAACAAATTACAATAAATATGATTTTAGTAAGAGTGGAAACAAGGAACTTACATTACAACACCTTAAGATGGTTTAAGAAGTAAGATGAGCTCCAAAGCTACCTCAAGGGAGGATCCTTTGCCTCTTTATGTGTTCCAACTCCAAGCTTTGATCGTAGATCTAAACTCCACAATGGTAGGGAAAACAAGACTAACGATGCAAGTTCTCTCTAGTGGAATTTTGTTATCATAACCTCTCAACATGTGATGGATGGAATGTGTAACATTCCCAACCCCCATCTAGGTCACATCACTACTAAGACGACCCAATAAAAAAAATTGATATTAAATCAAAATGCAGAAATAACACACAGCTTGACATCCATACATATACAATTGTCTATGTTGCTTAAAAACATAAATACAATTACTTAATTGTGCTTAGTAACAAATAAATAACACACACCAACATTCAACCACACAATTGGTAATTTTTATGCATCATTCTACTCACAACAAACATAATAACCAAAATATCTCAGAGTAAAAGTACATAGCAACTATATCAGTATTTAACATGAATGAACACAACAGATAAGAACACTTATATTATAAAAGCATGCAACCCGTTGTAGAGTACGTACATTCCTCCCATATGTAGACTTTTTGTTCTAGTTCTCAACGGTGAGTCACCCCTGAGCTGGGGCTACGAATCCACAAGAGACGGTGGTCCCTAAAGGATGTCTAATCTCCCCCTCTCAACAGTCAATCTCACAACTAATTTCAATCCATCAACTCTCTTCCCCTCAACTTGCACCACCCAAGGGATGGAATCCCCCTTCACTACTCACAGTCCCTTACGCCTTTCACCTCCCCTCCAGGGCTTCCAACATAGGTTGGATAGGAAATCTACTTGTTATGACCTCAGGAATTCTATAGGTGTAGACATAAATTTTCCCAACAGCCAAACGTGTGCTTCCTTAGTGAATTTTGAACAGCACATTACTCTCAAGCATGCAACCTCTTTCTCCACAAGTTTTCAGCTCCAAACAGCTGCCAAAATTTCCCACAACAACTACCTTCAAGCTTCAACACTCATAACTCCATTGTTGGCCAGAAAACTCCATGTAAAAATTGCTCTCCATGCAAAAACGTGAATGTGTAATTATGGTCTTCTACCCATACGAATTTAATTTCTTTCTCTTGCTTGCTTGACTTGCAATCTTCCCCAAGATGATTGTACTCAGCCCCCATTCTCTTAATAACTATGGGATGTGACTCTAACACCCACCCTCTTACATGAATTCAATGATTGGGCTCTAGAACACTCAATAGTTAATGGAAGGTTCATGGCAAAAACAATTTAGAAAGAAAAAGAGAAATGGGTTTTGGTTTAATAGACATGGGTAAACTCTCCCCCCATTGGACCCCTTCCCTCTCTTGTGGTTACTTAGCCCCCAAATCTTTGTCTATGTCTATCTGCAGTTGACGATACATTTTATTCATTATATTTAATTTACATCATTTGCATATTACATTGCTTGGTTCGCAGCCATTTATTACATTTACTATATACATCACTAATTTGGGGTTTGAAAGCAAGGATATTACATAATGGATGGCCTCAATAGCTTTAGTTATAGGAAAAACAATAGGCATCTTCAAGATATAGCTTCAATGTAACTAATCTCATTGTATTAATGAAGTAGTAGGATAAAGATAACTATTGAAGACTAGATCAAATGCTATTTTTGGAAATAATGGAATGGAAAGGTCCACTTTAGTCTACTACATCATTTTTTAAAGGTGCACAACATTAATGAGTCGAAAAAAAAAATATTTTTTTCTATTTTGGGGCAAATGCATGGTTTTTAAAGAGTTATGTGTGTATCCCACTGTGGAAAATGAGGGAAATATTGTACATTGGTTTTTTGGCCAAATTTGGAAGTTTGTTAGTCTCTTACTCGTGTACAACCATGAAGTCCTTGTAATATTCCCACTAATTTTCTCTTGAAATTTAGTTATGTTGTTGTCTATACTTTCATCAAATAGTTTACTATTGTAGAATATTTTTTTGTGTTTGTTGTTATATGGGTTTCTACAAACAGTTTACAATCTTTGAAGAGTATTTTAATCACACCAATGAAAGCATCAATATCACGATAAATACACAAGATGGTAAGCCCAAAGTTTATTTCTTGGACATCATATTACAGCAGTAATGTATTTAGACACAAACAAAAATACATTAATATCCATAGATAGACAAAATCTGACATGTATAATAAAGAAATGGGCCGCCAACACCTCCAGAATTTACATAGCATCCATATATGAGTGATAACAGTGATGTAGGATGAAATACATATGTAGTTGTAGGATGGGAATAAATATGGTTGCCTAGATTTTCATATGTCATTGTCCACAAGAGAACTTGATCTATCCAACAAATTTAGAGCCATGAAACTGAAGATTCAACCCAATAACACTCTTCTCACAATAGCTCAGTTCCTATATTATCACGTCGACCTCAAATAGTGAGAAATGTGGCCCAGAAATGGAGTGGGCCTCTTCCAGAACTCACTTTTCCTGAAGATGGTATCTCCTCTTCACGTATAAGTCGGCCAGTGGGAGATACACTCATCCAATGATGAACAATTCAACCCCCTAGACAAAAAGTGTGCCCAGTGAGAATGTTTCAGCCTTCCAAGTAGATAAAATGGTTCCCATAACTCCCTAAACATCCCACATAACACAACTTGACCTGTCTAAGTCAAATTCAGTCTCCTCCAAGAGGGATTCGACCCACACTCTAGAAAACTTTATCTCATAAAGAAGGATTCAACCCAAATGCCACAAACTCCACCACCACAAGAAATCTTTGCTACAGATATGAAAATTTTGTTGCCAAGAGAAAATTGAACCACACTAAAGAACGATGAAGAAATAGGAATGATCTCTTCCTAATGACCAACTAGGGTGGATATTCTCACTACTCAAACCAATCTCAAAAATTTCTCCTAGGGTTTTCATCCCAAGATTTCCAAAACCCACAAAGTGCTCTCTCAAACAATTTTTAGAAAATGACAAGAAAGAATGAGAGAGGGCATCCACCTTTTCCCTTTTTATTCTTTGGTTGACTCTTTTGCGACCATTTTACCTTTTAATAAATTTAAGTGACTATTCCTATTCTCAATAGTCACTTAGGCGCCTTTTTACCACTTACTCAATTGCACCTTTTAAAATAAATTAATTAATTCTCTCTCCGATGACATTAAATAAATAATTAATTCCCTTTTTCACCACTAACTATAGCCTACAAGAATTACTTAGGCTATTTCTCCACTCTTCTAGAAGACTCATTTGGAAAGGGAAATTGCAGTCCTCCATTCCCAATATTGCTTGTCCTCAAGCAATTACAAATTTGGATGCTACAATATTTTATCAATTTCCCACGTGGCATCCTCTGCTAGTAAATATCTCCATCTAATGAAGTATTATCGGATCACCTTGTTATGTATTCTCCTATGTCAAACTTCTAATACCTCCTCAGGAACTAGTACTAGTTGTCCCTCCTCATCCAATGGAGGTAACTCTGTCGAAGTAGTAACATGTTTCCCCAATGCCTTTTTGAGGCATGAAACATGAAACACATTATGAATTTTTCTCTCCTCCGGMAACTCCAATTCATAAGCCACTTCACCAGCTCTYTRAACCACCCTATAGGGTCCATAAAAACATGGATTAAGATTCTTTGCACCACTCTTATTCAATGAAGACTGTCTATATGGTTGTAGTCTCAATAAAACCAAGTCTCCCACTTYGAAAGTGCACTCGACCCTGTGCCTATTTGMATATATCTTATGTTGATTATGGGTTGTCTATAGATTGTCCTTGAGAGCCTTGAGTATGTCMTGAMTCTCCTAGATCYAGTCCTTGGCTTTGGGAGCCATGTTATCCCCAAACGCCAATTCAACAAAAGAAGGAGCARCATAACCATATAATGCTCAAAATGGCATCATGTTGATGGACATGTGATAGGTGGTGTTATAGMAGTGTTCTCCCAAGTGCAACCACTTCACCCATGCCTTATGTTTCCTAGACAYGTAGTTATGTAGATACCCTTCTAGYCACTTGTTCACAATMTTCATCTATCYATCTATGTGAGGGTGGTAACTAGTGTTGGGGGTCAACTATGTGTTAKCCAACCTGAACAACTCCTGCTAGAATGCACTCARGAACTTGTTGTCCCTGTCAYTGACAATATATCTCGCCARCCCATGAAGTCTRAATATCTCCCTGAAGAATAACTYTGCTAMCTGTGTTKCCTTATACTCAAAGGATATGGCYAAGAAATGTGCAAATTTAGTCAATCGGTCAATCACTACATATATASAATCTCTACTTTGGACCTTTGGTAATCCTGTGATAAAGTCCCTAGATATGCTTTCCCATTTYTKCTCTGGGATGGGAAATGGTTGTAGTAATMCTACTGGATGAGTATGCTCTGACTTGTTCTACTGACAAGTCACACGCACTCTCACATGCTTCAGTACATCATCTTTGAGGCCCTTCCAAGCGAACCTCTCTTTGATTTGCCTGTAGGTTTTGAAGTATCCTAGATGCCCTKCCAGTGGTGCATYGTGCATARCCATTGTGATMTTCATCTTTAGTGTCAATTCCAGGATTAAGTATATAAATTMTTTGTAGTAGATAATGTCATCCACCACTTTGTACATGTCATCRTGTAAACTGCRATCCATCACSTCACAAACAAATTTGTTCTTGGAATATTCCACCAAGAGATGAGATTTCCAATCAACCRAAACCTATGCAAGTGAAAACACCTTTGGTTTTMTGGAGAGAGAATATGCAACTACATTMTTCTTTCCCTTTACATACTCAATGTCGAAATCATAGGCCTAYAGTTTGATAACCCATTTTTKTTGTCTTTCATTCAAKTCCTTCTTCCCCAGAAAGTGCATCAAGCTATTGTGGTTTGTCTTAACCAAAACATTTCCACCTACTAGGTATTGCCTAAAATTCGCCAAGGCATGCATGATGGTGAGCATTTCCTTGTCATAGATGGAGTAGAGTATCTCCAACTCTGTGATTTTTATGCTCTCATATGCTATTGTATGTCTATATTTCATCAAAAATATTCATATTCCCTCACCCGATGCATCGCACTCAAGCACAAAGGGCTGAGTGAAGTCAGGAAGTGCTAAACCTGGGCAAGTGCTCATCACTTCCTTCATTTGATCAAACATCTTCTGAGCCTATTCGGTCCACCTAAATTCCCCTTTATTTGTTATATCTGTGAGTGGCGCAGCCAACTATAAAAATCCATTAACAAACTTCCTATACTAGCTGCAAATCCCGAAGAACCCGCATAAGTGTGAAATATTTTTGGGAGGTGTCCAATCCAGTATAGGTTATATATTTTCCCTGTGCACATGTACTCCATGAGCACTGACCACGTGTCCCAAGTATAATATTTATGTCATGCCAAATTCACACTTTGACTCTTTGGCATACAGTGATTGTTCCTCCATAATGATCGGGATCTCCTCTAAAAGTGCCAAGTGTTCCTCCAATGTCCAGCTATATATCAGGAGATCATCAAAGAATACCAATACAAACTTCCTCGACTATTTTTTGAACATGCGATTCATGCAGGATTGGAAAGTAGATGGTGATTTGGTCAGACCAAATGGCATGACCAAAAAATTTCAATGACTACAATGGCATCTGAAAGCATTTTTTGGAAAGTCTTTCTCTCTGAATCGGATTTGGTGGTACCCTAATCAAAGATAAATCTTTAAAAAATATACTGCCCCATGCAACTCGTCCAGTAGCTCATATATCATAGGGATTGGGTACCTATTTTTTATCGTCTTCGTATTCAATGCCCTATAATAAATGCACATCCACATTGTACCATCCTTATTCTTCGCAAATACTACAGAAGAAGCGAACGGACTCGAACTCGACCTAATATTCCCCATCTCTAGCAGCTCATTAATGGCCTTTTCAATCTCATCCTTAAATTTCTTAGGATTTATGTAGGGAGTGGTGATCACTGGTTTGGCTCCCTCCTCCAACTCAATAGTGTGCTTGAATCCCCTATTGGGTGTTCTCCCTAGAGGTATCTGCCCAAAGGCTCAGTCATGTTTACTCAGCAGTGTCTGTATGTCTGTATGATATTGATGGTTGTTTTCTGAAGGTTTCACAGTAGTAATCAAGAACTTAGTTGCATAAGTGACATCCCCATGTCTGAAAATACCCTCCATCTATTTAGTTGAGACAATCCTGGGAGCATCATTTGACATGCCCCTCAAAACTACCTTCTTACCATCTGTTGCTTTGAACTCCAACTCCATAGATTGGTAGTCCACCGAGTGTTTTCCTATGGAAACAAGTCATTGGACCCCCAATATGACATTGGTGTCTGGAAATTCAATTACATAAAAGTCATCAATGACTATGTGGTTTCCCAACACAACTCATAACTATGGGATATTTTGTGTGCAAGGAATAATGTGACCAACATATACTACTACATCAAACCCCTCAAAATCCATTGTGGGGATGCCTCTCTTAGCCACCTAGGCTGAGTCGATAAATTTGTGGGTTTCCCCACCATCAATCAGTACTGTGACTCATTGAACTTGTACAACACCCATGATCTTGAAGGTCTGAAATATGGAGACACTAGATAGAGTGGTGATGGATCCACTCTTTCCCTCTTCATGTGGTTGCTCCTCAGTTTATTTGTCTTGCTCAAAATCTTGTTTATGTTCTGCTTCCTCCTCCTCCTCATTGTCTGAAATTTTTTCTCTTGTCCATACATCAGTTCCCAGGTTCCCATGGGTCCTTGCAGTTGAAGAAAAGATTCTTCCTTCTCAACTCATTACGATTTTCCTCATCCATATTCTCCTTACTCATTCCTTCTTTCTAAAATGGCTTCTTGTATTTGTTCTTTTGTGGAATGAATGGTTTGGAGAAAGTTTTTTCCTTTGGGGAAGCATTCTCCATGTCTTGTGTCTGGATAATAGAATCATGTAGCGTCTTTGGTTTGAAGGCCTTTACCCAACCACCCAGTGGATTGGATAAACCCTTCGTGAACAATATCAACAATCTATGCTCATATATGTTGGTCACTATGACTACAATCCTTTGAAACTCAGTGATGTAAGCATCTGGTGTCCCAACTTGCTTGAGTTGTGCCAACTCTCTAAAATGTAGCTTCGGATATTTCTTGTCAAACCTCTCCATCAACCTATGTGTAAAGTCCAAATAAGAGGTAATGGTAGCATGTCCCAGAGTGACCAATCCATGGTACCACCACTCGTGGGCCTCTCCATCCAAGTGCAAGGTTTAATCGCCTATGCATCTATAATGGTGTTAAGTTGAATGTAGGTATCCAACTTTTGAACCCATGCTCTAGTTATGGATTTGCTCGGACCATAAAAAGAGGGGATGGTGAGCTTCCCAATCTTCCTCATGAGATCAACGTTCTGTTGACCCCTGTTGACCTCCCTTGGCCTATTCCTATACTTAATATTGTAGTATTCATGTAGGGACATGGCTTCCTGAAAGTACTCACCAAGAGCCTGATACTCTCTCCAGTAGTCATCAAAGGTCTCACCCTGACCTTGTTGTCCTTGATTCCCTGCTTGTAAAAGCAGCCTAAGAATGATTCTTCTTGTGGTTCTAGTACCAACTTGTGCAAGAATATGGTTTTTGATTCCCTTTGCATAGTTTCCATTGTTCCCATTGGGACCCCATGCACCATTTTTGTCCCTATTGTGTCCATTAGTGCCTCAATTACCATTATTACCCCCATGGTTCTGGTTTTTCTGGTTGGTAGCAATCAACTGTGCCAATAGTTGTGCCAATTATTGTTGCCCATTTTGTATACCCTCTAAAATTTGCAAAGCCTTGTCTTCGTGCTAATCCCCTATAGCTACTTCTTGTTCTTCCTCCGGTTGGTTTTCTTATACATCTTCTTCTTGGTGAAAAATGTTTTATGCCTCTCACTGCCTCCTACTTTTGTAGGTGATATACCCTTCTTCGTCTCCTTGATTCGTGAATTTTTAAATCCTCTGAGGCTGGCAGGACTGAGGCTCTGATACCACTGTAATATTCCCACTAATTTTCTCTTGAAATTTAGTTATGTTGTTGTGTATGCTTTCATCAAATAGTTTACTATTGTAGAATATTTTTTTGTGCTTGTTTTTACATGGGTTTCTACAAACAGTTTTTAGCCTTTGAAGAGTATTTTAATCACACCATTGAAAGCATCAATATCATGATAAATACATAAGATGGTAAGCCCAAATTTTGTTGCTTGGACATCATATTACAACAGTAATGTATTTAGACACAAATAGCAATACATTAATAGTCA
>ML797785.1:24039-35816 GCA_009831015.1 Picea engelmannii | reverse complement strand
ATGTTTGGGTCTTCGACCAAACTGATATACTAGAACCAACCAAAGTGTATGATTCTCCATAGTGTGGAAATTAGCTAATGTTGAGCACGTGAGAACCAACTAAGTCAAGGGGAAATGATGACTCCCCTTTCCTAATCTGAGGTGACCCATCAATAAGGAAAATGGGGCCAAGATACACAATGCCTCTCGACTAACCCATAGAATAAATGTGTTGAAGTCGATAAGGGAATATCCACTGGAAACAAAGTATTGGGGAACCTTTGCATTCCAGCACAAGGTATGATACCAGGATAATGAATAATATTGACTATGACAGAGAAAAAAATGGATGAATAAAGCAAAGAATGATGGACTCAATACTTCCCTTATTCAAAGCATTATGGCAATGATGACTTGGTAGAAAGTGGATAATTCCAAGAATAAGACGCTACAATGGGAAATATGGATGATGAAGACAAATTGGAAAATGGATACATGTGATGATGAGGGGAATTAGATTGTAATGAGGAAGACTCAATGGGATCACTAATTGAGGCAATACCATGTGGGAATTGAAATAGTGGGATTCCAAGGGTGACTCATCATAGATTCCTTTGAACAAAGGTGGCTAGGGATGCTACCAAAAAGAGTTCATATGCATTTGTAAGTGTGCTAAGGATCACTTTTGGTAGTTTCCTGTTGGCAGCCAATTCAAATTTTTTTTAATTGCCCTAAAAGCTGCCTACACCCATGTCTCTTGAACTTCAAATTTCTGTCGCATCTTGTAAAGAGACGATGTTTTCATTTCATGCGACGTTTGCAAATTGGTTTTAATTTAGTTTTCACGACTGAAAGCGTGAAAACTCCTCCATTGTTATTTGAATTGTCATGATCTACTCATTGATATGCTGATTGGTACTCACCTTTGGTTTATTTTTCGAACTATGTCCATTTGCCTATTATTGCTCTGATTGTGCAACTTGACTTTGATTTAATTGATAAGGCTTTGAGCATGCAAATTTATGATTTATACTTGATTATATAAGGGTCATGGTTGATTAAAGGTTTTGATATAATGTGATCCTTATGATTTCATAACTTTTGGCTTAATCGATTCTTGCCTATTGTCACCTTGTTTTGAAAAACTTTGGATTATGTAACAAAGCGCATAAGTTTTATTTCATGTTCAATGGAAATGTTTGGAGTTATACACATGGCACGTTGATTAAACTGTTGGATTTTGATGTTATGGTTTGAATTATTACTTGGCGCGTATCAACTATGGGTTTGATTCTATATTGAACGATCATGGTTTCAAACTATACATTGGCACATTGATATAATTGTCCACCGTTTAAACCTTGGATTGGCCGAATAATGTTAATATTGGTTATGATTGATTGAACAGGGATGGTACTGTGCCATAAATGTTTTGCATGGCGGTGAACTAACCCACCACCTTCGCACGCGCATATTGATTAATTCCCCTTTGAGCGCTTGCAGCTGTTAATCCCAAGCGACCTCGCTCCTGTGTGTTGATTATGTTCAATCTAAACCCTACCATGAGCACGAACCATGGCTCCAGTCGTGAGGGCTGAACCCAATGGCTGCCAGGCATTGTTAATGTTTGATGGTGCTTACAGTGACCTGGAAGAGTTCGGATGGCTCCCGTTCATACGAAAGTTTGATGGCTTTAACCTTGGTGTGGCTCGGCAATTTGCGTTAACCTTCGATGGCTGCCGAGCCAAGATTGGAGATATCCAGTTAGAAATTGATGAGCAATTTCTTAGTTTGGCTACTGGTCTGCCTGCTGTCGGACAGAGGTGGTCAAAAAATTGTAAAATGGAAGATGTCCCGTGGACATTACTCTTCCAGTCACGAAGAGTGAGTTCTTGTGACAAGGGTTTGCCCACAAATATGTTGAAGCAACAATGGCACGATTTGTTCATGGTTATCAAGCAGTTCATTACTTGCGAGGGCAGGTATGGTCTCGTTTTCTTGTACCACCTTCGGCTACTTATGGTTTTCATGGGGTACGAGCTTAACATGCCTCACTACTTGCATAGGAGTTTGTTTAAAATGGCTAAAAGGTATAAACGTAACCAGGCCGATACCAGCCTTTTCCATTTTGGGTTAATTAAAATGCTTGTAGTTTGTAAGTTGGGGTTACACCGTGACTGTTGGGAGAATTTCCTTAAACGTAATGATTTTGCTAACTCGAGCCCACCACAGGTTGATAAACCTGTGGTGAGCGAAATAAAGTTAGTTACCCCTGTCCCTTACAGTGCCCTGCTACCCAAACCTCTACCCGAGCCACCTACTGTTCTACCCAATTCTGTGACCACAGATGTGGAAAATGTCAAACCAGTGGCTAAAAAGACCAAAACCAAACCTAATGCGAATTCTAAAGGCAAGAAAAATGCCTGGTTAATCTCTCACATGGCAAGAAACAAAACCAAAATTCTTGTCAACCCTGACCCGTCATGATAAGTGAAGATTCTGACTCATAGATTGAACGCTACCTAGCAAGCGAGTATCCCTACTCTGAAGGTCTGTGTGATAAACCCGCATACGACTTTGTCAAAAACCTACCACCTTGTTTGCGGGATGATCCCAATTTTCCAGGCATTGAAATGCCTCGTGGAATCCTCGGTGACTCGTCAAAACCCCCTCATGTTCTATCTCAACCAGCAGCTCCACCGTGTGATCAGTGTGGCGCATGGTTGGAAAGGTATTACATTGATGTGCCAATGCTGCAATCCAGAATTCATGCTCTGGAAGATCAGGTTGCGAGGCTCTCTGGTCAAAAGGATAAAATGCCATCCACTAATAAGAAACAGCGAACAACTGGGTCGATTTTGTTTAAAAACGTGGAGTCGGCTACAACAATCGTCAATTCAAAATTGGCATAGCCCGGGTAACCTCGCTGGTATGACTTTCACCTGTTTATATGACAAACTCATAAACTCCGTTTCCAACATAGATTTACTCTGTCGAATAAAGCATGCACTTGTGTACATAATTTATTTTTGATAAATCAATTATGTTATTGTTTTGAATTTCGATTGGATTTGGTCTTGATTCGATTGATCGTAAGATAGATTTGTTTGTTTCGATTTGGTTTGAATCGAATACTCTGTCGATTATTGAAGTTGTCAATATTTTCTAAACATAGGTTGTTTCCAGTATTCCAATTTTGTACGCAGTCAATGGTTCGATTTGAATTGGTTATATTTTATATGATTTGGTTAGCATAACTGTTATAATCCATGTCTAATTCGACGAATTTGAATACCTTTTTTTTAATGCATAACCAAATTTGCAATTGTTCGATTCACTTTGCTTGACCGCGTTGTCAACTAGTTTCATATTTCAACAAACACACGGTTTAAATGTTAATTTGGGAACGGAAACAATTATGCCCAGCATGGCGATTCGTTTCTATAATTAGACTCAGCCACATGCGTTTTGATTCTTCACCCAGTTTATATTATGAATTTTGTTAATTCTGTTACGCTCATGTCTGTTGACTGTGTGGTGATCAATAACGAAATTCATTGGGTCGATACTCATTGACTTTGATTTCGTTTGAATACAATCGAAACAGTTTACCTATCTTTATACTTGATTAAATGATATCAGTGCTACGACTATAATGAGTAAATGATGGTTACGACCATTATTTCGATCATATCTGTGAACTGTTTAACACTCAACAAACGAAATCTGTGGCATAGTTTTATGGGTATCGTTATGCATGTTTTATTTTGATAATAACCGTGACAGTTTTTCTATATTGGCATTTGATTAAAACTATATGAATCCTATGCAAATCAATTATGATTGCATCGTGTCTTATGCGATTTGGTTCACCATTGATTTGATTTATGAAACAGACCTGTTATGATTTGATCTGATTTTATGGCAATTGAAAAAACAGAGCATTCTTACCCTGTCCCGATTGCATCCTTTTCGATTTGATTTGATTTGAATAATACATTTGCTTGAGTCATTAGTAATTCAATTTTCATGTTTATTAAAAGCAAATTTAATTGGATTGTTTAAAAAAAAAAAAGATTTCATTTGATTTCTGTCTGATTCTATATGCTATTTTAGATTAGCTACAGAATCGGATGATTCTGTAGCTAAGTCTGTAGGATCAATTTTTTAGTATTTTGTTGCTGAAATATCCTTCTAATTTGATATTTGTGTTCTATTGCAGGTAAATTCGAATTTGCAATTGAGTTGTTGAGCAGTTAGGGGATATTTCAAAGATTTTATTTGCATTTTATTTGCTTAGTTTAGTTGATTTTGGGATATTTCCAGAATATGTAAAACTATTTGAGATTATCCACAAGGAAGTTTTACCTTGTGAAGAGACTTATAAATACTTATGATTTTTGTAATAATGAGATCCTCATTTGTGGAAGAACAAGGATATGAAGTTCTAATACAGACTAGAGCAGAATTGATGTTTTGTCATAGCTTTAGCTTCCCAATATATCAATATTTTGTTTCATGTTTTGTATATCACTTTGTTTATGGTTTATGACTACTTTAGCTATCTAAATCATATGCGAATGATATAATTTTGATCACTGTTATCCATACTTTGTCTCTTCCAAATAGATAAAAGACATAACAATTGTTAATTCAGTTTATGAATGACAGGTTTATCTTCTTTATAGATTGAATTGTTATATATAAGTCCTTGCATAACAGGTTTCTCTTATTGCAGGAATTTATAATCATAAGATTGTTATGATTTTCTTTTATGTCTTGTTTGTCCTGTAAAACACTTCAAGAAGCAGCACAACCTATCGTTTTCGAGAAGCTATTGAACTAATTTGGTGCGAGTTTCCTCCTCCGACCAGCTTAGAAGTTATCATACACAGGGCAAACTTGGAGCATTTCCAGGTTAATTAGTTTGTTGTTTACTGTTTTCATTAAGTAGTTTAATTTAGATATAAACTTAATTAGATTTATATTAGATTGTTTAATTTCAGTAAATATATTAGATTGTTTAATTTCAGTAGTGTTTATTTCTTTTTCATAAAATATAAAAATCAAAAAGAGATTCTTGGCTGTCTTAGGGCAGAAAATACATGAGTTTTGTAGGTTTTAATTAAATTTGTTGATTGTTTATAGTGTACATTTGTGAATAAGTAATATTGCAGATGGTAATTAGATAGTTGATTTGAGTTATTATAAGAGTAATTAGTAGATTGTATATAATAGTTAGAATAGTTATATTTAGTTTTAATTTAACTTAGTAGTTTGTTTTAATTAGATTAGTGTATTAGTTAGTTTTAATTAGTTTAGTTTCTTTTATTTAGTTTTAGTTAGTTTTAGTTTGTCTGTTTATTTTGATTAGATTACTTAGCTCAGATCAATTCTCTCTTTGGTTTTCATAGGAGACCTTAGAGCGGCCAACGGAGCCGTTAAACTCGTCAGGGTGGTCCATTCCATACGGCTTGGGTTATTTAGACAACCCCAGACCGGTTCCACTCTCCCAGTTGACGGACGGTCAATTTCGCCCGTCAACATTTCCCAAAGAATAAATGAATTGGGATAGTGGTACAAGAAAGGAAATAAATCCTCTAAAATACAACCAAATGAATCAACTTGAAGAGGATGATAGAAAATGGGGGCAACCAAGGGGTGGGCACTAATGGTAATCTCATTGAGGGTAGATGAATGGAGGAAAAATATTGTGGGGGATATGAATGGTATGAACAAAGTAGAGGGATTATGACATAGATTGAAGTGTAGCAAAGAATTATAAAAAAAATAAACCACTCAAGAGTCCAAGAAAAGAAGTCGATGATCATGGTGAGAATAAGCATGAAGTTCAACTATGGCACATTGACTATATGGACTCCTAATCCGAAAGGGGATACAAAAACTTGGATTCCCAAATGCATGGGGTACTATTCAATGGAAACCCATGAGGTTGAAGCTTTATTGTCGAGTAAGGGAAAATGCAAAGGTGGATGGGTTAGGCCACTTACCCAAATTGGGGGGGTAGGGGTGTATGGTTGTATAGGTATATTGTTAGGGAGACAAATAAGGCTAATGTAACCATATTTGGAGGGGTTAGTTACCTATATGCTAGTTTGAAGAATTGTACTTGTATTAATGGTGATAAAAATGGTGGAACAACAACGGTGTCCTTGCAAAATACATGCACACATAGAAAAAATACGATAGTGTAAAAGAGAATTTGAAAATAAAACTAATGATGTAGATGGCATGAAAAGCAAACATTTATAGTATAAGTTACATGTAATTAACTTCAACAAAAGTAGGGGAATTCTGATGAAGTACCTACCCACATAAAATGATGATTGTGTTGAGGAAGAGATTGAAACAATGAACTCAACAATGCAAATGATGCATCAAATGGGGTCCATATGAGATCACATAGAGTAAAAAAATTATGAAAAAGTTTATAAATTGGGAAGGACCCCATTTTTTAAAAGCATTTGTACTTGATTGATTTCAAGTTACTCATGGGATCCACATTTTATGGTGTCGATATCTTTCTTTTTTATCATCAAATTGTTGATCTGTGAGTTCTGATTTAGAACTCTCAACCTCCTTCCATTGCATTTTTTAGTTTAGGATTTTGTGGGACCAATAGAAGCCTTCGAATTTCATCATTTGGTCATGCAATCATCAAGGATTTTCATATGCATTCCTTGATAGTTGCAATGTGCATGCAATTGTGGGTTGGTTTCCAGTAGGCTAGGTGCACACCTATTTAATGAAAAAATGCATGGAACATGCACCTATATAAGGAGCAGGTGTGGATCAATAATACACCATCTGAAGGATAGGTGCACTCCCACACTGCATAAGAAAAATGAAAATATGTACGTAGAAGATAAAATACTAACTAACTTGATGATTATTTTGACTAAGTAGTCAGTCAAAATGGTGATTCATTGGAGAGAGAGAGAGGGGGGGGGGATTTTCCACCCTCCAAACCCAAATTGGACAAGATCAAGTGGTCTAGAGACTCCTCACATGATGGGGGGTACTGAAGTTCCTTAAGAACCCCTTTATGTGATTTAGTTCCCTCTACTCTCCAATATTATTGATGATTGGTATGTAAATGTTGAGGCTTTTATCATGCAAGGTGAGTGTATTGAGATCACCTTACACGATGTCTACTTTAGGAAGAATATCCATGTGTAGAGAGTCATGGTTCACATCTTACTTTTCAAGCCACGAGACAAACTATTGGAGGACTTCATCAAGGCCCACTATATGGATGGTGTGAGGGCACATGATGTAGCATCAAAAGTGCATTGTCCTCTAGGCCATGCATGGGGACCAGAGGGTAAGTAAAATGTATGATTTTGTATGATTTGTTTTTACATACAAGCATATATGGTAGTTGTATTTTTATATGAGATTATCCACAAGGAAGTTTTACCTTGTGAAGAGACTTATAAATACTTATGATTTTTGTAATAATGAGATCCTCATTTGTGGAAGAACAAGGATATGAAGTTCTAATACAGACTGGAGCAGAATTGATGTTTTGTCATAGCTTTAGCTTCTCAATATATCAATATTTTGTTTCATGTTTTGTATATCACTTTGTTTATGGGTGGTAACAATCCCAAAAATAATCTACCCTAATGATATTTTGGGTGGTAGCAATCCCAAAAAGGTGAACACCACAAGAATCGTTATGAGAATCATTTACAACCTTCTTATCCTTTTCAAGAGTGAGACAATGATGCAAAATGGTGTTGACTCCTCATCTATATAGATCATCGACGATGAGAATATATTAAGGGGATTGATGAGAAATATAATGTTGATCATCAAGAGATAAATGGGGGCCAAATTTTTTAGTGTGCAAGTAAAATGTCACCATACTATATTGTATGATAAAATGGTGAGCAAGTGTTCATTAGGAAGATCATTATTGAGAGGTGGGTCATTGGCATTAGTAGGAAGATCTAAGATAAAAGAGGTGGCATCCCCATGCTTGTGTGTTTGTCTCAATACAACATGGGATCATGGTGTCATGGGGATATATCTAAGTACATAAAAATACCACGGTATCATACATCATATAGTAAGGCCAAGAGGGGCCCAATCCAAGTACATAAAATTGGACAACATGCAATCTAATCTTAATACATAGGAAGGAACAATATCACCCAAAGGGATGTTGAATCACAGTAATTGAAGCGTTGCAAAAAAATGAAAGGGCTCAAGATGTGGGAAGATCTATCTAAAAAATAATCTCATCACAGGTGACTCAAAGTGATTGATGCATAGAGATAAACATATCTATGGAACTACAACTAAAGTTGGATCACTATAGCCAACACGACCCAGACACAGTAGGAAGCAATGGAACAAGCAAATCCCAAATAGACTCAAAACATATCTGAAAAAGAGTTGAACATGTTTGGGTCTTCGACCAAACTGATATACTAGAACCAGCCAATCTCCATAGTGTGGAAATTAGCTAATGTTGAGCACGTGAGAACCAACTAAGTCAAGGGGAAATGATGACTCCCCTTTCCTAATCTGAGGTGACCCATCAATAAGGAAAATGGGGCCAAGATACACAATGGCATTATTAGGAAGATCTAAGATAAACTTGCCTAGGGCCAAGGATTTATTACTCTTGGGAGTACCAAATTTAGGATAAAACTCTTGAAGGATAATGATCCAATGAGAAAATTTTCCATTAATGACTACCTACTAAAGAGATATAACATGCGATTAGAATTCACAACAACCTTGGTTTTCCTAGTCAAAATGTAGTAACATTGTTTTTGAATTGAAAAGACCATGGCTAGATAAATTTTCTCATCGTGGTTATACGATAACAACAGGAATAAGATATTATTACTAAAATAATATATGGTATGCTCTAAGCAATCCTCCCCTTCCTAAAATAACATACCTACCATGGAAAAAGGAGACACAAAGATATATAGGATGCAGTCATTTTCAATGTTGAGAGGGATGATTGAAGGGGAAGAAGTAAGGGCATGCTTTAATGCATCAAAGGATTATTGAGCTTGATCATCCCATACAAATGGTATGTTTTAACACAATAAATGTGAAAAGCCATGCATTCATGTAGCATAATTAGAAACAAACCAACGCCACAAGTTTTCCTTGCCTTGAAGACTTTACAACTGGCACAAAGTTTTGGGTGGAGGTAGTTCAAGTATTGCTTGAACTTTCAATGGGTCAACAATGATAACTTATTTGGAGACAATAAATCCAAACAAACAATCAATAGTAACACAAAATACACACTTAATTGGGTTCAAGTGAATATTATACTTGCAACATCGAAGGAAGTTTTGCAAAGATCCTCCAAGTGTTGTGACCATTTCTTCAAAGGAGTCATAAGGTTATCAAGATAGGCAAGAATGATATCAACGAAGTCACGAAAATAGTATTACATGGCCCACTGCAAAGTGACTCCATCATTTGTCAACCCAAACAACATGACTCAATAGGAGAAATTCCCCCAAGAAGAAGCAAACATGATCTTATATTGATCTCATGTATGAATTTGGATCTAATTATAACTAGAAAATACATCCATAAAGGATAGGATTTCATCTCCTATCCTAGAATAAATAATTTGATCAATAAAAGTCATAGGGTAGTTGTCTTTGGGATAGACCCTATTAAGATCTCAAAAATTACTATATAATTGAATGGTTCCTTGTTTATTGTTAACGGGGACTGGATTAGACACCTAGGTGGTATACTTAATTTGATAAGTGAAACTACCTTTTTGAAGCTTGTCAATTTTATCTTTGACAACCAAGGCCTTGGTAGGATGGATAGGTCATCGTTTTTGTACTAGGGGCATGCTTATCCAAGTCTCGATATGTTGTTTTACAATGGTAGGATTGATTCTCGACATTTCAGAATAAGACAGGGGGAAAACATCATGGAACTCTTGGAAAAGAGCCTTATAAGTTATAACCCCTTGAGGCGAACATGAATCACCGATAAAAATGTGTTCAGTGACACCAAGCTTAATGAAAATATCCACTTTGATAGTGGGAAAAATATTGGCCATGTTACCTTCCTTTAAGGAATCCAGAGTTGGAATTGGGATTTTGAACAAATTAATAAGGCTTGGAAATAGAAAAACCTTAGATTTGAAAAAGAATTGATCAGGAGAATTTTTAATGTCGAAATCATCCAGAGGGAGAAAATAAGTGTGATGATGCATATCGTCCCATGGGAAATTGGGAATATTCAAATCTTTATTAATTTCGTCATCACAATGAAAGATAGGATTACTAGAATTAGAAGGGTCGGGAACCATTGTCGAAGTGGTGGAAGAGGATTTAGTCTCCATTCTAATAAACATAATTATAATAATAAATGCTAAATGCTAAATAATAATAAGTAGATTAATGAATGGTCAAAGGGCACACCTTTTACCACGTGACCAATTAATACATATAAGTACACTATCATGAGGCTCATGGTAATCATCATCTTATCAATTATCTATATTCGATATATATTATTATATATTTGTAGAAATATTTTTCCAATTGTAATAAAAAGAAATTATGTTTACTACATTTAGTATCAGAGTCGTTAACTTGGCCAACTCTGGGTTAATTCCATGTTACCCTCAAATTGTAGTTCTATATAGCTATAATTGCAACTAGCCTAGTCGTACACTATCAACTCTGTATAATCCATACAAGTCTGGTTGCAACGCCATATAGGTTTATTGTATAAAGTACAACCACCATCAGTGTCCATGCATTTCTCTATGCTTTTTCTATTACAATTTCTCAATCCCTACAACATGAAATCTATGTTATGTACATTGTTGTACCATTCACTACATATTATCGAAATCACGTGTGCATTTTGCAATAATCTACAAATATGTCATTGGTTTCCACTACTAGTTTCCATAAGAACTATTGTATGATTAATTAAATCTGCCATACATTTTGTTTTTCTTCATCCATACATGGTCGCCCTTTTACCCATGTAACGACCCTAGTTGGATAAATATTTAAGAATTATAAAGTAAAATTAATTAAGGGATTAATTGTGTTAACAAAGTATTAATTAAACAAAGATGATTTAATGATATTAATTAAGTGAGTTATTAATTAATTAAAGGATATAATTGTGATTAAATAATTAATAATTTAACTACAAACTGCATTTAATAACTTGTGTACTGGATTTAATAGATTAATGGTATATGATATAAAATGGTTAAGTATGCAACAGGGGGAGAGCTATGAATCCCGAGAAGATAAAACATTAAAGGAAGGATCAAGGAGAGGGACGAGGGCAGGTAAGGGAGTAAAGGCATGGGTCGGTGAAGGAGGAATAAGGCAAGAGGGAGGTTTACGTGAGGGGCATTGGACGGAGGATGGATTTTGGGAGGATTGGGAGATTTGTTGTGAGCAGAGAGTTTTTGGCTGTGGCTTTGATCAGTTGAGGCACCGAGTTGCTGGAGGTTTTGGGCACGGGGGGCAGGATATCCATAGATATCCTGGAGCTAGGTAGTTTTCCTAGTTGGTAGGGAGGACAATAGGTTTGGGCAGTTATTCTTTGTTTGTGGCTAGGTTGGTCTGTGTATCAGGTAGCAGGAAACCAACAGCAAGGCAGCAAGGCAACATAAATTAGCATCAGAACCAGGTAATCTACTAAACTATGTATTTATTTCATTCTGCCATGAAACATTATTCATTGATAAATTTAAGTTACTGAAGTTGCTATTATGAAGATTGTTGTTATGTTATGAAGTTATT
>ML797784.1:150916-165939 GCA_009831015.1 Picea engelmannii | reverse complement strand
CATAAATAGATGTCTTTGAACTTTTGCATTGTATGGCATTTGATTTCCCTATCCATAACTTTTTGTAAATTTGTATTCTTAAATCAATTATTAGTGATTGAAATCATTTCATATAAGCCAACAAGGCACAAAACTATTTATTGGACTTTATTTAATTATATGCATCAATACATGTATATATGTGATATGTATCTTTGAAATAAAACTCACATTTCTTACAAAAATAATTAGAATGAATTAATAATGAGTCCTAAGTGAGCTATTCAAACTAATGGGAGATGAGTAAAAAATGAATGACTTTGAATATATGATTAAAAATGAAAATCAATATCTTAATTTTGATAATTTATTTGTAGTTACATTAAACATTAGTCATTAATAATCAAAGAAAATGGGGACATATACAAGGTTCAACTAAAAACCTTGAAAAATGTGTTACAACATCTATCTCTTATGCATTTAAAATTCTTATCATTTTCTCCTCCTTTTGGTGAAAGTAATGCCCAACCATGATTGATTTTTCTATGGTTGGTTGACACTATTACATCAGGTCAGTGGTTTTGTAGAAACGACAATGAGGAGAGATCAATATCTGCGTACTACTCTTCAAAGACCCTTGCTTTCACTGCCTACTCCTGGCATTGGTTCTCAGAGGAAAACCAATTACTTATGTCCACATTAGGCATATCAATAGATTGACTTCCTCCATAGAATATATTAAGAATTTATAAAAAAATCAATGTTAATGAAGTCCATGTAATAGAATATTTCCAAATTTAATGAAATATGTGTTATAATTGATTTTATGGAGAAAATGGGTTACATGTGCTTCTTGGGAGGAAGGCCATGTGGTTCTTGTTTTCATGTAATTATATAAACCCTACATGTGGGTTGTTTGGGGCTTGCTCTTGGTTAATCATTTCATTTTAGAATTCCTCATCTCACTCTTGTTGAATTTGTGTGCTCTTTGGGGGGGAGCATGGAAACGAATGGTTGGAGGAGGAGAGACATTACTATATGGATGTAATATATTATTCATCATTCTAGGAGGGAATGGATGTTTGTGTGCATGAGATTGATGGCAGTTCGGAAATAATTGTCCAGAACTGAGAATCCTTGGAGTTTCTAGTAGGGATATTTCTTGACCAGTAGCATTGGAGCCCTAGAGAGAAATGGAAGAGCCTGGAGGGACTGCATGGTAGATAACAGTGTTCATTTATTTGGGTTCTGTAGGGTGAGGGGGAAAGAGAGATGGAAATTCCAATTTGTTGTGTGGTTGGAAAACCTGAGAGCTAGTTAGCCAATTGTTGTGTGTTTTAGATTTTTCCTAGGACCCATCCTTATGGATTCATGAATCATATCCATGGCTCAGGGGTGACCTGCTATTGAGAGTAAATGAACAACAATTTCTATGGTTGGGAGGAGCATCCTTGGTCTGCAGCCAGTTGGTGAATGTTTAATTGCAAAGATAAGTGTTGTCTGTGTTTTCTATACAATGTATTTTCCATTGTGTATTTAATTATCTCTGAGATGTATTTTTGTGTGCATGTTTGCTGGTTATTTTTTTTGCATGGCATGTTGTTTATTTCTTTCAAGTTGTATCATGGATCGTGATTAATGCATGTGATTCTTTCATGCTTATTTTTCAAATTAATTATTATCAGAGTTCAAAATTGGTTTAGAGGTGAGTTTTTGAGGTAGCATGCCCAACATGTGGGTGGGTGGGTATGTTACATGCTACATGATGGACAAAGACAAATAAGGTTGGGGTTTATAACTACAAAAGGGGGAAGGAGATGGATCTAGATACCACACATGGATACCAAGGGTAAGCTTAGGTAAGGTGAGGGTATCCATGATTGGGGTATTGATGATCCTAGGAGGAGGGAACAAGAAGGGTACCTGACCAAAGAGATAGTGTGAATGGGGTTGTTGCATACCTAGTGGAGGCATGGATGATGTAGGTGTGGATGGTCTAGTCAAGGGTTGTGGGTTGGATCATGCTAGTCCATGGATATATGACACCATGCAAACATGGGAGGAAATGGGTGCAGTGACTTCCATAGATGGTCCATAGTGTGCACCCAAGAATAAAGAGTATGTGTAGACTCTATGGAAAATGTCGTCAATGGGGGTAGTAGTTTGGTCCCCACCTAAGGAAGAAACCACATTGTCAAGATGAAGTTGGGAATGAGTGTCATGTTAAGTCATTTGATCGATGATGATGCATTTCCCATGATGGGGGAAAATCATCATATGAAAAATTGATGAGGCCATGACATACATGAAGCTAGGCCCTAATAAGAGCTTATAATATAGAGGGGCATTTGTAACCTCAACATTGACATGGAATTCTTTCCCCCCTATCTTGATAGGATGGTTCTAGTAAAGTACCTAAGGTTGGGAAGGTCGACCATCATATGCTTGAAGGGAGATCATATATGGGACAAGGGTAGGGGATCCTATCTACTTCCAAACCTAAGTAGACATGACACATGTGGATGTGCCTTCATCAACAATATAACAATGGATGTTTTACTTGTTGATAGTAGCTGGGATGTGGAAAGAAAAAGAAGAGGGAAAGAAGAAAGGCTCAACTTGATTACTATTGAAGGTGATCATATGATTTTCCAAAAGGTAAACAGTTCCTAAGGAAGAAAACAAATCATTATTCTGTGTAGGTCACATTTGAAGGACCCCAAGGACTGACATGGTAGTGGGGGATTAGGCGATATCATCAACAATGTTGTAATGTTGGGATTCCTTCCCATAAAGGTGAACAATATTTTGCCGAAGAAAAACCTTTGGGACCTTCGTAGGGATATCAATAGATTTTCTAGGGATATATAAAATCCCTGGGGTGGACGAAGGAATATTAGAGGGAACAATCAATTGTGTCTTGGGGGCCATACTGTACTAGCAGGATCGAGTAGTGATATTCACATTGACTGAATCCATTATGGGAATCTTACAAGTACCATTACCTTATGGGTGAGGAGTAGGGGCAGGGGCAATGGGAGGGTGGGATGAAGTGGTCACAAACCCTTGGATGGGAAAATGATTCTACAACACAGTTGGTTATGATGAAGATGTTGTGGAAGGTTGGGTATTGGCTCGATGAACAACTTCCTAGGTTTGACTCATGATAGGTAGGAGATGAAAATAAAGAGTGTAATGTCCATAGACACCACAACAAGAACAAATTTTGTTTGTGTAGAGGGGTTGGTTCTTCCCTTGTTTTATCACTTATTTGGTTCCTTGGCTTTGATTGGGGTTAAGATACTTTCCCCCATTGTTGGGGGTTGCGTTATAGGATCCCTAGGGTCCCTAGTTCTATATTTCCCTTCCCTTTCCTCTTTTTACTCTTCCTATTCTAACTGGGAGGAAGGGGGAGCGTTCTGTAGAGGATACACTTGTCCCTGTGGGGGAGATGTAGGATAACTAGCATGGGTAGGGAGAACACCTGTGGATAGGGTATATGTTTCTAGTGGTGGAACATGAAAATGATAATGGATTGGTGGTATCCCCATAATAGGGACTCCCACATGGAGTACCCCTACCATGGTAATTCAACTGAGAAGGAGGTGTAGGGTAGGATGTACTTGCACTCACCTAATATGAGGAATGTGACTGCTCTTGATGTGGGGTTTGGTATCCATAAGGAGTGGGGGACCCACCATAAAGAAAAGTAATATCCACTAGGTCCAAGTGGTGTTGGTGGACATGTGGGAGAAACATATCCAATGATACCATCAACAACATGGGAGATACCAGGAATGGATGAGTCACCTAATAGGGACCAGGAAACATTAGGCAGGATGGTTTACAAATACCCATACCGATATTATATCAATTCACATTTTGAGCCTTCTTTATGGCCACTTCATCATTTTTAGGTCATGGATATATCCTTAGTGCTGAAAGGAAGGAGGGAATTCAGTAAGAAATCCTTAAGGAATATGCCATCTAGCTTAGTTTTTCACAAGCCACATTTTCTGCACCACTCATGGATGTCGTATGAGATGTAGGTGGTAGAGGTTTGGGGGAAATAATTAATGATTTCAATCCCCAGGTCATGGAAAACATGCAATTTAAATAAGGTGGGAAAAACCTTCACAATGGAATCAAAGGTTTGGTGATACTTCCCTCAATTATATTTGTACCACTTTGTAGCGACACCCAACAAGGTTCATTCGAAAATATGGATCCTAGTGGATTCGTCTATAATGGAGTTTAAGGAACACCATAGGTGGAACAAAATCATGTGGTTCTAAGGGTATTCTCCATAATTTACCTCAAACTTGGGGATGTCAAAGGGAAAATTGGTGGAAATGGGGGGCTATTTAGGATTAGGTGAATGGGATTGTTGTTCAAGTTAGGTATAATTAAACCAACCATGAAAAGAAAGAATATTGAGGTAGTTCCAACCATGGTATATCTAGAAGTATATGGTGCTAATGGAGGAGGTATAGGATGGGAAGTGGTAAGAGTACCTCACATAGAGGATATGGGTTCTAACTATGGGGAGCTAGAACTGGAGGGAGGACAAAGGTGGGGGGACTTGCCTCCTCGAATGGATACGAAGGCTCTTTGGATGGTAAAATCAGGATGAAGGCCTTTCAACCTATGGGACTTTCTCTTTAGGGGGAACTGGTATCGAAGGTTGAGTTTTGAGTTTCAAACTTGTTTCAGTGGTTTTTGGTTTGTAATCTATTCTGGTATGATGATGATTTTTTTTTTGATTTTAATTTTGTAAAAGTGAATTATTGATTGCATAAAAAAAATAAAAATCATGAAAGTAAATAACTTTGTGAAAATAAAGTACAATAAACTTCTAAATTCTTATGGACATAGGAAGTCCAAATAAAAAGGGTAAAGGGTTGAATTTTACTTTAGAAAGATAGAAGAGGTGACACAAATACAGTAAGGAACACAAAATGCAAACTTTTATTTCCAAAAATATGTAGCTAAAGTGAAATGGTGAATCCTTATTTGCAAGAAACAATAAGAGGAATAAATGGTATTTCCCTTCACTAAGGGATTTCTTATGCAACTAAAATCTACTAGAGGTTTTGAAACAACAATAAAATGGTAGCCAATGGTCATAGCAATCAACAAAGAACTAGGTGAAATCAAATCAAATTTATGGTCCTACCCTATATTCATCTTTATTTTTCTTTTCGATGCATTAAAATGGTATGAAAAGAAATAAAATAAACTAAGGGAGAGACAAAAATAAAGTGGTAAAGCTACAACCTATTTATAGCAGAAAACATGGAGCCAAACCATTAAGAAAACACATTAGGAAAAGAGATCAAAACCCCATTGAGATTTGTCATCAATCCCTAGTGTTTAATTATGGTTTTTAAACCATGTAACAAACTATCAAATTAGGGGTAGTTATAGGCCCTAAAAATCATCTACAACAAGAAAACTAAATAATGAAAACAACAAGAGATTTAAAAATTGTTCAGTGTGGGAAAAAAGGAACAAATGAATTGAGTAGTGGCAGAAAAAGGCCTGCTTCCTACATTGACTAGTGACAGAAAAGTCCCTAAAATATGATTTTATAAGTGACATAAATTTTTCCAATTCCTGCATTGAGCAATTCCATAAAAATGGTAAACATATACTTTGATTAATGGAAGAAAAGTGCATATTTTATGCATTGAAAAGTGTAAACAAAATGCCCTATTTTTGCATTGAGAAGTGCCAAAAAAATGGAAAAATAATGCATTGACAATGTAAAAATAGGGACAAAAAATGCATTGGGAAATTTTTTTGGGGGAAGAGTTGTGACTCCATCTACGAGGGTTTCCTGAGTGGATCTTCGACACATGTAACCAACAAACACAAACCGAAACCTACAAGAAGGTAAAAAAAAAAAAAAAATCCTACAAAAATGAGAGGAAAATATGTGTACCACACACCCACAACCAAGGATCATGAGTAAAATGCATATCCTCAGTGAAGTCATGATTATGTTGGTGTAGTTATGTAGTAAGGGTTACCAAATCTACAAACTTTGTGATTATATCAAAGCTATAGAAAAAAGTTGGCGAGAACACAAGAAAACCTAGTTCTCTAACGATTAGATCCCTTCAAGTATATGTTATTCAGAAATAGAAAAGGAATACAAATAGAAAATATACCCAAATAACACAAGATAGAAAGAATGGATATAATGTATAATGCCCAAATAACCAGAGTACAAAATAAACAACACCTCTGAATAAACTAATGAAATAGAATGTCTCATGGTGGCCTTTCAGTGAGAGGGTTCATCTTTCTTTCTAGGATGTATGGTAGCACTGCCTAGACTCACCTCTTGGATGAAAGTAAATATGGTGATATTGTAACATACCCAGCCTCCCAGGCTGGGTCATGCCACTAAAACATTTCACGCTCTGATACCATATTGTAACATACCCAACCTCCCAAGCCGGGTCATGCCACTGAAAAATTTCATGCTCTCATACCATATTGTAACGTTCCTCGGTTTGCCCTCATTGGGGAAAATGCCACTAATACAAAACCAAAATGCTCTTATACTAGATGATTAAAATTGTCCATGCCCAGTCATATACCTGCTTGGCTATGGCAGATAGAGCTCTTTACAGAATAATTCACATATAAACTTAACATAAATAAAAAGGGATAACATGAAAGAATACATGCAACGAAACACATAATATTATTATAAGAAACAAATACATGCACTAAAACACATCATTAACCATTAAGCACATAATGATACTTATCTCTTAATTGTAGTGCACCGACTACGTGCATAACTTCCACGAAACTTCTAGCCTTAGAACACGCTTCTCAGCACTCTCAGTAGTGGGTCACCCCCGAGTTGGGACTAGAATCCACCGGGTAGGGGATTCCTAGGCTAGGAAAGGACAACAGGAAGTTGCAGCATAGGGGATTCCTAGGCTAGGAAAGGAAAATAGGAAGTTTCACCAGTCTACGAGAAGGATTTCCTCCAATTAGCCTCTTACGCCCACAACTCACAAACTCTCATTCCCAACATGCATGTCCCACCCCAGGAGTATAAACCTTCATTGTCACGCAATCCATCGACTACTCCAACTCCCTTCCAGGGCCTTAGCAATAGGCCGAGCAAGAATTCTCAGAGCTCTGTAGGTGCTACTAGACTCTCTCTAGGAGAAATCACTTCCCCAACAAACTCTCTCACTTGGAGACTGTTTCTCACATGTCGGACAGCCTACTTCTTCTACCCACGGGCCTGAAAAACCTGCCCCTTCAAACTACAGGCCTGAAAACCTACTTATTATATTTGGCTCCTCAACACATAGGAAAGGGTGTTGGTAGTAACAGAAACCGGATGTGGGGCACGGTAATGGAAGAACGAAACACATGCAACCTGCAGGGTACATGTTCAACAAAGATATCAGTTTCGTCTCGTTGGAGAGGTTAGGGATGGTTGAGGGTTCAACAATGGCATTCATAGTTTTCCTTCTTCCTCCTAACTGGGTGTGTGGGTGGAAGGAATGGAAAAAATGATCACCGAAACAGTCAAAATACACACATATATTTGCATGTGCCTGATATGACACATGGCGCTCATGAAGCACTTTCCTATCAGGAATGATTTTAAGGATGGAAATGTATTTTAAAATGTAGAAACCTTGGAAAATATTAGTAATCCTTGATCTGCCAACCATAAAATTGTGGTGATATTTTTGTAAAAATATTCAAATTTCTAAGGATTTTATATAGTTTGCATAAATGTTTGACGATTTTTAAGGTAAAATAATTTTATCCTATAGAATTTGGGTGAATTAGTTTTAGAATAAAGAATTAGTTTTGGGAAAAAACATGGAAAATTATCCCATGAGAGAAATTTATACCCTAAAATAATCCCTTGTTCCTCTCCATTTGGAATTCATTCCCCTTCCCCAAAGGAACTTAGGATAATTTCATATCCTCCTCACAACATTTAGAATAATAATATATATTATTCTATGGGATTTAAGCTCTTAATATTAACCTCTTTTTCTAGCCTCTCAGCCCCCTCCCTTACCCAACCTAGTGGAGTTTAGTCCCCCATACTCTTTCATTGTGGTCGTTCTACATACAGTGATGCTTTTATATTAATGATTTGAATATTTATATATACAAAATAGGATCCTGGCCTTATCATCCTAGGATCTTTGGCTCAAATATGACATAATCCTCCTAGCTTATCATTACTTGGCTCACCAGCCTATGAACATGTTTACAGTTCCTAATTAAAATTTAGGGGATCGACCTTGGGGTATTACAATCCACCTCCCCTTATTTTTTCATTGTCCTCATTCCAATTCTTTTACACCATATGAACAAGATTTTCAAAAACTTCAAAAATATGTGGGTATTCTTTCCACATTTCATCCTCATGCTCCCAAGTAGCGTCCTTGGGACCGTACCAAGTCCATTGAACCTTTACAACCCCTATGGATCGATTCCAGAGCTGTTTGATTTTCTGATCCAGAATGCATACCAGATGCACTTGGATAGCACCTTCTTGCTCCACCTGATTCACATTCCAATCAAATACATGATTAGCATGAGGTATATATTTATTGAGAAATGATACATGGAATAGAATATGAACATACATAGATGTAGGCAATGCAAGAATATAATTTACAAGACCAATCCTCTCTAGGATTTCAAATGATCCACAATATCTAGCTACTAACTTGGAACAGTTTCCCAACTTCAGTGAACTTCTATTGGCCTTAACCTTTAAGAATACATGATCACCCACTTTAAAGTCCCTATGAGTTCTACCCTTGTCAGCATAAATTTTCTTCCTCTCTTGGGAAGCCTTTAAATTCTGTTTAATCCTCAACATTTTATCTTGCATTTCTATGAGAAATTCTAGACCAATCACTGCCCTATCAGCTGGATTGTCCCATCTTACAGAAGTGTTTCACTTTCTACCATAAAGTGATTCAAATGGGCTCATCTTGAGAGATGCTTAGTACCCATTTTTGTACGCAAACTCTACCAAGTGTAGGTAGTCTTACCACTTTGATGCTTTTTCTATCACATACATTCTTAACATATCTTATATTACTTGGTTTACCCTCTTTATCTTCCCATCAAACTCAGGATGATAGGTTATACTGAAGTTCATATTGGTTTTGAACCCCTTGAATAATCCCTTCCAAAATTTTGAAGTGAATTTTGGGTCTCTATCAGACGAAATTGTCTTGGGAATACCATGAAATCAGGCCACTTACCCCATATAGATATCAACAAAATTTGTTTATTTGTGAGTAGTCTTCAATGGAATAAAATGGGAAGCCTTGGTAAGCTTGTCCACCACTACCATGATAGAATCATGATGATTTCTTGTCCTTGGAAATTTGGTGATGAAATCCATTGTCACCACTTCCCACTTCCACTTAAGAATGGGTAATGGCTGCAACAACCCAGCTGGGTGTCTATGATCATCCTTGACCTTTTGACACTCCATACATTTGGCAATGTGCTCATCAATTTCTTTCTTCATACCTAGCCAATAGTATTGGCTCCTGACTGCTGCCACTGTTTTCGGATATCCTGGGTGTCCAACATAAGGAACATTATGAATCTCCTTCAAGATCATACTTTTCAATTCCATAGAATTGGGAATAAAAATTATGTTCCTGTACAGGATGATTCCATCATCTCCCAATTTATAATCTTCGACTATCTACTACATTTTACCTTGCTGCAATTTTGTTACCATCTCCAAGTATTGCAAATATTCTTTTGCAGCTTCACAAATTTTACCTTTAAGATCTGTTTGTTACATGCTAATGTTTGTAGCATGTAAATCATGCAATCTCCTACTGAGTTCATCAACCACCTTTTGATTCGTTCCTTTGATGTGTTTGATATCAAAGTCATACTCACAGAGGAATTCCAACCATCTTCTTTTCCTGGAATTTAAAGTTGGCTGATAAAAAAAATAAGTCAGACCATTATGGCCTGTCCTTAGCTCAAACCTATTTCCCATGAGGTAGTGCCTCCACTTCTTCAAAGCATGCACTATGGCTTCCAACTCCAAATCATGAGTGGCATAGAGCCTTTCACGCTCTTTCAACTTTCTGGATTCACAACATACTACCAAACCATCTTGACTGAGGACTCCACCAAGTCCCTCTTTGCATGCATCTGTGAAAACCATGAAGTCCTCATTAGGAGATGTAATTCTCAGAATCAGAGCATTGGTTAAAAAGTGCTTCAATTGTTAGAATCTCTTTTCACATTCTACTGTTCATTGAAACTTCACCCCCTTCCTTTGCAAGGAAGTGATTGGGTGAGAAATCCTTGAAAACCCTGTAATGAATCTTTTGTAGTAGTCAGCTAGACCCATGAAGGATATGAATTATGTCACATTATTAGGTGTTTTTCACCCTTTAATGGATTCAATATTTTCAGGGCCTACTGTTATCCCTTCTTAAGATATTATATCCCCAAATAGTGAATTCTATTTTGATAAAATGAGCACTTTCTCAATTTGGCATACAAATGGTGCTCTCTTAGAACCTATAACACCATCCTCAAGTGTTGCTTATGTTCGTCTTCTATCTTGGAATATACAAGGATATCATCCAAAAAGACAATGACAAACTTGTCTAATTACTCTCATCAAACACATGAAAACAACTGGTGCATTTGATAACCCAAATGGAACCATTGTAAACTCATATTGACCATACCTTGTTCCGAAGGTAGTTTTGTTGATGTCTTCATCTCTGGTACTTTCTTGATGATATCCAGATATGATATCAATATTTGAGAATATCCTTTCATCCTTTAACTCATCAAAGAGATCGTCAATCCTTGGAAAAAGATACGTGTTCTTTATAATCACTTTGTTCAATTGTCTGAAGTCGATGCACAATATCAATGTCCCATATTTCTTCTTCATGAATAGAACTGGGGCACCCAAAGGTGACACACTTGGGAATATATATCCCTTCTTCAAAAGTTATTCAAGTTGCATTTGCATCTCCTTTAGTTCTGGTGTAACCATTCTGTAGGGAGTCTTTGACACTGGAGCTACTCCAGGCATCAAATTTATAGAGAAATCAATATCTCTCTTTGGGGGTAGTCTTGGTATCTCCTTAAACACATCCTCAAACTCTTTAGGACTTCTTGATATTCTATATCTGGCACCCTATCCTTAGGTGTTTCCTTCATATGAGCTGCAAACTCTTGGAAACCCTTCCTATAACACTTCTTCAACTGCATTGTTGATATTTCTTTAACAGTAACTACCCTAGGAATTCCTTAGACTGTTCTTGAGTTTCCTTCCTTATCTAGCCAAGTGAATGCCTTGCTATGACAGTCTAAGATGTCATAGTGTTGGTCTAACCAATCCATACTAATTAGACATGCATATGAACCCAAAGGAAATATTTTCAGATCTTCCTTGGTATTCATCCCATTCATGCCCAATGGACATCACTTAACCAACTCAACAACATTTCTCTTGGCTCATGTAGCTAGCTGGACCAACCAAGATTTCTCATGCTTACATCTTGGAAATTGAAATCGTTCCACTACCTTAGGATATATATAGCTATGACTAGCCTTTGAATCAATTAAAATAGTAAAGGAATGGTTATTGATCATACCTTCAACTTCAATCAAGTGTGATTGAAACTAAACTTGATTGTTTCCCAGGGCTGCATAGATCCTTGTAACACTTTTTCCCATGTCCTCCAATGTTTCTTCTTGCTGGACATTGTGGAAAACTCTCACTTTTTCAGCTTTGTGAGGACAATCCCTATACTTATGATCTCCTTTAAAACCCCAACATTCCATTGGTGGCTTGCTTTGCCTTTGCCCACCTGCCTCAACCATCTTGGGCTCTCTAAAGGTTGGTCGTCCCTGAGGTTTATTTATGAAGAATGGAAGTGTTATCCCCTTCTTCCTCATTTATCTGTTAAACTTATTCTTGTCCTCCCAAGCCTTATGGAAGCTAGGATTTCCTTTTTGTTGATCACACAAGAACTTATATCTTCTTATGGTTTCTTCCAAAGTTTTAGGATCATCATATTGGATCTTGTCACTGATGAAAGATGGAAGTCCACTCAAATATATCTTGATCTTAATTGTCTCATATTTGATGAAGGAGACATACTTTAGTAGTTCCAGGAATCTCCTTTCATACTCATCAATGGTCATGCTTCGCAACTTGAGTTCAAATAACTCTTTTATCTTTTTTCATAATATATATTGGTCAAGTATTTATTCTCAAAATGCCTCTTGAATTCTTTTCACGTCACATTTTTCTCCTTAATGTGTTGCACCTGCACAAGTTGGTCCCACCACATGGATGCTTTTTCTTTCAGTTGGTAGATTTCAATTCTTCCTTCTGCATGAGAGGAATAATTATGCAGTTGGAAATATTTCCTCATGCCCAACAGTCATGTCTCAACATCTTCATACTTCTTGTGATCTCCATCAAAAGTAGGATGTTTGATCTTATTCATTTCTCCTTTCAATTCATCGACCCATGAGATCCTATGCTTCCTGAAAGGGGATGAACTTGAGTAGTTGTGTGATCTCTTATGGGAGTTCCTTTGAGAGTGATGGTGGTTTCAGCTACCACTCCTTGATCTTTCTTTTTCCTCAGGTGAGTCATGGCTTCCTGACTTTTTGTAGCCACTCTCCTTGTCTAATTTTTTCTCAATTATGTCCAGGATTTTCGTTAAATTCATGTTGAAGTATTCCTGCTCCTCTTTAGCCTTCATAAGACTGTCATTATCATCTTTGTGGCTCTGTACATTTGTTTGAAATTTTCTGATGGTCTCTACCATATTTATGTCTTCCTCCTTTCCTCCTCCATGTCCATTGGAATTTGTTCCTTCAATTCCCAGATGGAAATTCATTCCTCTAACCTCATGATCCTGACTGTAAGCCTCTTGTTCATCCTCCATATCTCTTCACTCCAAGAAGATTCTATTCTATTTTGGTAGCATAAAACTCTGTAAAATTGTGTAGCCAACAGAACTCTTGTCATGCTAACTCTCTGAAAAAAACCATGCCAACATGTACAATTATGGTTTATAAAATATCATAATTCCTTTTGTTGATTTTATGAGAAATTTTACTATCCATAGAAAATTTTTGGGTGAACAGTTGTCCTCTACTCTTCCAGACCTTTCCAACGATTGCTCCCTTTCTCAATTATGAGTTTTGAGAAGGAGGTTATGACTATTTGAGCAATGGTGCTTCCTGGAAGGCGATCTATGTTCAAATGTTCTTAATTCTCAGATTTGAATTGGACCTTGGATATGTACTAGATCCTCTCTTCATCTTCACATACTTTTCCTTACTTCTTTGGATGCAGGTTTTTTCAATCAAGTACCTCACGAGCTCCTTCTCTAATCCCTTCTCAATTTGAAACATAATTTTCGGGCAGTAGCCCCTCTTTATTCATCCCCCAAACACATGTGACCACGGCTGTGACCTGGTGCTATCAGATAGGAACTTATATAGATCCTTGAGAGCTTCATGGCTCCAAAACTTTGGCTTAAAAATCTCTTGTTACTTCATGCCTCCCTTCTCCCGAACGTCGAACTGACAAACCCTTGCATAGTATATCTTTGGAGCTTCAAGGCTCCACTGCATCGGAGATTCGTACAACTCACACCTTGTTTTCCCCCAATCACACATATTGAAAAACTCCTAGATTCTCATCAACATCCACTTACCAGTGTGCCACCTGGCAGAGTTATAGAGTGAACACATATAAAACGTCTAGTGTTTCCACAACACCCTTGGTGAAATCAACCTTCCATGTCACTCTGAAACTTTGGGCTCTGGCGAATTATCCTTTGGCACATCACAAAACCCCCAAACCGTTGAACTCCTAAACTTCAGAACCCTCTGGGGTCCACTTAGCTCTATTGTCATCAAACTAGGTGGTGACAGATGGTCCCACTATCGAGCGACACGTGTTGGGTCGCTATTGGCTCTAAGATCCTGCAAAAAATTACAAAGCTCGATGATATGTGGAATTCCTAGAGCAGGTCAATGTAACCCCCCCCTGTGACATCATCATGCCATGTCACTTTGAAATTTCAGGACTTCGGAACTTCGAAACTTCAAAGTTTCAGAACTTCTTCCAACACTTTTCCCCAAACACCGAACTCATGAACTTCTTAACCTTTCGGGGCCCAAGAAGCCATGCACTTTGAAACATTGAGACTTCGGGGATTTATTCCTCTCACACAACCACAACCCTTTTATTATGGAGTGTCAAAACTATGAATGTTCTTAATATTTGGACATGTATCCCTTGGAATAGACGGTCCAAATTGGTTCGGGACTTAGGAACTTCGACAATCTTCTCCGATTATAGTTTTAAAATGGCTAGAGGGGCGAATTCCAAAGGACTTTGGTGCTTATCCTCTGCCTATCTTATCAGGATCCAATGCATGTGAGGGGTCTGTCCCTTCCCAAAATATTCCAATGTCTCAAGTTTAACTTTGTGGCCAAATACCACGTCTATTTTGGTTTATCAAACCGCTATTCTTCCTGAGCTTTCCAATACCACACAGGATCTCTCTCAGCGCCCTCTTGGCACTTTGTACATTAATTTTTTCCCTTTGAACAACAATTCCTATGAAATTTCTTCTATAACCACTTGTACGACCCATCCAGGCTCAGTGTTGAAACCTTGGCTGTGATACCATATTGTAACATACCAAGCCTCACAGGCCAGGTCATGCCACTAAAAACTTTCACACTCTGATGCCATATTGTAACATACCCAACCTTCGAGGACAAGTCATTCCACTGAAAACATTCACGCTCTGATACCATGTTGTAACGTTCCCATCCTCTTAGGCCAGGTGTTAGGGTCTTAACCCGCACATAGGTAGATCAATATATTCAGATGTAATAAAGGTCAATATTAATAAGGCCTCTCAATAAAATAGAATAAGGTGGATGTAAGAAGACCTAATAGAAGCTTCCGCTTCTAGAAGGATCTTCCTCTAGAT
>ML797784.1:111303-125062 GCA_009831015.1 Picea engelmannii | reverse complement strand
GTTAAGAATGTATATGTGATGGATAATCCATCTAAGTTGGAAGATTACTTACATTTGGTTGAGTTTACCTACAATATTGGGTATCAATATTAATTGAAGATGAGTTCATTTGAATATTTTTATGGTAGAAAATTCAATACTCCAGTGATTTGAGACAACATAACAGAGATATCAGTTCTTGGGCCAGAAATGCTCAAGGATATTGAAGAAAAAATGGATAAAATTAAACAAAATTTGAAGGAAACATAAGATAGAAAAAAGATTTATGTAGATAAGAGCAGGACAACTAGATAATTTAAAGTGGGAAAGCATGTACTTTTGAAAGTGAAGTGCAAGAAGAGCTCATTGAATTTGGGAAGCTATACAAATATAACAACCATATTTTATGGTCCATTTGAGAAATTAGACAAAATAGGGAAAATTGCATACATTCTTTCATTTCCTGCTTCTATGAATGTACGTAATGTATTTCATGTCTCTTTGTTGAAAAAGTATGTGCATGATCCTAACCATGTTATTGATTGGAATTTGATTCGGGTGGATACAAAAGGATACTTTTAGGTCCATCCAGTGCACATATTGGGAAATAAGGTGAAGGTCCTCGAGACTCAAGCCATAGGATTGGTAAAGGTTTAGTAGACCTGCTAAGGTATCGGATATTCTTCGTGGGAGAATGAAGATGCCACGCGGGAAAAGTACCCACAAATTTTTGAAAACTTTTGAAACTTTGATTTCCCTCTTTTGTATATGCACTGAGGAAAATTCCAAAATAAGGGGGAGGGAAATGTAATACCCAATTTTTTATTCCCCGTATTGGATTGAAGGAAGCACCTGTGTAGAATTTGGATTCTGTATCAGTTTAAAGGGGGTTGTGGAATTTTCCAACAAAATCTTGTTGTAAAACAAGAGAAAAAGGGTTGAAAGTGATTTTTTTTCAGGAATCCATAACTTTCAGCTCATATATCCAATCATATTTCGCAGTGGAAGAAGGATGCCAATGTAGAGAAATTGGAATTCTCTCTCACTTGAAAAGTGTCACTAAATGAAAATGGACTTCCATTGGGGAATGGTATTAAGTGGGAAAGAATGGCCAAGTGGAACGTGACTGGAAAGTGATTAGACCAAGGAACAATAGTAAAGATGAGAAGAATGGGAGCACGCAAGACAACAAAGATATAAAGGAGTTCAAGGACAACCAACTACAAGAGAAATAGATAAATAAATAAGTGAATTAAAACATAAATGCACTAGATTGCATGAGGCATACAATGAAGTTAAATTGCATATGCATTCATAGGCATGCTGACAGTGAATTCTTGGTGCATATGGATGTGTAATTTTTCATATGTACATGCTTGGATATGCATATAACATGCTTGTGAACTAATATTAGTCTATTATTATGAGATAATGTTTGATTATGACTAATGATGGATTATGTGTTCATGAAAAATGATACAATAGGGTTAAAGTTGTGGATGTCATTGTTGTTTATGATTTCCATCTAGGTGAAGACCAATGAGGGTGGTAGGAATGGTGATCAAAATGATGAAGGAGGAAGTTTGTGAGCTTCTACAAATATCATTTGGTTAGATAACAACAAGTAGGTTGATAACAACCAGGAAGGTATGCATTTATTTTCTGTTGATGCATACATGTTGAAGGGGATTGAGGTAAGAATTCCCTCAATTAATTTTCAATATTTAAATCGATATGTGATGGCCAAAGGCATAGAGTATGTAAATGTTGTTGATGCTAGAATGCATTTAGATAAAATGTTGGTTGCATATTATGTTATGACTAGTTATTGGATCATAATCATGTTAATTCAGGAGACATACTCCTTCTATAGTGATGAATATCCATAGATCTACTCATGTATGAGACCATAATATGGTTGGATATGGAAAGGATATATCGCTATATGAGTGCTCAATGGTATCAAATGCATATCTGATGTTTGGACTGAAACCTCTTTGCCAACACTGAAGAGCACTTAAGGATTATATTCTTGGTGTTGTGTTTGGATGGAAAAGGAAGGTATCCAAATAGTTAGGCAAGCAGTAGGAAATGTGTGGATGATGTGTTGAGTCATTGGCCAGACCTTCCAACTCATCATGGTGGAATGCATGACATATTTATGTTGTATCCCATAGCCAATGCATGGATGCATTGTATAGATGTGGACATGGGTATTGACACATTGATTGCTATTTTACTTAGTAATTAATTGTTGCATTATGAAAATCCCGTGGTGTTGAAAATACATAATGATAAATTGCAGAAAAGCTATGTTGTGGGAGACAAAGTAATAAAAATATTTTTGGATAGAAGAAAGAAAATATTGGCTGATAATACATGTGTAGGTAATGATGAGTTCATTCCAATTGATAGTTGGAGTAATGAAAGTGATTGAATTGTAGTTGTAAACAATTATAAGGTCACTTTGTGAATTTGTTTTGAAATGTTACCATGAAAATATATATATCTTGTATGGGATATACTGATAGTTTGTTTGGCTAAGTATAAATTGTTGAAATTGCAAGAAGAAAGGGTCTTGAATATGGCAGTGTTTCAAGTCCATAAAGAATAACAGTGCCTATTACTGCAAGAGACAAATTATTATGAGCAGAAGCTCATGTATAGAAGTTTTTTTTCCTATATAAAAAAGTTTTGGGAATTATATTTTATTAGTCACTGACAATTGTCTTGGCTGAATGTAAATCAAGGAAATTGTAGGTAGGATGGCCTTGAATATGGTAGGTATGTAAGCCCATAAGGAATATTTATATCTACATCTGCAGAGCCAAACATTATGAGCAGAAAGATCATGCTTGGAAAATTTGTTTTCATGTATAAAACATATTTGACATTTATGATTGAAATTATTATAATAATATATCATGATGACTGGATTTTTATAATACATATGAGATGTTGGATATTGAAGTTGGAATCTCATGAAAAAGAACACCAGAAGGAAATTGAGCTTAATGATGAAGGAATGGAATGAAGAAAGTCGAATGGACTTGTTGAATCTAGAATTCTTGAAGCCACAACTCTGAAACTTCCTGGTTGAGTGCACTGGAGCCCTGGAAAGAAGTGGAACAACTTGAGGGACTGCATGGCAGAGAAAGAGGTTCATTTCTTTGGGTTGTATAGGGCTGAGGGGGAAGGAGAGATTGTTGGTTGGAACTGCTGCCAGAAATATAAATTATGAAGATCATTATACATGTTTTATGTTGGAATGCCTATGGATATGTGTTTAATTTTAGGCCAAAGTGCCTATGTATATAAAATTGGGCTGGATTGTCTGTGTGGATTAAGGCCAGAGGGCCTGGTTTTGTAATTTTATTAACATTGGAATGGTGTTGTTCACTAAGGATAGTTCCAAAATAAGGGGAGGGGGGTGTAACATCTCGGTTTTAACCCTTATGAACTAGAATGTATTATGTAATTATGACTTAGGATGGTGAGATGGTAAAGTTAAAAAGGGGCCAGAGTGCATAGGAAATGTAATACTTCATATACATTAATAAAAAATACACCGCTGGCTACAAGACGAACAAGGAAAAAAAAGATAGGAGGATATGATTCCACGAGAAAGGGTGCTTGAGGGGCTAAGTCTTTTTATTATTATTTGTATTTAACCATAATTGATTCTGTGGATAAAAGAGGTTACATGAGCTTCTTGGGGGAGGCCATGCGGTTCTTGATTTCCAAGTAGTTATATAAAACCATCTTTGGTTTGTTTAGGGGTTCATTTGTTCTTATTCATTCATTGTACACCCTTCTCACTTTTTCATCTTTAGGAGACTCATTCTTGACGAATTCATCTTCTCTTGGTCTAAGCGTGGATATGACTGGCTGCATGAGGGTGGCTTTGGGTGAAGTTGGTGGTCTCTCTTCCTCTGGTTGGACACTCTTCCTCTAGTTCATAATCTTCCCCTTTCTCCCTTGTTCTTCTTCCTCTTCACTCACTATTTCTAGTTCGTGTGCTCTTGGGTTGAGCATGGAATCAAATGGAAGGAAGAGGAGACCCATTTCCGAATGGTTGTAATATTGTATTGATAGTTCCAAAAGGGAAGGGATTCCTATGTGCATGATATTGATGGCAGTTCATATAGAACTTTCCACAACTGCGAGTCCAGAGAGTCCCAACAGGGAGATTATTAACCAAAAGAATTGGAGCCTTGGAAGGAGATGGACAACCTGAGGTACTGCGTGGTATAGGAGGGGGTCCATTATCTTGGGTTGTGTAGGCTAGGTAGAAGAGAGTCGGTGTACTTTGGATTTTTGTGAGTGTTGAAATTTTTGTGATAGCTTGAGTGCTAAGAGGCATGTTAGTTGTGAGGTTGTTGGCAGTTCGGATAGAATTGTCCATAGTTGAGAAACCTTGGATTTTCTGCTAGGGATATTTCCTGACCAGTAACACTGGAGCCCTAGAGAGAAATGTGACAGCTTGATGGACTACATGGTAGAGAAGGGTGTTTTTTTCTTTGGGTGGTGCAAGCTGAGGGGGAAAGAGAGTTGGAAATTCAGGTTTTGCTGTGAGGTTGGGAAACCCGAGAGCCATTTAGCCAACTGTTATGTGTTTAGACCTGGCCTAGGACCCATCCTTGTGGATTCATAGCCCTAGGTCGAGGATGACCTTTTTTTGAGAGTAAAAGAACAAAAATGTCTATGGTTGGAAGGAACGTCCTTGGTATGCAGTCAGTTGGTGAATGTTACTTGAAAGATAAGTGCTCTTTGTGTTTTCTGTGTAATTTTATTTCCATTGTGTATTTAATTAAGTTTGAAATATGTATTTTAATGTGTCTATCTGTTGGTTATTAGTTGTGCATGACACATTGTTTACTTCTTATGATGTAGCATGGATCGTGTCTTATGCATGTGATTTTCATGCCTCTAACATTGTTGAACAATCTTTTGATTTTTTAGATAAGATCGAAGAACTGAGTCCTTGGACTGCAGTGTGCCTTGCCTGCTGGTGGCTGGGTGTTTTGCACTCAGATTAAGTGGCATATCCTAGCCTGCGGGTGGCTGGGTACGTTACAACAATGGTGAGGGAAAAAAGGGAGACACACTCTATCATACCTACAAGATCCTTTCACACACTAGATCCTAGTTAATCTTTCCTCGTTACTTAATTATTTATGCATATCAGTCCATATTCACACCATTTGGTATTAAATAATACAATTAAGGCTACTGTGCATTAATATATCAACAATAACAGTAAATATGAACATTCAACCATATTAAATTCAAGAATGATCACAATACAAACATGAATAATCACTCAACAACACAATTAGACACAAAGTTACCATGGTACATCCCCTCCTGGGCTATGTCCACAAAAGATTCACTTCTTTATTATATTAATGGAATTCTTCTTCCGCTCTGTGCTACAATGGATGTTCAATACACAAAATACTCTTCTTACATTGATAGCTTCTGTACATATACAATATCCTATGACAACAACCAAAAACTAAGAATCCTCTCATATGTTCTTGAATCATCATCTTCTCCAAATTCGTGGGTATTTTTCATATTCCATGCATTTTCTTCAAGTTTGTTGTCTAGCTCATAATGAGTTGGATACATCTCATACTAGTGACAACTCATTATGACTTGGATACATCTCATGCTCGACTAGTTTTCCCAGACTTCATGCTAGTTGTTATTTCTTATCCCCCATCTTCTCCTATTTATTCTCTCTTCTTCTTGATCTTCTTTATCTTCTTGATCTTGTACATTTTCCCTCTAACTCATCTCTTCTCACTGTTATTTTCCTAAAATTATCTATCCAACAATGATCAATTTCCTTTCAAATGAAAGAGCTACCTCGAATATGGAAATTTTTCTAAAAGATGTCCCAAAGCTTTGGTGGTCCAACCAGAAGGAGAACCAGAAGAGAAATGGAAAAAAAACATGCTGAAAGAAACAAGTGACCAGGAAATCAATTCATTAAGAGAAGACCACCCAATATAGAAAATATTTGTCACAAGAGGGAGCTACCTCCAATCCAAAGTCTTAGGATACATTGGCTTCTTCATCGATAGGAAATCGACGTGCTAATATTCGAACCAGAAATCAATATGAAAAATTGTATATTCCAGATAAAACTTCTGAAGAGGACCAACCCCATCATCCTCAACCTATCCCTAGTGACCCAATGGATCAACTGATTATTTCTTTGACTCCCCCTCCTTCTACCCGTGAGTACCCTAAACAATGGGAACTTAAATTTAGTTTTGAATGTGAATCAGTTCAATATCCCACAAACATACCCATTGCAAAGAAACATGGAAGGCCAACTAACAATCAGAGAAGAGAAACAGTAGCTAAAAAAGACATTGATTTGGGAAAACATAGCACCCTAGATGGGAACACCAAAAAAGAATTGTGCATTTTAAGGAATGAGAGTGGATCAAATCCTCCTAAGTGAGGAGCATCCAAATCCTCTTCTAAATGATGAAGCTAACTTCGTGGAATTGTAGAGGACTAGGTAGTAATCATAAGAAATCCTTGCTAAGAAGTTTGTTTCGATCAAAATATCCCCTAGTTCTTCTACTCCAGGATAAAAAATTGCAAGACTTGGTAGACCTGTAGGATGCTCAATGTTTTTGGAGAATAGGTACATGTTTTGTAGTCATATCTAGAGGTGCATATAGAGGGATATGCACTCTATGGAACCCCTCCTAGACTGGTCGTTCCCTTGAAATTGGATTTAGATGACACTTACTCATCTGTCCTCAGGTTAGTATTATTCTATTTACAATACTTATATGCCCTATGTCTATCATGATAAAATACAATGTTGGAATTATCTTTTGGCTCTATGCGATCAAGCAAACTTGGTTCCTTACATCTTTTTTGAAGACTTCAATACCACCCTCCATGCTTTAGAGAAATGAGGGTGACTATAGTGAGGGATTATTCTCGAGAACATATCAAAGAACTAATCTCGGATTTGGATCCGGTGGACATTAAACCCACCTCGGGCAGATTCACTTGGTATAATAAAAGGCATGGACCATGGCACATAGCTATAATACTTGACCAATTTCTCACATGTGGTTTCTTATTAGAGGACTAGTTGCTCCCCTCCTCCTATATCCTTCCTTGGTTTAGTTTTGATCATCACCCCATCTCCTTGTCCCTTTTCCCCCTATTTCTATGGGTCCTATTCCCTTTCGTTTTAACCCCCTGTAGGCCTTTGATCCCTCCTTCTTGGACCTAGTCTCCTCTTCCTAGAACTCTTGGATTAAGGGGTCTCCAGTCTTCATTAAGAAACAAAAAATTAAGACAATAAAATTGGCTCTCTTGGAATGGGTTTATCTCAAGGACTGATTTGAGAAACAAGCAATTCAGGGGATAAGGAAAAAACTAGATGGAACCAGAATCAAGTTGGAGACTTCCCCCATATCCCCCTTCCTCCTTCTTGATGAGAAACAAACGTTTAATGAATATCATAAAATTATGTGGACTAAAGAGGAAACATGGATAATTAAGTCAAGAAGCATATGGCTTCAAGTAGGAGATCATAACACAAAGTTTTTCCATAGGAAATCCAAAGCTATGGGAAACAAATTTGATGAAATCAAAGGAGTCGATGATATTACTTGCAAAGGTTAAAATCAACTCAAATTAGCAGCCAAGGAGAACTTTGAGAATATCTATACATAAGAAGGAGAAGGAGATATTGAATCCTGGGAGAGTCTCATCCATAACATTCCTACACTCATCTCACGAGAAGACAATGAGTCTTTAATTCAACCGATCGCTAAGTAGAAGTATTGGGGGCACTTGAACATGAATCCAAATAAGGATCTGGGTCTAGATGAGTTCGCTGTGCATTTTTGTCTTCATTGTTGGAACATAGTCAAAATGGATATGATTCGAATAGTTCAATATGTCCATAAATCAACCAAAATGGGTGGTAGTATTAAATCCTCATTTCTGGCACTCATCCCCAAGGAGTCAAATCCATCATCCTTTGCCAGATTTAGACCTATCTCTCTTTATAATGTCTCATGTAAAATCATTTCAAAAATTATCGCAATCATACTTAAGCCTCATATAAACAAATTAATATCCCCCAATCAAGGAGACCTTGTAGAAAAATGACAAATAATAGATAACATTCTTCTAGTCAAAGAAACCATTCATTCCAGTAAGGAACTAGGTGATAAGGGGATGGCCATCAAGCTAGATATGGCCAATTCCTTTTACAAGGTTAGGCACAACTTCCTCTTCATAGTTCTGACCAAATTTGGGTTTGGTGTTGACTTTCTGGCATGGATTTCCTCTTGTATATGTGGGCCTTGCAATCACTCCCATTCTATTGGGAGGGGCTTGTTGATGGCCAAAATTGACTATGATCAACATTAAGGAAATCACCCGGTTAGGGCCCCAATTAGACCCTTATCCTTTTTGGATGGTGATTCCAATTGGTTAAATGGATCCAATTACCCTTACCTAAAATTAGCCTAAATTAAAAGTTAATCTCATATAAACTAATATAAATGCATAAATCTAATTCTAACACTAACTTTTACTTGTTGTATATGATATTAATTGCTAGTGCTAACATGTAAAAGGAGATATTTTCCCTTTTGTAACCACTTGAAAGAGGCAGTCTTTCAAATGAGTTGAAATAAAGGGCTCAGCTAAGACACCGATGCTTTCCCAAGACTTTTAATTAAGATTTGCTAGATGCAAATGCAACTTAAGTTAATATGCAAACAATAGAAAAACAATCTAATCTATCTCGATTAAGAGAGGGAACAGTCCCACTCTCAACCAAGAGAAAAATGAAAGGACTGGATTTGAATATAATATAAAGGTGAGCCAGTAAATCATAGAAACAGTTCATATGTTTTACAGCCATTGAAATACATATGCATATACAATTAAACAAATAAATAGTTATCAGATTCACATCAGCACATACTTAGATCAATTAATATCAATCGAATTCAAGATCATATATACTATTGTATCGCGAAAATAGTTCTGGTGATGCAACAACAATTAGAACAAAAACATGCATGCAATTAAGCTGCTAAACAGTTATCAGAAATCACATACAGGTCTACTTGAATTCAAATCTCAATCTTGATCTACTTCTGACTAACCATGAAAAGATAACTTAACATAGTTTTAAATAAGCATGTATTAGCATGAAATTAACAATAGTGCATAACCATACAACACACACTTATCTAGAACATAAAAGAAATCAACACTGAATTGTATACTTCATTCACAGTCAAATATGAGTGGTAGCACTCATATTGATTACAAAATAGATATTTCAAGGCTTTCCACCAGTCTTCTAACTCTGACAACCGTGGACAAAAATTGAATATGGCTTCTCACCTAAGGGTATCGAAAACATTTTCAAGGATCCACTATGATAGCATAAGATTTTCCTTGCCTGAGCATTCACCCCCAACTTCTTGGTTCTCAAGATGTGATATTTATACATTATAATGATCTTTCTAGATACGAAACTATGTGCCCAATAATATCCTTCCTGAGCATAACCATACAGATAGATGAAAGATTTAGAAACTGGATGTTACAAATTTCTGAGAAAATTTGTTTCAGAAGATTGAACATATCTCTCAGACAATTCACGTTTGGAGAAAATAGCTCGCGATTGAAGTAAACACACCTCTGTAAGTGGGTTTTCCGTGCTTTTGCGAAATTCTTCAGAGTGTGCTCAGAAATCAAGCTCGAAAGTTGCCTCCTGTGAACTCACGAATTTTCAATTTTGTCTTTGTCCAAGAATTGCGCCTTTCAAGTATTAGGAGATGCATATCGTGTGATAATCCTATTGCAAACCTTCTATTGTGCACCTGCAAATCATAAAAACAATTGAATTAATAACTAACATTCTTTTTAAAGAGTGATTACAGAATATGGTTGGTAATTGATGTAGCCTTGTCAATCATCATCTGATGTAATTTATTTGCAGTTTTTTTTTCTGTCCATTAGTGTTTAGATATAGATTGTCTAACTAAATAACACATGCAAAATGCAAAATGTATAAATAGTTTTTTAAATAAATTATTGTTCAATCATGAGCAGCTATGATCAGAATTGAATGCAACCCTTTTATGCTACTACCCCAATAATAATTTTGTTTTCTTTATGCATGGATTGGAAGCCTAATTCTATTATATTGTGATTTAATTATTTACTATATTATTATGCTATTCTAATGAAATGATTATCTAGTTCAAAGATAGACTTGAATAGATCCTTCAAATATGAGATTGTATAATTACTCTAAATTTATAAGACGAAAACAAAATTGAAAAACAATAATTGTACTCTTGATACTGTTAAATATAATGTAACCTCAACAGTCTGACTGTACACTGCCAGCTGTACTGGACAGTTGTACTTTCTATTCCTGTCTTGTTTGAGCCTATTTAGCTCAGCATTGTAACCTCTTCAGTTCTTAATACATTTGAATATACTGTTTTTTGTTCTATCTTTCTCTCTGCATTTCTTTCTTCACAGTTTATCATGGTATTAGAGCTTCAGCAGTAAGCCTCTTCACACAGGCTGGAGAGCAACACGATCCTCACAGCGCAGAGCTTACACGGATCTTGAGAGCACGGGACACGGTCTTTTCACAAGGCTTGGAGAGCTGTCCGTACTACTCTCAAAAGATCAACGTAGGAAGCTTGCAAAGGAAGCAGAGCATACGACGCTCAAAAGATCAAGGAAGCAGAGACCGAGAAAGAAGAAACAGTAAAGATTCTTGTAATTTTCGAGAATCGTCAAAGATTGACGAAGAAGAGCTGCAAGAGGCGGGAACTCTTGAAGAATTCAAAGAATTCATTCAAATTCGTTAAAGATTCTTGCAGGAAGTTGAATCGTTCAAAGACTTATGGGAAATCACTCAAATCTGTCAAAGATTGTAGTAGAGAACGAAGAACTCGTGAAATTCTTTCAAATCTTTGAAAGATTCACGAATCTTTCTTCCACAGGAGTAAAGAACGCGTCTCAAGTGCAAAGAATAGCCACTGAGGTCGTAAGATTCATCCTACGAACGGATCCAGAGTGGGAAACCAGTTCAGAAGGGACGCAGAGAGCGCGGAAAAGGCGAATGAGTTTCAGCCATTAGATCTTGTGCAGAGGACCGATAGCCGTTGCATCAGCGAGAAGGTGCACGAGGTTTAGTCCTCTGGAGCGCCAAGGAGAAATTTTCAACTTGTGAAGTCGTGAAATCCCGACATCATCTGGATCGTCCATCAAGAAACACGTGGCGAGATCTTGGCACTTCGCTGACTCGCAAGGTGTAAGGGTCAAAATACTACCATGAGAATTCGCGAATCGCGAAATCACGATTCATTCTGGACCATTGGATCGCGAAAGATCGTGAGCCGTCGATCTTATCCCATCGCAAAATCAGGGATCGAGAGTTGGACGAGCGAGAGATTGCTCTCCAAAACTCTGATACGCAATATCGCAAAATCCTGAGAGGACTTGTGAGCCGTCCATCTCAGAGGACAGGTGGCAACAGATCCAAGTGTCGTCAAATCGGCATATCGGAGTTCGCGGTTTTGAAAGACCATCGCAACAAGAGTTCTAAACTCACGAAATCGCGATTCATGATATAGCAATAAGATCACAGCCGTCCATTTGTTTCGACACGTGGCGGACATCGAGGAAACCGTCGGCATATCGGCTATCGTGGTTTCAAGTTGTCAGAGAAATTTGGAGTCGCAAACTTGCGAAACAACGAGGACCGTCCATCTTGAGGGGATGCATGGCATCAATCCGAGGACACGGGAAAAGTCCCGAAAAGGAAAGGGCAATCGGCACATCGGGATTCGGCATTTCGCGAATCCTAAGGAGAAGAAACACAAGCATTTCTTGCGAAGTCCGAAATCCCGACAGGAGGAAAGCTCCATTTTGGGGCCCAGTTGACGTCATCTCGTCAAAACAAGGGATCGGGAATCTCCACGGTGAAAACCCCGAAGCAGCCTTGAGTCGTCCATCTGTTGGGACATGTGGCAAAATCGAGGCCTTCGGAAAAATCCCGATAGGAGAGTGCATCGACATTACGGGATTCGAAAAATTGCGAATCCTGAAGACGAGACGTCCGGAGCAGTTGAAGTCTCGAAATCGCGAGAAGTGATCAGGACCATCCATCATAGGAGGATGCGTGGAGGAGATCAAAGCATTCGAGAAATCTCCCGAAGGAAAAAGTCTCCTATCGAGAAATCGGCAAATCAGAGATCGCGGAATCGAGGAGTCAGAAGAGCTCGTCATCAGGGTTCATGAAGTCTCGATTCGCGATATCTCGATAAGATCTGGACCATCAGATCATAGAAAGATCTGGACCATTGAATTGTCCAAAGAAAACTTTCGCATTTCGGCAAATTGTCCGACAAAGAACTGGAAAAGCCCGTAAAGATTTAACACAAGGCGCGTGGTCACATTGCACCGTGACAAAGGCCAATTCAAGGCTGATAAGCTCCCTTCGGCCATCGGCAAATCGACGTTTCGGTGGTCGGAGGTAAATACAAAATTTCCCTCTATTTTTTCTGAGATTTTTTTTTTCAAAAAAAAAAAATCTCGTCTAGCAATTTAGGACCAACTCAGGGTCTGATTCTTCTGGGAAAGAATTACAAGTTTTGGTCTCTTCGGATGAGATCCTTCTTGCAAGCACAAGAGTGCTGGGAGCTAGTGGATCTTGGATATGTGGAACCAGATCCAGCCGCCCTTTCTGCCATGACAAATGCATAGAGAATTGCTCAGGAAACACTGAGGAACAAAGAAAATAAAGCGAAATTCTGGATTCAGAATTTTGTGGATGATTCGATTTTCTCAAAAATCACAAGCGCTGGTACTTCCAAACAGGCCTGGGATATTCTTAAATCTTCCTATCAAGGAAATGACAGGGTCAAAATAGTTAAACAACAGACCTTGAGGACGCAATTCGAGACTCTAAGGATGACAGAGTTCGAAAATGTGGATCAGTTCATGACCAGAGTCATGGGCATCGTGAACCAGATCAGATTGACTGGTGAAACCATCATTGATCAATGCATTGTTGAGAAAATCCTCAGAAGCTTACAAAAGAAATTTGAAATGGTTGTAACATCAATCCTTGAATCCAAGGATCTGTCAAGGTTTTCAACAGATGAATTAATTGGTTCTCTGGTGACACATGAGACCAGACTACATCTCACAGATGAGTCAATCTCCAATGCCTTCAAAACTCAATTCTCCTTCAGCAGAGGGAGAGGCAGAGGAAGAAGCAGAGGTCACCAAGGAAGAGGGAGCAATCAAAATAACTCTCACTCCAGTGGAGGTAACAGACAACAATACCCGAATCAAAATTTCCAAGGTCAAAGACATCAACAAAAAAATCAACATCAGAATTTCCAGCCTCAAAGAGGCAGAGGGAGAAGATCAAATGACAAATCAAGCATACAATGCTATTACTGCAAAAAGTATGGGCACTATGAATCTGAATGTAGTAAGAAGAAAGAAGATCAGATCTCAGGCAGAGCACATGTGTCAAATTAAACGGGAGACACCTCAAGAGGTATGTTTCTCTCATGCCACAATACTGGACAACAACCTAAAGATCTCTGGTTGTTGGACAGTGGATGCAGCAATCACATGACAGGTAACAAAGAATTACTTTCATGCATTGATTCTTCAATCTCATCTGATATTACACTTGGAAATGATTATTTAGTCAAAGTTCAAGGAA
>ML797784.1:68835-109433 GCA_009831015.1 Picea engelmannii | reverse complement strand
AGGCAGTTTGTTGTATCTCACAACAACTAGGCCTGACATTATGTATGCAGCCAACCTTGTTTCCAAATTCATGGAATCACCCAAAGATTCTCATTGGAAAATGGCAAAATGAATTTTGAGATATGTTGCAGGAACTCTCAATTTCGGTTTATGGTACACTCAATCTGATAGTAATCAACTTTCTGGTTAAACAGATAGTGATTTTGCAGGCAGCCTAGATGACAGGAAAAGCACATCTGGACATGTTTTTCAACTGGGCACGAACCTAATCTCATGGGCATCAAAGAAGCAGACAATTGTATCAATATCTTCTGCAGAGGCAGAGTATGTCGCTGCTACCTCAGCTTCTTGTCAAGCTGTGTGGCTGAGAAGAATATTGAAAGATATGTCACATACAGAAAAGGATCCAACTCCTATTTTCTGTGACAATACTTCAGCAATTTCATTATCCAAAAATCATGTGTTTCACAAGAAAAGAAAACACATTGACACTCGTTTTCACTTCATATGCGAGCTAGTCAATAATGGTGATATTGCACTACAATTCTGTGGTTCTCGAGATCAGCTTGCTGATATCTTTACAAAGCCACTAGGAAAGTTAGTTTTTTATTTTCAGAGACAACACTTAGGCATAATCAGTGCTGATGATTGTAATTGTTGAGTTTAAGAGGGAGTGTTAAATATAATGTAACCTCAACAGTCTGAATGTACATTGCCAGCTGTACTGGATAGTTGTACTTTCTATTCCTGTCTTGCTTGAGCCTATTTAGATCAACATTGTAACCTCTTTAGTTCTTAATACATTTGAATATATTGTTTTCTATTCTATCTTTCTCTCTGCATTTCTTTCTTCATAGTTTATCAGATACAAGCATAACCAAATTTCTGCATGGAATTTCCTTTCCTTCGATCTGCTCGATTTGGTATAATCTTCCTGGACAAATGATAATGGCAATATTAATAGTTCTTTGCTATTGACCATGTAGTGACAAATGAGTTGCAATGAATTGAGCGTGAATCAAGCAATGACTTTAATATTTTTTGGCATTTAAACTCTTTTACAGTCTGGTGAAACTGCTTTTATATTTGCTTTAGTGAATCTGCAGGATACAAAATTTTTCTCAAGGAATCTATTATTGTGTTTGATGAAACCTATCATGGGATTCTTATGCTAACTAGACTACAAAACGTGGCACCTTCTTACCCCCATTTCGTTGGAATCTCATTATTATTTATCAAGATATTTCTTAGTATCTCTTTAGCTCATTTAGCCATTCTTTGTAGATTGGAATTTTATTATTACTTATTAAGTCAAATTCATATTGAATATCTCATTAGCTCATTGTATGGAATTTTTCCTCATTAGGTTTTGAACTACTAACTACAAGGTTTTGAACTACTAACTACAGTGACATCAGTCTTGGTTTTTGGATTTGATGTATATGTTAATTCGTTAATAGAATACAATGATGCACACTCGATATCAAATCTAGTCTATGTAGTTGTTCTAATAGTTTAAGTTAAAAGTTTTTCATTTTATTATTATTTAATAAACTCATACATATAGCTAATGGCCAATATTTTTTTAAGTGTTATTGATTATCTCACAAGCCTCTCCTTTGGCACTATTGTCCATGGTATTATACCTCATAATTCATACTTTGATATCGCATTCTCGTTTTCTTGAGTCTATTTACTTGAAGAAAAAAAAAAACTAGAATAACTCTATTTTAGTACCTTTTTCATATAAATATTTCTCTACCCAAGTCGAACAACTTTCTCTACTGTCCCGGTAAGAAATGAAAAATTAAAAGTTCTAAAATTCTAAACTAAGGCATGTAATGAGTAAGAAAAATAAACTAAGGTATAGAATGAGTAAGCAAAGTAAACTAAGGTATATAAGGCTTACAAAGGAATAGAATGTGTATCCATGGGAATAGAATGTGTATGCTAAGGTTGGAATATTTATAGAATTCTATTGAGTTGTTCAATTGTGTCAATGTTCTCCACAAAGTGTTAGTATGATTAATATTCATCATTTATAATTGGGTCTGAACTCTAGACTACTTGAAGTAACTTTTATCGCTTATGTGTCATCAATCGCATAACACCATTTTAAACTATGCAGAATATTGTTCAATGCAAGATGTGCATTAATTGTCTTTCCAAATTATACAAGTTGTTGTTCACTCCAATGTGCTATCCTATAGTGTCCTAAGTTTTATCGAATTGTCTTTAGTTCCAAATAAATTATGGTGGCAATTGGAAAGATTGAAATACTTGTTAATGATTAAAATCATAACCCAAACAACACAAGTATACAATTTATAGTTCCCAATAACTACATATAATTTAATAAAAGGATCAAGTGCATGGATTCAATAGAATCATATTCTATATTAACCTTGAAACTACATATAATTTTATTGTGATTGCTAACTTGAATGTATTAATCTTATATTTATAAACCTTGTTGTAGAATCCATTGTTGCACTTCTTCATGCCTTGACTTCTTCACTTCACTTGATGGAAAAGTATCACAAGTAGTTTGAGTAGTATGGGAATTTAAAGATGTTATGTATTCTACTACAATAGAATGAATCCTATAAACACTATAAACAATTAAAATATTGCACTAGATCCTATTTTCAATAAAAATGGCATGGTACAAAAAATATTTCTTGCAAGTTCTACAAGTAATATAAAAAAATATAAAGTGACATAAAGATTTAAGCAAGAAGACATCATGAAATCATCTCAAACCAATCATGGCTCACTTGACATGTAACAATGAACATGAAAATGTAGCAAATTAATTTATAATTTGAATATATATGCATTACACAATTTCATATATTGAAAATTTTATAGTTTACGACATCATTGCAACTTCAACCAACTACTACAAGACATGGTTGTAGTTTCATCACCTACTGAACTTTTCTCAAAGAATGCACCTTGCCTTCATGGGAATTACAAAGATTACAACATATATTCTCCAATTCGAAGTTACAATATACAACATTAGCAGGAACTTACAAATATTATAACATAAAATAGCTCTCTAATTATTTAATATCTAAATTCTAGATTCGTAATAAATATTAAAATCACATTTACAAGTTACAACTTTATAACACAATGCCTAAGTATATTTCTTGTCTTTATTCATAATTATAAGGAACTTTTGGTCCTGTGGTGTACTTGGAATGCATTTCTTGTTTCATTAAGTGTACTTGGAATGCATTTCTTGTTTCATTAAAAATGAAAGCGATGATGATGGGAACGTGTGACATAAAATTTAATTATCAAAATCAACATTAAATGAATATGAAGTCTAACATCCAGGAGACATAATAATATAGAGAATAGGTAGAACGATTATGAGAGTAGGGAAAAGCGAAGAGGAGTGTTGGTTTGTTGGGATATGAGAATAGAGCCAAATGGCTGTAAAAATCCAAAGGGGGAAGAGAGGATTTCTATTAATATGTTTTCCCATTAACTATGCTTTTCATTTTTCCATTTTTTTTATTCTTGTGGATTTTTAATTTTCCCTTTCAAATTTTGTATGTTCAGATGAGAGAGAAGGAGATGAAGTGAAAATTATGGAAAATAATTTCCCTTAGCATATGATATGAGAGACATTCATAAAGTGATAATGCATTGGGACTCCATGAAGTGAGGAAACTTAACATGTCCAAGAGGCTAAACAGATGTACTTACCTTCTAGCACCTATTCATTTTGACACAGGCTAAGCAGATGTACTTACCTTCTAGTACATATTCAAGTCCAAGATGATAAAAATATGTATCACCTATTCATGTCCAAGAGGCTAGGAAGATGTACTTGCCTTCTAACACCTATTAAAATTGACCCCACAAACATTGTAGGTCACGATTTGGAATATAAAATAAGAGATATATGTGACATTAAAATATGTTTCATCTCCATTTCTAACTCCAAATAATTGCATACAAGTACATTCAAAATTGAAACAAGAATATTAGATGTAAGACATCTGTATGTAATATCTAGTTATTCGGGGCATGACTGGAAAATCCAGATCATGTTATCTCATCCCTTAAGTGGTCTAGAGGACATATGGGGACCTGAATATTTATAATTGACAACCAATTGAGATCTAGTTTTATGTGCAAAAACTTTTAAAGTAGTACAACAATTCAACAAAAATCAGCTTATTCGAATGGACCAAAAAAGTAAACCAAACAAGATGGAATCCTACATATACATATAAATGTACTTGATGCAAAAAAAAAATATGAAATGTTGTTTAGAAACATCGTAATGGAATACCATCTTCAATTATTCATTCATAATCATCTTTTGTCATTTTCCATTTTCTAACTTTCGATTTTTTCTTTGATTGAACCTCTATTAACTTTATGCACATTGCACATACCAAATGACTGTATTGTCATCTTATGACATCTGGCTAATAGTATTGAAAGTGAAAATGACTTTTGGTTTCATGGGTTTCTTCAAAAAAATATCCTTTCAGTATGATGGATCCTCTTTCATATATAAAATCGCTATCACTATAATCCTCCTATAAATTGATCTTTCTTTCTATGCACTCCACCAAATAATATTTAACATTTTCATCATTGTCTACAGGTGAAACCACATCAAAGACATCTCCTGCAAATAAGGCACCATGTTCCAACAAGAAAATCGTCAGATCAACATGCACAATTTTGTACTATAAATTATAATATATTTTATATAGTGTACATCTACACTATTTAAACATAAAAAATAAAATAAAATTGAACAATTGTAACATTTTACCTTGTCTAACAAGATCAAAAACTCTATCACCATTAATTGACATTGTAGTGTCAATTGATTTCATCTCCTCTAACCTTGCAAGTGGAATTTTCCCCTTTGTATTAATTTTTGTATGTTTCCAAGATTTAACATATTTGTCAATTTCATTTTCACAAATCTCTTTGGATTGTGTGTCCTCTATGCAAATTGGAAAAAAAAACAAGATGCATTTATTTTATCAAATGCAGACACATTTTGGCAAGCTTTTGTTTTAATTGAATCCAGTTTTCAAGTCCCATGTATTATACTGGCTTCATATGGGATCTATCTACATATCGAATTCCAATATGCCAAAAAAAAATGCATGGTTCAAGAATAATTTATAAAATTAAATGAAATGTCAATATATAAATGTTAAACATAAATTATTGATATTGAACTTTGTTAAGCCCTAATATTGGCTCATTGCCCCTTAATTAGGGCATATTACATTAGTAATTTTATTTTATTTATGTCGGCTTTATTCCATTAGTTGTAATTATACCTCCTAGTCTCCTATATATACCAAGGAGACATTTTCATTTGGAATCATCTTGTACTTGAACATTTATGTGGGGTAAAAGGAGGTTGTCCCCTAGAAGAGGCTTATTATTTGAAATTATCCCTTTTTCAAGGCATTGAGTACTTATTCTGAGGTTTTTCTATGCTATATTGATATTTGGTTCTTAAAATATGGTGTCAGAGCTCAAGGTCTTGGAGTTTCTTTGTTGCATCTGAGACACCTTGGCATTTTCACTATAACTTTTTTTATACAATGCTTCAGAAGGAACGGCTTGGAGGATATTTAGTGGACAAATCAAAGTATGTTGGGTTACAATTTCAGCTCCTAAGGCCTTATAATTTTGGAGATACATCCTGTACAATATAGGGTTTTGGAATCATCCTGAACTAAGTCATTGCGTAATTTTCGCTATAAAAAAATTCATGTAACGTTTCAGACCCTGAAATCTGGAGGGTATTCAAATAAATTTGTAACGTATCTATGGTAAAACCTTTCTCTTATGGGTCATCTTACATTTGTAGATACACCCTGTGGAAGATAGGGTATCTGACTAGTCCTATTGACTAGTCTCAAGAAGGTGTTCCAGGTAAAACAATCATAACATCTTCCTAGAGTATCCAAATTGAGTGAGACAAGTTTCATTGGATAGTGGACAGTCTGTAGTATTTCTAGTACAAGCTTTAGAATTGTATATCAATTATTTTGTGTGGGGCATGCTATACAAGTGAGATCTCCTGGAAAGGCAAAAAATCAACAAGTTGTGGGGAAGTTACCGTAAATTCCACTTGGCACATCCAATTTTGATCAGACCCATGGCATTGCAGAGAAGAAATATCAGAGAACTACAAAAAATAAATCTTCATACCTAGAAGAGATGAAACTTGAGAGATACAACAGAAGAAATGTTGTCTAGCAGAACCACCTCAAAATCAAGGTTCAAAAGGGATACTTGGCCAACATGCCACCCAAAAAGGGAACTTCTACACCAAATAAGCCTCTAGACAATCCTACTTGGACTCTTGATGAAGGTGAAGAAATGATTAGGGACATAAATGATTTACAAAAGAAGACAGTAACAAAAGATGAACTACAAGAGATGATGGATTCAATAGAAGCTAAGTTTGAGGCAATAAATACTAACATGGATGCTTTAAAAGGGGAGATCATGGAAGTATTGAAAAAATTCATAATAGAGAGGACACCTAAAAGTGAAAATGCATCCCATGAAATTCATGATGAGGACACAAGGAAGGTGAATCAAGAATGGAGAAACTCTAACCTTGGGTTGAAGACCAAGCACATTCCTAAGATCAATATGAGGAAGTTTTATGGCAAGGACCCTATCACGTGGATACTTCAAATGGAGCAATTATATGATATACCTAATATGCAACATACACAAAAGGTATGAATTTCTTTTTTATATTTAGAACCCAATCAATTTGTATGGTATAGATGGCTTTGTTCTCACAATTCACTTGTCACTTGGATAATTTTCACGGAAGAAATGATAGCACACTATGAGGATATAAGGAGCAATACCTTCTTTAGCCAGTTGATAAATCTGAAGCAAAAGAGTTTAGTTACAGAGCACATTGAGAACTTCCAAAGATTGAATATAAAGGTAACAGATATTCTAGATGATGACTTGATTGATGTATTCATAGGAACTTTAAGAGATAACATTCAACATGAGGTTCGCCTTTGGGAACCCAAATTATTGGAGAATGCATTTAGGGTGGCAAGAAATGTTGAAAGTAAAAATATGGCTATGGCTACTAGAAGGACCAATCCTAACATCTATAGAGAGAATAATGCTCCTTCTTCTAAAACACCTCAACCTACAAGGTTTACACCTCAACAATTGCAGGAAAGAAAAGAAAAAGGTTTATGCTTTAATTGTGACAACAAGTATAGTAAGGGACATAAGTGTGGTGAGAAGAAATTATTCTACATAGATTTTGAAGAGGAAGAAGAAGAATAACAAGAACCATCTCAAGATGAAAACGTAGAAGCAATTTCGTCTAAAGAGTTGACTCCCACGATATCGTGTAATGCATTGGCTGGAATTAGCACTCCTAAAACCCTCAAGATCGAAGGATACATCAAAATGAAAAAGGTAATAGTCCTAATTGATTCTGGCAGTACTCATAATTTCATTCACTATAAATTAGCCAAAGCTCTCAATTGCTTTGTATATCCAGCACCAGAGTTTCAAGTAATGATTGCAGATGGAGGAACTATAAATTGCTCAGGGAAATGAAATAATATCAATCTTACTATGGGGGAATATGTAATGAATAGTCCAATGATTGATATACCCATGGGTGGTGCTGATGTTGTACTAGGAATCCAATGGTTACAATCATTAGGAACAATTGCTTTTAATTTTCAAGAAATTTTCATGAAATTTTCATTGGAAGGAAAAGAAATTGAGTTAAGAGGTATCACAGGGAAACCCGGTAAGGTGATAATCTCTAATGGAATGAAAAAATTATTGAAAAAGAGGCATGAAGGCGTTGTTGCACAACTATGCTCACTAGATGTTCAAACATCTAAGCCATCTATTCCTCAAGATCTCCAAGGGATCATTGATAAGCATTCCAAATTATTTGAATATATTCCCAAAGGTATTCCACCCACTCAAAATCATGATCATGAAATTCACCTAATTCCTGGGAGTGCTCCTCCTAACATCAGGCCATACATATACCCTTATTCCCAGAAGAGTGAAAATGAGTGCATGGTTGAAGAAATGTTAGAGGCTGGCATTATTAGACCTAGCCAAAGTTCTTACTCTGCACCAGTGTTAATGGTATTCAAGAAAGATAGTTCATGGCATATGTGTCTAGATTATAGAGAGCTCAACAAGATCACTATTAAAGATAAGTTTCCCATTCTCGTCATTGATGAATTGTTAGATGAACTACATGGAGCAATCTATTTCACAAAATTGGGTCTCCGTTCAGGGTATCATTAGATTAGAATGAAGGAAGAAGATATCCCAAAAACAACATTCCGAACTCATGAAGGCCATTATGAATTTTTGGTCATGCCTTTTGGCCTTACAAATGCACCTTCCACATTCCAAGCGTTGATGCATTCCATTTTCAAGCCCTTCCTTCGAAAATTTGTGTTAGTATTTTTTGATGATATACTAATCTATAGCAAGTCTTGGGAGGATCATGTGCGACACGTTGACAAGGTGCTACAACTACTAAAGGAGAAACAACTATATGCCAAACCATCCAAATGTTTCATTGGAGTGAATGAGGTAGAGTATTTGGGTCATATTGTATCTCATGAAGGTTTCAAGGTAGACCCTAACAAGATTAAGGCCATGATGGACTGGCCTATTCCCAAAACATTGAAGAATCTTAGAGGATTTTTGGGTTTGACAAGTTACTACCGCAAGTTTGTTCGGCACTATGGAAGAATAGTAGCACCTTTAATGACACTAACTAAGAAGGATGCATTTTCATAGACTCTAGAGGCAACTAAAGCTTTTGAACAACTTAAAGAGGTGATGTACAAAGCTCCTGTCTTGACCACTCCAAACTTCACAAAAAACTTTATTGTGGAATATGATGCCTTGGGAAATGGAATTGGTGTTGTCCTAATGAAAGAAGGAAGGCCCCTGGCTTTTGAAATTCGACCACTCAAGGGAAAGGACTTACATAAACCCATTTATGAGAAGAAAATGATGGCAATACTACATGCATTGAAGAAATGGCATCCTTACCTAATAGGTAGGCACTTCAAGGTCAAAACAAATCATGATAGTCTTAAATACTTCTTGGAACAAAGACTGTCTTTAGAAGAACAACAAAAATGGGTAATCAAGATATTGGGCTATGATTTTGAAATTGTCTATAAAAAGGGGAAGAAAAATTTTGTGGCAGATGCACTCTCAAGAAAGGATGAAGATGTTGAGGCCCTTCTCTGTGCTATCTCGATCATCCAACCCGATTGGATAATAGAACCAAGGGATGAATGGAAGAATGATGAAAAACTGTGGACTCTCATACAAAGGTTGCATCAGGATTCCAGTGCATCAGATAAATTTACATGGAAAAATGATTCACTATGGTACAAAGATTGCTTATATTTATGTAAGAAATCCCAAATCAAACAAAAGGTACTATCGAAATTGCACACCTCTCTAGTAGGAGGGCACTCAAGATTTTTGAAAACCTACCATAGAGTCAAGAAGGATTTTTTTTGAGATGGCCTTAAAACTGATGTTCAAAGGTTTGTGGAAATTTTTTTGGTTTTCCAACAAAATAAGGTGGAAAAATTAAGACCCTAGGACTTTTACAACCATTATCCATCCCAAGTCAGCGCTAGGAGGAGGTTTCCATGGATTTCATCATAGGGTTACCAAAGTCTAAAGGAAAGAGTGTCATCATGGTGATTGTTGATAGACTGAACAAGTACACACACTTTTGTGCACTCTCTCATCCCTTCAAAGCTAGTACAATTTCCACGGCATTCATGGAGACAATTCAAAAGCTACATGGCAACCCAAGGATTATTGTAAGTGATAGAGATCCCATCTTCACTGGAAATTTTTGGACATAATTATTTTCTTGTTTGGGTACTCAATTGGCTCATAGATCATCCTATCATCCTCAATCTGATGGACAAATCGAGCTAGTGAACAAATGTCTGGAAGGCTACCTTCGTTGCTTTGTCTCTAATAAACAAACACAATGGTTCAAATGGTTACCCTTGGAAGAATGGTGGTATAACACTTCCTTTCATACTGCAACAAAAATGACACCATTTATGGCACTCTATGGATACCACCCTCCTTCCATCACTTCTTCTCTAAAAGAAAAATCTAAGGTTCAAGCAGTGGAAGATCACATCGAGCATCAACAACAAGTTCTTCAAATCTTAAAGGGCAACCTGACCATGGCACAGAATCACATGAAACAACAAGCAGATCAACATCGTAGTGAAAGAAGTTTTGAAGTAGGGGATTGGGTGTTTTTAACACTACAACCATACAAACAAATGTCCCTCAAGCAAGCTAAGAAGGATAATAAATTGTCACCAAAGTACTATGGCCCTTATAAGGTGTTGCAAAAGATTGGTACTATGGCATACAAATTGGATTTGCCTGCATCTTTATGAGTACACCCAGTTTTCCATGTTTCATGCTTAAAAAAGGTTATAGGTGACAAGATCCCAGTTCAAACTATATTGCCAGAACTTGACGAGGAAGGAAAAATCATATTGGATCCTAAAGCCATCACTGACACAAGAATTCGCCAGCTGAGGAATAGATCCATTTCATAGTATCTCATTAAATGGAGGAAACTACCAGCTGAAGATTCTACTTGGGAAGATGAGTCTTTTATATAGAAGCATCTAGAGTTACTCAAGTGTTGCAGACAACACTTGTCTCAAGGGGAGGGGCATGTTAAGCCCTAATATTGGCTCATTACCCCTTAATTGGGGCATATTACATTAGTAATGTTATTTTATTTATGTTGGCTTTATTCCATTAGTTGTAATTATACCTCCTAGTCTCCTATATATACCAAGGAGACATTTTCATTTGGAATCATCTTGTACTTGAACATTTATGTGGGGTAAAATGAGGTTTCCCCCTCGAAGAGGCTTATTATCTGAAATTCTCTCTTTTCCAAGGCATTGATTATTTATTCTGAGGTTTTTCTATGCTATATTGATATTTGGTTCTTAACAAGCTTAATTGAATCATATTTTCATGTGAATAAAATTTTCATGTGTACAACATATACACACACACACACACCCACATCCCTTGATGGATTATGTTTGTGGTTCAAAGCTTCTCAACACCATTGAACAACTTGATCAACAAACACAAATTGATTGACATAAGTATTCATATCATAGCTTAGAAGTGTTATTTTTACACATGATCTTACACAGTCATGATCTCCTTTCCCATGATCAATGTCAAGTAAATTCCAATAATGTTTAATGCATGGGATATTCACTTAGTGAACCAACGACATTGGGTTTATGGGATATTAAAGAATACCCCTAATTTCACTAGATATTCATAAATACCTCCGAAAATTCTTATGTTGAATGCTCATCCCAATACATATTTTCAATCAAAAAACCCTATTTTTAGTAGATACCCCTTTTCTATACCCCTCAATACCCTACATCCCCCCCAATACCTACAATATATTGACCTTATTTTTCACAATTTAAAAACCCCCTTTATGAATCAACATGATAAGATAGTGGTCAACAAGGTCAAGCTCTCATAGTTTAATGTTTGATTTCTTATGAAGAAAACACAACCAATAGAATGATCATGAATATTTCAATTGACTTGTACACAGATCTGACCATAATCAATGTTGATCGCATTTGATCCCACAAGCTCTCAAGGGATCATAAATTTTATCAAAACTATGTTGTACATAATGTCTATCGTGTGTAAAATCATCACTTATATAAAAGTGATATTATTTAATGATGTGTTGATTCACATTGGTGTTTTCTATGTTATCAACGCTCTGTTGAGAATGTCTATATAGAATGTGGAAAAGTATAGAAACTTGATCGGAATGATAATATTCACTCTATATTTTTTTTTTGCAGCGAATTTGTAATTCTCTACAAAATCAACTACTGACAAAATTGCCCCAGGCGAAAAATTTTCACGGGATTTTTTGAATTGTAAGTCTTTCCATTAAGCTCTATGCCAATGCTCGGTGTATTTATAAATTTTATTTTCAAACTTCTTTAAAAAATATGTCACACATATCTTATCCTCTAGCAAATCAATCCGTTTAGAAATAACATTTGAAGAATTTGTAGTAGTAACATTTATATTTTCATATCTCTTGCAATTGACTGTTATATTGGACAAGGATTGATTATTCATATCAATAGAATACTTGGAGTGAAATCAAGCTAGATTTCTACAGTGATCACATTTCTTTCCACCAACACATTCATTTTGGTAAAATAATTCATCACCTTCTCTTTCACATATAATTTGGGATATAAAGGAACGAATTGTGGAAGGATGAGGTGAACTTGCCAAAATGTTTTTACCAAAATCAAGAAAAGTGTTGTAATATAACTTAAATTCCATATGAAAATGACAACAACAAGTGTCATAAAGAATGATGGGTTTAACATAACATGGTTTTTGTTGCACATATATATTCATGGACATATTAACTTGATTGTGCTCTCTTTGAACTTATTGAACAATTTTATTTATGTCATTTCCAATATATGTTTTGCAGGGTGTTCATATTGATTTCATACTATTCTTCGCCACAACACATCCCTTGCATTTGGTTAAACACAAAAAATTTCGAACCGATATTGATGGCTCATAGATTTAACATTTTTTTCATGTCTATCTTTGTAGGGTTTGCTACAAATAAATGTGCAACAAGCAAGTTCATCATTTGCATCTATTTGAAATCATAATTTTCTATGTTTGTACAATGTTTTTCTTGAGGTTCTCATTGCTTTTGTCATTTGTTCTATCAAACAATATTTTATATTGCTAGATCAAGCAACTATTGTTTGTATTATTCTATATGAAACACTAACATCTTTTTATCTATATTTTCCAAGATATTTTAACGCACTTATTATATTTTCAAAGACATTATGTTTCACCTTTCTATCTTTTGTCGATTTTTTAATACCCAATAATGATGTAGTTTCTTTTAATTTTTTCGACCTTATTAGACCTCTCAAAATTTGAACTTGTGTAGCTACTGATTCATTTTTTGAAAAAAAATCATATATCGTTTCAACACAATATTGTATAACATGTTAAGGTTTTGTGTCCCCAAATTTGTTAGTATCAACCTTTTCTAACATTTCATCATCAATGTTGATATCAGTTGCATAAATTTCAATTTTATTTAAAAATATAAATTAAATATATTAAATTTAAAAACACTTGAAATTAGCATAGATTCGATTTTCTAAGTTGTAAAAATAAACATTTCAAATACATGATGTATAAAAAATATACAAATTTAAATTAGACATTAAAACACTAAACAAACAATCATAAATTAATTAAAGTCTACAAGTGTTCAATATATATATATATATATATAAATACACACACACACACACACACACACACACATATATATATACTAATGCTTCATTTTTGGCTTCAACAACTTCATCAATGTTATGATGCAAATATGTTTCTCTTTTTAGCAATATTTTCCAAATTAAAATCAATTATATTAGACAATATTTTTGTAAATTCTAAACATTATCTATAATATGTATGCATGTACCCAATTCTTTTTTTTCTTGTTGAACATCAAGATGCAAATCTGTAATTACATTATCATCACTTGATCCTTCAATATTTGCAAGTTCTTCTTTCTTTCTTCTATAGTACTCTTTCGACTGTTCTTTATGACGAGTATCATCCCAACTGCAATCATATTTTCTCTTGCGCTCCCTTTTGTTTCCCATGGTTATTTTGTCTGTAAAGTTTTTTTTTAAATCAACATTTTATAATAAGAAATATAATTTCAAACATCAAATTTTATAGCTCAAAAACTATTTTTTTTAAAGAAATAAAAAAATAATTTTATAATCATATTTTAAAAAACTTGGAAAATATTGCTCAATAAACCAAGTTGCTTTAAAATAAATTTTGGATAAAAAATTGATTTTCAACAAAAGTTAAAAAAAATATTGATCTTGAAATTTTTTTCTTGAGAAAACCTTCCTTATAACAAAAATTATTCAAAAAGAAATTTGACTTTGAAAGGAATTGTTTGAGAAAACTTTCCTTCAAAAAAATCTCTTTGATATAGGAAGAAATTGCTTATAAAAACCTCCACTTACCAAAAAATTGTTGAAGAAAATCTTCAATTTAGAAAAATGTTACCACAATAAGTGAAAAATACTGAAATGTTACCCCAAAAAAATGAAAATAGCAAAAATGCAGAGTGAGATTGTTACACAAATATGTTAATAACATTTCAGTTGAAAATATTTATATCTTTTCACATCAAATTGTTGCATGCCCCTAGTGTTTTCCGGCCAACAGATGATTCTATTTTCCACTTTTCGCCCAAAAAGATGTTTTCGGTTGAAAGTTAGTTTTTTTCGGCCGAAAGTTACTCTTTTCGTTAAAACTAACTTTCATCCAAACGAAAACCTCTATGGCATTGTTTAGAAAAATTTTGGCTTACTTCAACTTACTCCAACTTTGGAAGGAGCAAACTCCTTAAAATATTGTGAATCTATTTTTGGAACTAATACCAACATTTTTACAATTGAATCTGCTTTCATTTGATACAATGTGTATTCAATTTAATTGTTTTTTAGTAATTTTAATTAATTTTATAAAAAAGATGTCTGCATATTATTTTTAGATGACATAATGATTCAGTAAAATGAAAAATCATTGTCTACAATAGTTCATAGTCGAAAATTATGGAAAATTTATATTATAGAACCTTTCATTGTCCTCTTCAAAAGGGTATTTTTATATTTTACTTTTAAATAAAAATTAAGGAAGATACATAGTGTTGCACTAAACATACTTTTTTAAATTGGTCCAATTCAAAAAAGTGTAGTAATTATAATATTCATCTGTTAAATTCAAAACTGTAGATAGAGATTGCTTAGATCGTTGCAACATATTTCATTTTTTATGAACAAAAGTTTAATAATGAGTACATTTACGCTGAAAAACTTAATTCATTATGAGTCCCTTCAGTTTTAAGGAACATATTGTCAAACAATCGCTAAATTGAGATATCAAATGCCAATAAAAAGAAATTCAAAAAACAATCAATAGAAAGCTAACAAAATTCATGACAAGTTTTGTTTTTACTGTAAAGTGAAATTCTAAATAAAAAAAATATATTTGTTTATTAGAAGTTGAAAAACATAGGAAAATATATTTTATTTTCTCAAAAAAAAATGAAAATAAACACCCACATTCATGATTTTACAGAGGTCGACAACACCAAATTCACATATGAAGGAATTTTTGAAAGACAAAAGGGTCATATAGTGCCTTAGGTATTTTCTCACTAATAAGGTATCTACTATGTTGATGCATTTTCACTCATTGCAAAGATGAACTCTATTTGATTGATTCTTTCACGCAATGCTCACTTTCGATGGGAGACATATTAGATGGATATCAAAAATGAATTTGTGCATGGCGATCTCACTCAAGATATTTATTTGAAGCAATCCCATAGTTTTGAGAAGGGTGGTAATCATGTGTGCAGACTAAAAAAATTCTTGTATGGTTAGAAACAGGCCACCAGGGCATGGTATGAGATTATTGGCCATATTTTCCTCTACCTTTATTTCAAATGTTGTGAATTAGATCCTATTATTTATTTATTTCAAGTAAATGATGAAACACTAATTGTTATATTGTATGTGGATGACTTATTCATTACTAGAAGCAATATTAATTTTGGGTTTGAAAAAACAATTAACATATATATATATATATATATATATATATATATATGAGAGATGACCGCCCTTGGTCTATTGCATTTCCTTTGGGGTATCCAAGTTTTACACATGGATAATGGAATATTTGTTTCTCAACCTAAATATGTGTTGAATATTTTATTAAACTTAAAAATGAAAGATTGTGAATCTTGCACTATACTTTATTACTTGGGAGTGAAGCTAACCAAGGAGTGTGATTCTATAAAAGTCAACGATACAAACTATCAATATATTGTTAGTATCCTTATTTATTTAACTCACAATTGACCTAATCTCTCTTTTATTTTTATGTAGTTTCTCAGTTTATGTATTAATCTATAAGAAAGTCACCTTAAAGATACAAAGGGAATTGTTTTTTATATCAAGGGAACTTACTAACTTGGTATAAAGTATTGCAATGGAAAAATGAACTAGTTAGTCAATTACACTAACTCAAAATGGGCTAGAGTTGGTGACGATATGAAGTTCACATCTGGCTAGTTGTCTATAATTGGATCTAGACCCATTGTATATCCTTGTAAAAATGGAAGGTGGTTTATTTATTAACCACATAAGTAGAATATCATGGTATAGTGCATGTTGGAATAGAGGTAATGTGAATTTGACATCTCGTGAAAAAACTTGATTTTCTAGTTGAGTCATCAATTTTGATATATCGTGATAGTCTAAGTGAGATATAGGTTTCCAATAATCTTGTTTCTCATAACAAAATGAATCATGTAGAGATCCATGCTCATCACTTAAGATGGTTAGTATAATAAAATGTCATGATTCTTGTTTATTGTAGAACATATGATTACATTGTTTATATATTTATGAAGACCCTCTCAAATGCCATGTTTATGAAACTTTAGGTTATGGTTGGGTTTCAGGAAGATGTGATTAGGGGACGGGTGTAAAAAAGTAATTTTACTTCCTAAATCTCCAAAGCATTATGCTACTATTTAGGAGGTGTTAGAGAAATAGGCTATGTAGCTTCATTGCACCTTCGAATCTTTTAGAGACCTATAATTGACAAATTGATAGTTGATTAAGTGAGTCAACTAAGTGGTCCAATAAGAGATTGACTTGATGGTTGACTAAGTATTTGACTAGTTGGGTAGCTAGAACATAGCAATCGATTGATGCACAACATAAGGTATAAATTAAGGACTTTTGTATGTGCACTAACCAATTTATGTGGACCTCATGTTCCTCGCTACAATGGATTTGGTCACATATTCATATATAAGATGGCTAGATGAATTTCTCTAAAAATGAAAGTGAGTGATGTAGTGTGTGATATGAATGATGTGTGATGCTCAATTGTGCTAAGTGTTGTAATGTTCTCTTTAGAGACCACCCCTCTCCTGGAATACTAACTCTCTAATCTACATAATCCTCTAATTCTACAATATGCTCCCTAATACATAGTGGAATAAACCCAATAGTCGACATCATAAATGTTGTCAGTTGATTAATTTGAACTAGGAAAATGGAAAAAAAATGCTTAAATGTTATTTATTTTATTTTCAACTTTATACCAACAATCATAAATGGAGTGAGAACAATTTCAATCCTCCAAGAATTACCATAGGGTTAAAATACGACAGAGATTTTGTTTGGTCATATATCATGAAAAATAAAAGTGACAGCACAAATGTTGCTTGCTAGATTACTCTATACTAAAAAGGTGATCAAGTAGTAAATGAAATTTATGATATCAATTTTATTTTCAAATTATATCTACCAACTAGAAAAATGTCACTCGACCGTAGGATTGAAAATAAACTAGTAGTGCTTTTGCTAGTTAATACATGGTTGAAAATAAAACTAGCAACATAAGAATTTCCACTTGATAAAATACACAAAACAAAAATAAGACTAATTGTAACTACATTTTAAACATTATTTTAAAAAATGAAGCCTACCGCCCTATGTAAACATGGTGCCTCGTTGATGGTTTAGACGGTGATTGATTGTCCACATGTCATTTACACCTGAGTATAAACAAAAATAAGAGGGTGATCAAGTATCCACATGTCAATTATACCTGAGTATAAACACAAACACTAGATCAAGGGTTTGTTCAGTTTTATGGTAAAAATGTCCCTCTCCTTTGTTGGTCATTGTTAAAAACACTACTGCAAATATATAGGAAAATTTGTGAGTAAAAAAACAAACTTAAGGAATCTAAGGAAATCTTTGGTAAATTTCCTAAAATCATGAAAATCATAATTTAAAAAAAAAACTAGAGCTATATTCTTTAAATTCTCTAAATAACACAAAAAAAATGTAAAAGTGACATGTCCATTTTTCTTTTAAAAAAATTATAGAAAAACAAGTAATTTTTTTTTTTAAGTCAAAAAGGGTGTTACCTGCTATATTATATTAACAAAAATACAGAGAGGTACAGCAGTGCCGCTGCCACCAAATGTGCTTCCATTTTACCGGAAACCAGCACAATTTGGGGCACATAAGTAGCTTCTAGGATAAAAAACCAAAATATTGTTTCGCCATCTTTCTTGTCTGAAGGAAACCAGGAAAGATGGCAATATATTTTCTTGACTATGGACAGCAAGATTACAAACCAGAATGATAAAGACAAGATCAAATACCTGGTGACCTGTCGTTCTCGTCCTCCTGCCACACTACTCTGGCCTGAATGACAAATGGTTGGGCACACGTTGGGCATTTTCGATTCGTCGGGGCCTTGGAGTAAGCGTCCAGAAGTATATCCAAACAAAAAGAAAGACGCACCAGAGCTCACAGTCGACAGGGAATTGTAGAGAAAGAATGAGCCGACTGCGACCAGACCTCTTTGCTTTCACATTCTTCTGAGACAACTACACCTGGCTTCACTTTAACTCTACCATACTTAATGCTTGCAGTGTTGGCCCTTTCGCATGAGGGAGAAGTCGCTCACCCCGAGGTCGCTTGTAATGGCTTTCTCCCATCGTTAATGCTGAATAGATGAGGAGCAGCCTATCGCATTTAAACCTGGGCTGGGCTCTATGCCAGAAAGCCATATTGCGCAACGTGTCACCCCATCTGGGGGAAAAAACAAGTATTTTTAAAATGATTAATATAAATATTTTTTTGTGAATTCAAAACATAAATATATGTAAAAAAGGTTTTAAAATTTTCAAAATTTCTAAAATTAGCTCTAACGAAAATCCATTCCTTTCCATAGAAGAGAGAACAAAATTTCTACCATGTTTTGATAATTCAAACTCATATGCCATATCAATATTATCCATTTTCAACACTTAGAGAAGTGACACATGGCTCTAGCAGCCACTCTGAGGTCGTAGAATGTGAGCATGATGGGAGTTATAACTCGGTGTGGGAGGTATTTTTTTGAGTATTTACCTCCCATCACCTCCCGAGTTCATGCACTCCAAATAGTCTCTTTTGCTCCTGCCATGGATGGGAGCTCTATTAAACATGATGCACAAAGGACTATGTAGGTTGATAGGTAGTACAACTCACATGATCCTCCACTGGTCGATCACTATGAGCTCTTCAATGGATATTGATGATGCAAACGGCTCCATCCTGACAGATATTATGTATGTGCATGGGAGGAGGTTGCAAAATTTTGGTGATAATTCATCTTTGATTTTTTTCTTGTTACTCTTGTTCTTCATTTTTCAGAGGTCTGCAATAGTGGGATTTTGTGGCTTGGGGAGTTTGTAGTTGTGGGTGCCTACAATCAGAGAGTTTTTAGTATTTTTTTTTTTATTCATGGTCTCTATGTATCAGACTTGTCAGAGGATAGATACTTGTTTCGACACAATATTTCATGGTTTTTGAACAGCTAGCCTAATTTTCCATAGGGCACACCAGCAAATTTATTTGTTTTTGATGAAAATTTGGCTTATCTTCTAGCCATATTGTTATCTATGTACATTTTATTTATATAGAAATAGAAAATCATACCCTGCTTATTTAAAAAAAATATTGTCCATTTTCAAAATATCATTTTGCCATTATTTTACACACAAGTTTTGCATCCTACATTTTCAACCTATTTTTTTAGGAGTTTCTTATGTTCTTTTTGTGATGTTAACAAAAAAAAAACATTTAAACTCAAATCTAAATTATATTAACCCCTCCTTACATCTAGATTCTAAACCAAAAAAACAATCATCCCCCATTTCCCTCGATCCTCTTACCCCACATATTACCCCTTATTCCCTCCTCAAACTACATACTACTCTATTCAATGAATCTAACTTCTTATTTAACATAATAATTAATATATATATTGCATTCTACAGTTTAGTATGGAGAATGATGCAGGAGCATCGCTTTCAAGAACGCGGAGAAAGACCCATCAACGTCTAGGAATCTGTATGGGATCTCAACACTGGTAGTTGCAGGAAACATTTTGAAGTACGCCTTAACTCGGCGCCGGAATAATATTTTGAGGCACGCTTGAGAAATCGCGAGCGAAGAAGTGGGAGTTTCCACTCTGGCTCTGGAATGTGATTGCATTAAAATAGTCGTAGGATAGGTTGTGATGTAGACAAGTAGCCAGGAGAAACCCTAGGAGCCTGTTTACGGGCGAAATTGACCGTCCGTCAAATGGAAGAGCGAGTCTGGTCCAGGGTTGTCTAAATAACCCAAGCTGTTTGGTGTAACTCGTTCTGACAGGGTTTAATGGCTCTGTTATCCAATCTAAGAATCCTAAAAAAAATGAATAAAAGAGAGAAATAAGTAACTAATTACTAAACACACTATATATATGTACATATGTTCAAATGTAACTATAGTAGTTGTATTTAAGCAGAATATATACAAGTCTCGTTTATTTACATGATTTACAAGATGCAAGTTTTAATCAAAACTTACGAAAATCGATGTGAAAAATGATTGCTTCTAGGAAGCAAATAAAGAAAGAACATAAAAATATTTATTGTTTTTCTTTTATAAATTTAAAGAATCTTGCAAAAAGGTTAATGAAACATGAACATGTGGATAGTCAAAGCTGAACCATACATTCTAGTTTTAATGATATGTAAATGACAGAAAAATACAAAGAAATTATCCTATTAATGAATTAGTGAGGTGTATCCAAGAATCTGCATGAGTGGTGAACATCCAACTGCCATGTCCAAGAGAGAAATCTACAATGAACCTTATTACTGTTCTAAATAAATTTAGAATAGGTATTGATAGCTTAGGTTTTAATGACAGAAAAGGAAACACAAACATAAACCTGTGATCTCATAATTATACATGATTACAGCAAGATAAATCTGGAAGCAATCTATGCATTTTATCATTCAATTTAAAACTCAAAGATAAATCCCATTATTTAAATCGAAGATATAATCACAGCATTTATATTTTGATGAAGCAAATGACAGATGGTATTTATAATATAAATCTCCTACACATCACAAATCATTTAATCTAAAGATATCAGACCTTCACATGTAACATGATTAAAAAAAACATTAATAACAACATTATAAACAAAAGGCTAAAGCTAAAATGCATATATGTTGTTATATTAAGTTTTTTGAATCACTTGTCCATTCTGTAGTCCTGGAAGAAATTGTTTGGATAATAGACTTTAAAGATTGAAAAAATTAATACATAAATGATAATAATTAACCATGTATTGATAAAAAAAGACTAAAGCTATTTAAATCAATGCATAATCAATTATTCCAAGAATATGAATATATTATAATGAAAATAAAACCATTTTACTTACAGGACAAAAGCCATTAAGCAACCTCGAATTTCATATTCTTCTTTAAAAATACTCGTCCATTCTCCCAAAGCTTCCAGCCATCCATTACTCCATTTGAAAAGAAATAAAAAGTTTGCAAAAACAATAATATACAAAAGAGAAAGGATTAAAATCCTCCTCTCCAATTTTGTTTTCCCTTTGGCTCTGATCTTTCTCATATATTTATAAAATGAATGAACAGTCTGGGCGTCACTATTAATTTCCGCCATCTGAAATTTGCCTCTAAAAGAGACTCAAATATCTCTCAAATCGTGCATTTCTTTGGTAAAATATCTAAGAGGAAGGTAAATGGGTCCATTTGGGTTCTGGGTTTTCAACCGTTTCTTCTAACTCCTCACGGTTTGGCTGCAATTAGTTATGAACAATCGCATGTCTGATCTTGACGCCTTTCCAAATTTTATCTGTTGTTGCTCATAAAATTATTTGTAGCAATCCAAAATTATTTTTGGATCAATCATATTGAACGTATTTGGATAATAAAATCAAGCCATGATCAGATCTGTATCAAATATTTAATAATAGAAACCTGTGAAACAAAAAGAAACCTAAATTAAAAACCTAAAAATTGTGAATAAAACAAAATCTAGAAAAATAAAAAATGAATTTAAATTAACTATAACTTATAAACAAACATTATTTATAGTTTGTTTTCAAATATGATCTAGAAGCTTCAAGTTAATGGAGAAAAAATATTAATTTTAGTTTTTTACAAAATCAAACAAAATCAAACAAATGATAGATAATTATTTGATTATTATTATTTTGAAATGAGATGCAAAATGAAAAAAAGAATTTAATTAATTAACATCACCAAATGATTTCATGAAAATGAGAAACCAACCAAGATATTATTTGATGAAGTATTGAACACATTATTCAAAATAGTCAAACTTGGTAATAGGCAAAAGAATGAACACATAATCATAATTTAAATGAAAGTAAACATTTGATAAAAATTAACGTTTTGTTTAAATTGAGATTTTTATGCTCGTTTCTAACTTTTGACATATACTCTTCTAATAAATGTCTTATACTAAAGTGAATGTCTTAAGTCTGTCTCAAAGCAAGCCAAGGAATGGAATTATTTGAAAAGGTTGATTCTGTAGCTCATTATAATTATCAAGATTCTAATGGGGGCCCTTTAAATTTTGTAAAAATACAAGGGGAGTTGTTGGCGCCCAACAGAGCCCTCTAAGATAAATAGAGCTTTTGTATGCCCAAATGAGGTTGGCTACAGATTAGATAATTACAAGTTAGATAGTTGCAAGTTAGGAGGATATTTCTGAGTTTTCAGTTTTTGTTTTGATTTCAGTTGTAGCCATTTTCACTTTGAATATAACAGAGGAAAATTGACCCAATGCATGGTGTGGACATTGTTTGCAGTTCTCTGTTATTATGATTTCATGAATGAATGAATGAATTATGTTATGGATAGATGGAACTGTGAATGTTAGGATAAGTTTCAATTGTTTCTTTTCTGACAAGTGGTGCAAAGTGTGCACACAGAACACAAGGAGTGCATTGACAGAATCTGTTTTGGTTCCAAAGCTCAGAAGAGATAGAACAAAACTTTTCTCTTTGCAAGGAGTGAAAAGAGACTAGTGCAAGGCGTGCACAGTCATCCGTGAGAACCCAAAACCTTGTGTAAAAGGTCTGGTGCAAGGAGTGCACAGATTCGAGATTCGACTAAGTGTCAAAGAGGCTTTGAAATAAGTCAAAGAACCAGAAAAGGAGAATGCCAGGAGGGCGAGAGGAATTTATCTTCGAGAAATCCTTAGGATCTAAGTTATCAAAGTCCCTGGAATGCAAGGAATGCAGGGGAAATCAAAGCCTTCATGAGAACAAGCTCAGGAGCAATAACACTTTTCATAAGTGTTAACGAGATCCAAGAAACAGGCTCATAGGAAGGACAAAGGTCTAAGCCTTTGAATCCTTCGAAAATCTTCTAAGTCTAAAGAAAGTGTAAGTTCTAGGGGAAAGATCTAGACTGTCTGATCAACGTCCAGACAATGAAGAGCAAGTGCAGAGGAGGGAGGATCTCAACCGTTCAGTCTGAGCGCAAGATAATCATAATCGTCTGATCAAGGTAAAGTGCACTAGCATTAAAGATTGAAATCACACAGGAGGAACAAGGTCACGAAATTTCGAAATCATCGGGACCATCCATCGTCAAGGAGGACATGTGGCAAGAGATAAGCGTTTTGATGACTCGTGGCTCAAAGGAGTCAAAGGTTGAGTCGTGAAAATTTGAGAAACGTGAAATCGTGACTGGATCTGAGCCATTGAGCAAGGGAGAGATCTGGACCATCGATCTAGGGTCATCACGATTTCGTCTATCAGGGAAACGAAGGTAGTAGGGCTCCCAGAGTCGTAAAACGTGAAATCACGATGTACCTTTCACTCAAGTGTGTGGTCACTGCCAGCGGTCACGAAGAGAGAGGGGATAGCATGCGCTAGGCTCCTTTCGAGATTTTGGAGGTCAGTAGAGTCGGGGTGACTCACGTGAAAAGACCTGATACACAGATTCACGACATGCCTTTTGATCAGGCAAGTGGTCATAGTCATGGTCACGTAAAGGAAAGGGCTTAGCCAAAGAGGAGCTAGTGCCCATTTGGCGTTGAGGTTTGAACAACACTCAGCAAAGAACCTGCAAGACTCATATGACCTGTGTATTTACAAGAAGGACCTATGTAAGTGGGTTTGGGGTCTAGTAGAGACCCGAAGAGTCAATCAAACTCAATTTCTTGATCAATCCTAGACCGAGAGGTCGCATAGCCCTTAGGAGAGAAGGGGGGTCTGCATCAAGTGGTATCAGAGAATAATTTTTCCTGTAGATTTCAGGCAAAGGAGAAAAAGGACTCGAAGTTGTACTCTGTGTGTGTGACAAATAGTCAACACAATGCTGCCAAGGAGACGAGTGGAACCACCTTTGGCCAATTGAGTTGTAGAAAGAGATATTTGAGAACTTCGTGCAAGATTAGAGGCGATGGAGGCAACACAAAGATGAGCACCTCATGTTGGAGACGTCAATGATGAAGAGAGAGAATAAGCAGTAGGTGAGAATGTCATCGGAAAAGCTGCAAGAGAGGATGTTGTCGAAGAACGCTTGCTGGACTATGAAGATGTCGATGAAGAGAGAAAGGTGAAATAGGCTATCACCCGACTCAAAGGACATGCAACATTGTGGTGGGATGAACTACAGGTTGAGAGGAGGAGTCAAGGAAAACAAAAGATAAAGAATTGGGATAGAATGGTAGCTAAGTTGAAGGCTAAATTCATGCCCAAAGATTATCAGATCAATATGTTCAGGAAAATGCAGAACCTGAGACAGAAGGGGATGACATTTAAGGAGTACATCGAGGATTTCTATAGGTTGAACATCAAAACTGGACAAAGAGAGAGAGAGATAAAGAAAAAGTAGCCAGATATATAAATGGCCTGAGATATGAAATCCAGGATGAGCTCAGCATGATGTCAGTAAGAACAGTGGAGGATGCTTATCAGTTTGTGTTGAAGCCAGAGGAGAAGTTGGCTAGAAAACAAAGGCAACAAGGAAGAGGAAAAGGCCCAGTCCCAAACAGAGGTAAGGGAGTTACCCATGACAAGGCACATAAGTCAAAGGATGAGACTAAGAAACCACACAGTCACTCGGAAAGAGGAGGAAGTTCACTAGAAAGACAGGGTGGTGGAAGAAGGTCTCCTAGAGGAAGAGGAAGAAGAGGAGGAGGAGAAGTAAGATGCTACATGCCTATGGAAAAATAGGGCACATGTCTTGGGACTGGCTCGAGAAAAAGAAATAAGGAGGAGGTGAAGCTCACATTTTAGAAGCACAGAGAAGAGATGTTGAAGCAGAAGGAACAGAGGATGGAAGATCCATGATGTTGAAGAAATTTCTCTTAAAGCCAGAGGTAGAAGTTGAGAGGCTAGTGTAGAGGAACAGTCTCTTCAGAACAACTTGAAAAAACAAAGACAAAGTATGCAAGGTGATAATTAATAGTGGGAGCACTGACAACTTAGTATCCACAAAGATGGTGGAGAAATTGGAGTTAGAGACAACTGCACATATGAAGCCATACAAAGTCTCATGGTTGCAGAAATGACACCAGGTAATGGTTACTAAACAATGCTTGGTTGAATTTAAGATAGGATGATATAGAGATGAAATTATGTGTGATGTAATTCCCATGGAAGTATGCCATATTTTGTTGGGAATACCATGGTAGTTTGACAGAAATGTCATTCATGACGGAAGGAAGAATACATACACCTTGGAGAAGAATGGTAGAACACACATGTTGTTGTCAATAGAGGAGAATAAAGTGAAATAGGAAGCCAACACAAGAATACTTCTCATGAGTGGGAAGGAACTCGTAAATGAACTCAAGGAAGAACAGGAGATGCAATTCATTGTGGTGAGGAAAACTAGGGTTATCCTTACAAGTACTTCAATGGATGATTTTCATGAAGAAGTTTAGGAATTGTTGGATAATTTTGCTGACATAGTGGTGGATGAGTTGCCTAACTCATTGCCACCCATCAGAAGTATCAATCACCATATTGACTTGATACGAGGATCAAGTCTTCCAAACAAAGTGACATACAGATTGACACCTCGAGAGAATGAGGAAGTGAAGAACCAAGTCCAGGAACTATTAGACAAGGGTTTGGTCAGAGAGAGCTTGAGTCCATGCACAGTACCAACTGTGTTGAGTCCAAAGAAGGATGGAGGATGGAGAATGTGTACAGACTCAAGAGCCATTAACAAGATCAGCATCAACTATAGATTTCCTTTACCAAGAATGGATGATTTAATGGACTATTTAAGTGGAGCAAACTTATTTTCTAAGATAGATTTGAAAAGCGGAAATCACCAAATTAGAATGAGGGAAGGTGATGAGTGGAAGACAACCTTTACGACAAATAAAGGGTTGTATGAGTGCCTTGTTATGCCATTTGTCTTAAAAAATGCTCTGAGTACTTTTATGAGATTGATGAATGAAACACTAAAAGATTTCATTGGCAAGTTTGTGGTTGTATATCTGGATGATATACTGATCTTTAGCAGTTCTAAAGAGGAGCATTTGAGGCACCTAACATTAGTAATGAAGAGACTACAACAAGAGAAGTTGTTGATAAATCTGAAGAAGTCCTCTTTTATGAAGACGTAACTCATTTACTTGGGTTTTGTGATATCTTCAAATGAACTGAAGATGTATCCTGAGAAGGTGAAAGCAATCAAGGAATGGTTGTCACCGAGGAGCATGTTTGAAGTAAGAAGCTTCCATGGATTAGCGATATTCTATAGGAAGTTCATCAGAGACTTCAATGGAATTTGTGCACTAATGATGGATACAGTGAAGAAGAAGCACAAGTCTTTTAAATGGACAGAGGAAGCTGAGAGGATCTTCAATATACTGAAGGAGAAAATAAGAAAATGACCAATTATGGTCTTGCCGAATTTTGAAAAGACATTTCAAGTGAGATGTGATGCAAATGGAGTTGCAATAGGAGCAGTTTTGAGTCAGGATAATAGACCTGTTGCCTATTTCAGTGAGAAATTGAATGAGACCAAGAGAAAATACTCCACGTACGATAAGGAGTTTTATGCCATAATTCAATCCTTGAAGAAGTGGAGACATTACCTTGTCCCACAGGAATTTATCTTGTATAGCAATAACCAGGCTTTACAATTTAGAGGAAATATTGAATCAGAGGCATGAAAAATGGGTTGAGTTTATGCAGAATTTTACTTTTGTCCTAAAACATATTGTTAGGAATGCTAACAAGGTTTTTAATGCATTAAGCAGGAGATGCTTGATTCTACAGGAATTTCAGGTGAAGACCTTGGGGTTTGAACACCTTAAGGACATGTATTGTGATGATACATATTTCAAGGAAGCATATGAAGCATGTGCAAATCCTGTGCTAAGAGACAAAAGCCAGTGGATAGAGTATATGATTCAAGAGAGATTGTTGTTCAAGGGAAATTAGTTGTGCATACCAAAATGCTCAATGAGGGATAAACTTTTGAAAGAAAAGAATAGTGGAGGATTGGATGGACATTTCGGCCATGATAACAAGTTTTCATAGTTGAGTAGTTCATACTATTGGCCAGGTATGAGAACAGTACTGATAAAGTTTGTGAACAGATGTAGAATCTACCAACATGCAAAAGGAAAAAGATAGAACACTGGATTGTATCAACCATTGCCAATACCATGGAGGCCTTGGGATGCAATAAGCATGGATTTCGTGTTGGGATTGCCAAGAACGCAAAGAGGATTTAATTCCATATTTTTGGTGGTGGATAGATTTTCAAAGATGACTCATTTTATCCCATGCCAGAAGACCAGTGATGCAACACATGTTGCGAATCTATTCTTTAAGGAAGTTGTAAGACTTCACGGCCTATCCAGAATCATCGTCTCGTACAGAGACACAAAATTTGTTGGTCACTTTTGGAGAACATTGTGGAAGAAGTTGGGGACAAATTTGTCCTTCAGCTCAGCTTATCACCCTCGGAAAGATGGACAGACTGAGGTGGTAAACATAAGTTTAGGAAACTTGTTGAGGAGTCTGGTTACTGAGAACCATAATCAGTGGGATCAGATTCTGCCACAAGCATAATTTGCATACAATGACTCACCAAACATGAGCACTAGAAAGAACGCATTCCAAATATTGTATGGAATGCAACCCAGGGGAGTATCTGAGTTGAGATACTTGGAACAAAGTGAGATCAGGAGTGCTGGAGTAGAAGATTTTGCTGTAGAAATGCAAAAGCTCCATAACCATATCAAAGGACAGTTGCAGAGTTCTAACCAGGAATACAAACGCATAGTTGATCAACATCGCAGAGAACTTTAGTTTGAAGTAGGAGATTAGGTTCTGGCACATCTCAAGAAAGAAAGGTTCTCTAGAGGAACATATAACAAGTTAAAAATGAAGAAGATAGGGCCATGTAAGATATTGAGGATGTTTGATGCAAATGCGTATGAGATTGAGTTGTCATATGGTGTGGGTATATCGCCCATATTCAATGTTTTAGACATGTATCTTTATAGGAAAGATGACACCAAGGGATCAAAAGATCAAGGGAAGATTCAATGGGAGAAACAAATGCCTGTAGTAGAAAAACCATAGATGGAGAAGATTGTTGATAAGAGTATTGGCAAAAAGACCAAAAGGAAGACCTATTTTGAATATCTGGTCAAGTGGAAGGGACACCCAATAGAAGATGTCAGTTGGAAAAATGAAGATGCTATACAAAAGCATGGAAAATCGGTGCAGGAGCTCATGGACATGAGTCCACAAATTTTTGTCAGGGGGAGTATGATGTAGGAGCATCGTTGTCAAGCACGCAGAGCAAGACCCATCAGCATCTGGGAATCTGTACGGGATCTCAACGCTGCCACTTGCAGCAGACATTTTGAAGTATGCCTTAACTCAACACCGGAATAATCTTTTGAGGCATGCTTGAGAAATCATGAGCGAAGAAGTGGGATTTTCCACTCTAGCTCTACAATGTGACTGCACTAAAATAGTCGTAAGATAGGTTGTTATGTAAACAAGTAGCCAAGGGAAACCCTAAGAGCCCTCTGTGATAAATAGAGTTTTTGTACGCCCATATGAGGGTGGCTACAGATTAGATAATTGCAAGTTAGATAGTTGCAAGTTAGGAGGAGATTTCCGAGTTTTCAGTTTTTGTTTTGATTTCAGTTGTAGCCATTTTCACTTTGAATATAAAAGAGGAAAATTGACCCAATGCATGGTGTGGACATTGTTTTCAATTCTCTGTTATTATGATTTCATGAATGAATGAATGAATTTCTTTATGAACAGATGGAACTGTGAATGTTAGGTTAAGTTTCAATTGTTTCTCTTCTAACGAGTGGTGCAAAGTGTGCACACAGAACGCAAGGAGTACGTTGACGGAATCTGTTTCGGTTCCAAAGCTCAGAAGAGATAGCAAAAAACTTTTCCCTTTGCAAGGAGTGCAAAGAGACTGGTACAAGGCATGCATAGTCATCTGCGAGAACCCAAAACCTTGCGTAAAAGGTCTGGTGCAAGGAGTGCATAGATCTGAGATTTGACTAAGTGTCGAATAGGCTTTGCAAGAAGTCAAAGAACCAGAAAAGGAGAATGCCAGGAGGAAAAAATCTGGATAGTCTGATCAACGTCCAGACAATGAGGAGCAAGTGTAGAGGAGGGAGGATCTCAGTCGTTCGGTCCGAGCGCAAGAGAATCATAGTCGCCTGATCAAGCTAAAGTGAACTAGCATTAAATATTTGAAGGTGCACAGGAGGAACAAGGTCACGAAATTTCGAAATCATCGGGACCATCCATCGTCAAGGAGGACACGTGGCGAGAGATCAACATTTCACTGACTCGTGACTAAGAGGATTCAAAGGTTGAGTCATGAAAACTTGTGAAATGTGAAATCGCGACTTGATCTGAGTTGTTGAGCAAGGGAGAGATCTGGACCGTTGATTTAGGGTCATCGTGATTTCGGATATCGGGGAAACAAAGGTAGCAGGGCTCCCAGAGTCGCGAAATGCGAAATCGCGACATGCCTTTCACTCAAGCGTGCGGTCACCGCCAGCAGTGACGGAGAGAGAGGGGCTAGCACTCGCTAGGCTCCTTTCAGGATTTTGGAGGTCGGGAGAGTCGGGGTGACTCACGTGCGAAGACCCGATACGCTGAGTCGCGATGCGCCTTTTGATCAGGTTCGTGGTCACGTAAAGGAAAGGGCTTAGCCAGAGAGGAGCTACTTCTCATTTGGCATTGATGTTTGAACAACGCTCAAGAAAGAACCAACAGGTCTCATGTGACCTGTGTCTTTAGAAGAAGGACTCATGTGACCTGTGTCTTTAGAAGAAGGATCTGTGTAACTGGGTTCGGGGTCTAGCAGAAACCCGAAGAGTCAATCAAACTCAATTTCTTGATCGATCGTAGACCGGGAGGTCACGCAGCGCTTAGGAGAGAGAGAAGTAACACAACATGTTTTCAAATAAATATATATATATATATATATATATATATATATATATATATATGTTTAAAAAAAATTGAAATACAAAAAGTTTTTAGGAAAACCATTAAAACTTATTTAGAAATTTTAAGTAAATAAATTTAAATTTATATTAGTCGATAGAGTTTACAATACACTATTAATTTACATTAATACAATCTCTCAGTCTCTCTCAATCCAGCAAGATAATCAAAGATTCTGTATATCTCAAGATTCAAAATGTAGGATTTTGCATATAGTGAGTTTTGCTAGATTATGTGATTGCAATCTAAGCAATCTGAGTATTAGAATTTCGATCCGAAAATTAGATGTACCAAAAAATTGAAGGTTCGTAAATGTCTATGTTCAACACCACAATCATGCAATTCTAAAAGATCCACAGCTGGAGCGAGGTAGTTTATATCGCAAGCCCTACTAATATCATTGTCAAAAGGAGTGCATCTGAATTCCCTGCTGTTGTTCAGTTATCATTGAAAGAGACTCTCCCTTTCCAGTTATCAGCAGGAAGAAATAATATTGTATTTGAGGATGAACAGTATGACATTAAGTCCTCGGAGTTTGCATAATGCCAACATGAATGACTGCTGTAACGCCAGAGATGATAGCTACGTGAAAGCAGAAGCTCTGTAACGACAGATATTTATGAGACCCGTAATTCATAGGATATTTTATAGAGCAATCTTTTTTTCGGAGTTATTTTTGGGTCAGTCTTTAGGTTATGTAGTTTTAAATTTTCTGCTAATCTAGAATTCTGATTAATTTTCTGAGCATCTGAGTTGGTTTAAAATGGGGCAAACCCCCTACGGTAATAATTTGAAATGCATGGAACTTTGATTCATACTAAACTCAGGCTACCACTGAAAATCTGGCCGAATGCAGGCCCATTTTTTTTTGCCTCGAAAAAAAAGATTTCTCCCTAATTAACTTACTCCATAGAAAGTTAGCATACTCCAAAGAAAATATATATTAAAAAGAATGTGTAAATCTGATTTAATTTTAAACTATATTTATGTAAAAAATTATTTAAATCATTATTTATGAAAATTATCACATTCTAATGTAAAACGAAAAATACTGGTCTTGGTCTTGGTTGTTGAATAGGGCGTACAAAGAATCAAAGTATGTCAAATCAACAATTGCTTTACGATGTAAATTTCCCATAAACAAAGGGGAGGTGTGAATGAAGGTGCTGTACCAGAATTTTGTTATTCCATATAATGCTAGGGGTGTAGACTTCATTTGTTTTCTGAAAATGGAGGTTAAAATAAAATATTATATCTGAATAATCATGAACGGTTATTTTTAAGTTGTTGTGTTTAATGGATTGGTATTATTTAGATTTATAAATCAAAACATATAATAATATAATGTTTTTATTGGTTAGATATTAAATTGAAGTATGAGAATTGTCATGAATGGTTATTTTTAAGTTGTTGTGTTTAATGGATTGGTATAATTTTTAGATTTTAAATATTAAATTGAATTATGAGATTTTTTTATTTGTGAAAAAAAAATTATTTTGGAATCATAATATTATTATTTAATTTATAAAAATATTTTGAAATCATAATATTATTATTTAATTTATAAAAATATATATTTTATTTTTGCATGCTTATAATTAATAGTAAGATATTATGAAAATATTTTATAAATATAAGTATATTATTATGAATATACATGTTATTGTCCCAGAAAAGGAATCAACTTACCTTTTCAGTCCATCTTTTCATATAACCAAAAATTAAGAGTCTCCAGTACATCATTTTACATCTTTACATTCCAAAAATTCATTACAACTTAACTATCAACTCCATCATGCACCTTGAAGTTATATGCATTCCTTCTTATTACAATGGAAAACACAGTCTAATAAATACATCTATCATCATTACCTTGTGAAAGAATTAAAACTGGAACTCCATAGATTCAAACTCTGTCCCTTCATAATATTCATAGAAACCAAAGGAACCAATAGGAAGAGACAAGTCTTCCTTCAACAACTCGTTGGATTTCCTATTATGATCCCTATATATTTTCTTGAAAGAGATTCATTGAAAAGATTGGAGAGAAACTTGAAGATCCTAAAGCAAAGGGCCAAGAAACGCATCCATCACTAAAACATTTTTAGAGTCCTAGTCAATAACTAGCTTTGAGTCACCCATCACCTGCAATTTTCTTACACCCTTTTCTTAAGCTGCCTCCATAAGGGTTCTCAAAGAAATGAATTATTTTTCAAGTCTCTATCCAGGGCATACCTGATATGAATATATAATGATTTTGATTCAGAAAAATCACAACACCCACCTCACAAGCAAGAGGGTGGCATTGGCGAGCACCATCAAAAAATCTCCAAGGGATATCGAAGTCCAATTCTAGCATAATCAGAACCCTTGGATTTTTTTATTTTGGATCAACCATAAATTCCTTGGAGATCTTGATAATTTGACTTGGAGTAACTTTTGGAGGAATATCCACATTTCTAAAAATACTTGAGTTGCACGCCCACCATAAGCCAAAAACCATGATGTGAAGGAAACCTTCAAATTGCTTCACCAATTTTTCCACGAGCCAATCCTTCATGTAATCTTCGAGCCTCCCCTTCAATCAGGAGGACTTTTGATTGAATTCTTACTTCACTGGATTCTCAAAACCTACATTGTATATGGAGAAAAAATAAATATGTGAGAAGAGGATTCCTCATTCATTTTGCACAACACACACCTATTAGGGCCAACCCATTCTATTTTTACGCCATTATCCCAAGTCAATAACGTGTTTCTTAATGTGAACCATAAAGTAATATATCTTTTCAGCAGGGCATGAAGGTTCCAAAGGATGCCCTGCCACCAATTGTTTTCCCTAAAAAACTTATCTTCCATACTATCTAGGTACCCCAATTTAGCTGTGAGTTCCTCAGTTCCTGGGTTTTTAGACCAACAAAGGACATCCTCCTCCTCCTCCTTCAGTATGATATAGTTTGAGACCATCTTACCAATACAATGATTATACTCATCCACTTTAGTGGCTTCGATCCCAATGACTTCCCCCAACTTCCAACTTGACCTCCCTTTGGCTTAGGGAGATTGTGCTTTGGCATATTTCAAGGAGAAAATATCGGTCATGTGAAGGGATCAAAGAACAGAAATCGAAAGACAAAAATCATCCTCTGCCCCTATCCATGGGACTTCCCCAATTCTAACTTTCCTTTCATTATCAATCCTCCACACTGTCCACTTCCCTACAAGAGGAAAAACATTCACTAATTCTTTTCAAGATAATGGACCCTTTAGGAGACTTTCTAGGATTCCTATACTAGTATTCAACTGAAATTCCATACAAATACTTGGATTCATAACCCTTACACATAATGAGATTTTTTGAGTGAGCCTCCGTAGGCTTATGGTAGCAAGGGAATTAGAGAATATGAAAATATTTTTAATCCCCCAACCCGCAATATTTTTAGGAGCTACCACACAACTCCACTTAACCACAGGAATGCCTCTAGACTACTTAGACCATGACCACAAAAACTAAAAACTTGTATTTTTTTATCTTGGAAAGAATTCCTTTAGGCACTATTGCAATCAATGTCCAATAAATTGGTATACTCTCCAAAACTAACTCGAGAAGAAATAATCTCCATCCTCTTGAAAGAAGTCTATTAACCCAAAGAGAAATGTGTGCTTCAACTTTTTTAAACAACCACATCCAATCACCAAATCTGGAATTATCTGGCTTAAATAAAAAACAAAGGTACTTAAACCTGGTCTCTAACTCTCTCCTTGGAAAGGGAATAATATTTTCAATCTACTGAAGCAAGAAATTAGAAACACAATGAGGAATTAGAAATGATTTGTTGATGTTAATTTCCATGCCTTTTTATTTACAGCAAATATCATTTCACACTAGGAGTCGGAAGAAATTGTAACTCCACAATTGATGGTTATTTCAATAGCTTATAGCTCAATAAATACATGAAAATGTGATTGTTGGTCTTCTCCAATGGGTGACCCTTCCTATCAGCTACGATTCTTCATATTTACAATTTATGTTACAAGTAATGCAATCCCAAGGATTATGTGTCCAACATCCCCCCCTTAATCCAAAGGGGTGTGAGTGAGTCCAAGCATCATTCTGAACTTCTCAAAATTTTCTCTTCGAAGTGATTTGGTTCAAAGATGCTCGCAATTTGGTCACTTTTGGAATAATGTCTCAAGTGAATAGTCTTGGCCTCTACATGATATCGAATCAAAAGATAATTTGTGTTGATGTGCTTAGTTTGATCATGGAATCTGGGATTCTTGACCAAATTGATTGCAAAAGTATTGTCAATTAGAAGAGGAGTAGAACTCATTTTTTTCTCCTACAAATATTCAAGTATTTTCTTGAGCCACACAATCTCTTCGTTGCTTATGTAGTTGCCACATATTCTACCTTTATTGTGGAATCTATTGGAAATAATTGTTTGCATGATCTCCAAGAGACAATTGTTGATCCAAGACTCATGAGATATCCTGAAGTTGATACCACAGTTTCTATATCCCCAACAAAGTATGAATCAGAATATCTGATTAGGTTGAAGTTTTCTACCTTAGAGTACCTGATTCCAAAATCTTGAGTTCCTTTCAAGTATTTTAGAACTCTTTTTGCAGCAAACCAATGCCCTTCACAAGGATTTTGCATGAACCTGGAAAGAATCCCAACAACAAATGAAAATTATGGTCTAGTGGTAGTAATATAAATAAGACTTCCCACAAGTTGTTTATACTTGGTTTCATCCTCAAATTCATTCATTTCTTTCAATGTGAGTTTCAAATTTTGTTTCATTGGAGTAGAAACGAGATTTCACTCAACCATGCCAAACTTGTTCAACAATTATCCAATGTACTTATTCTGGGAGATGAATATGTACCTTGGATTTTGAATCACTTCAATGCCCAAATAGTAGTGAAGATGTACCAAATATGTCATTTCAAATCCTTTCTTCAACTCTTTCTTTATGGATGAAATGAAACTCTCATTGTTCCCTGTTATCAACAGATCGTGTACATATACTACAAGATATACAACATTTTTTCCAACTTTATTGACAAACAAAGTTGCATCATCAAGATTGAAATGCTTGAAATTCAATTTCAGAAGATGCTCAGTTAACTTTTCATACCATGATCATAGCGCTTGTTTCAAGAGATATAAGGATTTGATGAGCTTGCATACCTTATGTTCTTCTCCCTTTCACAACAAAGTCTTCTGGTTGAGACATGAACACATTCTCTTTCAAGTCTCCATTCAATAAAGTAGTCTTCACATCCATTTGATGAATTTTCCACCCATTTTGTGCTACTATGGAAAATAGAGTACGGATGGTGAAGTGAGCCATCTGATCAATTCTTATTATTGAAAACCCACTTGCAGCTAATTGGTTTGGTTCCATGTGGAGGATCCTGTAGTGATCCCAAGCCAAATATTTTCTTGGAATCACTAACTACTACTGATCTATTGATGTGCAGGTATTTATTGAGTTATTAAGTGCATACAAGATTCATCAACATATGAAGATCACAATATATTCAAAATGTAGAAGAACAAGAAAAGATCTGACCTTTTTATTATGAGCAATGTAAGATCAATACAATAGATGGCTGATCTGGCATAAACCTCAGATGGTCGTACAAGCAATAGATATGAGCTGCTACAAAATGCTCCCGACAATACAAAATAAGCCTCCAAAGGTTGGATATACAATGAAGACTGAATCAATTAGATCTGAGCCATACTAATGCTCAACCTCCAAGATGGAAAGTGCCACGCCTTGCTAGAATGTTGAAACCCTCAATGATTCATCCCTGCTACCAACAGTGTCCAATCATCTCGAGAAATATGCCAAATGATAGATCAGGCAACTGTAAGGACAACCTAGATGTCCAAATTCCAAAATCCACTCTCAAACCCTATAGATCTGAATTCTTCCACTGAATGGTGCACCCCACTAGATGACTGAAACCCTAGCTGGTTCGGTCCTGATGAAGGAGGCCTCCAAATTCTCTGAAACTCTCCAAGAATATAGATCGGGCTATGAGAATCCCGTGAGAGAAGTTTCAGACTCAGATCTCAAGCAGATCTCGCTAGATCTGAGTTTTATTGAATCACAAGATGTCCCGTATGGCTCCAAGACGTCCCAATTTGTAGACAAATGTAGAATGATGATAACCCTCCAGAAAAGCCCTCAAACTGATGGTCCTACCCCTACAAACAAAACCCAACTGTCGGAATGGCCCCAGACCCTCAGGATAAGCTGGATCGAACCTCCCTCTAGATGATGGTGCACCCTTGCTAGAAACACAAGAACAGTACAGCCTGTTACCTTCTGAAGTGCTAGATGGAGATGGGCTAAGACTAGAATGGTGTGGAGGAGTCTTTCATCCCTGAGACCAAGCTACGGAACAAGGTGAGTGGATATTTCACCACTGAGTTGCTCACAAGGGTTTGTACAACAAAACCCCCAAACTGAATGCTCAAGAGCAATAGAAAATGCTAATCCAGAACCAGAATGAGTAATAGGTGCACCCTAGCCTCTTACTTATACTTTTCCTTCTAATTCTTTGTTGAGTTAGTTTAACTCCCAGGGTTAATTTTCTATTCTTTTGTTGAGTTATCTTTTACTCCTTTATCCTTTTCCTTTCTTAAGTCAACTTAAAAATATACCTTTTAACTTCTTGACTTTCCCCCCTCAGTGTGAGACTATGACCTAGTGGGGGTGCCCAGGCCACTGAGTCTCTTCATCACCTCTCTAAGAGGTGGGGGACATTACAGTCTCCCCTACTTGAAATTGCTTGTCCTCAAGTAATTCCAAACCTGCTTTTCTAACCACGTGCTCCTGCTCCCAAGTGGCATCCTCAATGGGTAAGTCCTTCCACCTGATCAGATACTCCTTGATGATTTGGTTTCAGAGCCTCTTCTCTCGGACTTCTAACACCTCCTCTGGAATCAAAACAAGATGTCCCTCCTCATCCATGGGAGGAAATGCCTCAATAGGCCTGACGTGTTGACAGAGGGCTTTCTTAAGGCACGAGACATGGAAGACGTTGTGAATTTTTCTACCCTGTGGAAGCTCCAGCTCATAAGATACTGCCCCTATCCTCCTGCTGACTCTGTAAGGTCTAAAGAAATGTGGTTGCAGTTTCTCTGCTCCGCTTCTTTTAATGGAGGCCTGCCTGTATGGTTGCAACCTCAAATAGAATAAATCGCCAAACTCAAAGGTACGATCAACTTTGTGCTTGTCTTCTTGGAACTTTTGCTGGTTTTGTGCCCTCTGTAAATGATCCTTCAATTCCCTGAGAATGTCTTGGCTCTGTTGTATCCAATCTTGTAACATCGGTGCCCTGCTGTCACCAAATGCAATCTCCACAAATGATAAAGGATCATAGCTATATAAATCTCTGAATGGTGACATGCCAATGGACATATGTTGGGTGGTGTTGTAGCAATATTCTCCCAAATGTAATCATCTGAACCATGCTTTCTGTTGTCCTGCTACATAGTTTATGAGGTAACCTTCCACCCATTTGTTAACTATCTCAGTTTGACCATCCGTCTAAGGGTGATATCTAGTACTAGGAGTCAATGTCGTACCCACTAATCTGAACAACTCTTGCCAAAATGTACTCATGAATCTGTTGTCCCTATCACTGATGATGGTTTTGGGTAGGCCGTGTAGTTTGAACACGTCTCTGAAAAATAATTCGGCCACCTGTGCTGCACTGAAGTCTGTGGCTATGGGAAAAAAGTGTGCAAAATTCGTCAACCTATTTACCACCATGAAAAATGCAATCTTTCCCCTGTTCTCTGGGTAACCCGGTGATGAAATCCATGGATATACTTTCCCACTTGTGCTTTGGAATAGGTAGGGGTTGCAACAGTCCTGCAGGGTGTGTGTGCTCATCCTTGTTTTCTTGGCATTTAGTGCATTCTTTGACATGCTTCATCACATCTTCCTTGAGGCCTTTCCATGCAAACCTCTCTCTCACCTACCTGTACGTCTTACTGATGCCCTGATGCCCTGCTACTGGTGAGTTATGACATGCATGCAGGATCTTAGCTTTGAGAGATGATCCATGAACTAAAAAGATTTGGCCTGTGTAATAGATGAAGTCATTTATGACCCTAAAGTTGTCATGTTGTATTTGCATGTCCAACAATTGACAAGCGAACTGATCCTTTGCATATTCCACTATCAAGTGTTCCTTCCAGTTGACTGACATACCGGACATCGCAAAAATGGATGGCCTTCTGGATAATGCATCGGCCACGGCGTTGTTCTTCCCTTTGATTAATTCAATGTCAAAGTCGTAGGCCTGTATTTTTCTTACCCATTTTTGTTGCATTTCATTCAAATCCTTCTGCTCCAATAGATATTTAAGACTGTTATGGTGTGATTTGACCACAAACCTTGCACCTACCAAATATTGCCTAAATTTGGCTAATGCATGCATGATAGCCAACATTTCTTTGTCGTAAATGTTGTAAAGTAGTTCAGGACCCCTGAGTTTCCAGCTTTCATAGGCAAGGGGGTGCCTGTTCTGCATCAACATGGCCCCTATGCCTTCCCTTGAGGCATCACACTCCAAAGTGAAGGGTATGCCGAAATCAGGAAGAGCTAGAACTGGGTAGGTGCTCATGACCTTTTTCATTTTCTCCATTGTGACTTGGGCCTCATCATTCCATTTGAAGGACCCCTTTTTGGTCAGGTTAGTCAAGGGTGCACACAGTTGAGAAAACCCTTTGACAAATTTTATGTAGTATGACATGCATAGGCCCAGGAATCCCCTCAATTATGTGAGTGTTTTCGGAGTAGGCCATTCTTTAATGGCTGTTATTTTCTCCTGGTGTACTTGTACCCCTTTTTCCCCTATGATGTGTCCCAAGTAAAGCACTTCTGTCATTCCAAACTCACACTTGGATTCCTTGGCGTATAGTGACTGTTCTTCCATGATTGACAGGATTTGGTCCACATGTCGAAGGTGTTCCTTTTGGGTCTTGTTGTAAATGAGCAAGTCATCAAAGAATACCGACAAGTGTTCCTCAGTTGTTTGTTGAACACATGGTTCATGCAAGACTGAAATGTGGTTGGGGCATTGGTTAACCCAAAGGGAATCACCAAAAGATCGTAATGGCCGTAGTGATACCTAAAGGTTGTTTTTGAGATGTCCTCCTCCCTCATCTTGATTTGATGGTAGCCTGAGTGAAGATCAATTTTTGTGAAATATATAGCTCCATGTAGCTCATCCAACAACTCATCAATCCTAGGTATGGGGTACTTATTTTTTATCGTCTTTTTATTCAAAGCCTGGAAGTCAATGCATATTCTCATCATTCCATCCTTCTTCTTCACCAAGACGACTGACGAAGCAAATGGGCTTGAACTCGGTCTGATGTGTCCCATGTCTAGAAGCTCCTTGATGGACTTCTCTATCTCGTCTTTATACTTCTTGGGATGCCTATAGGGTATGGTGATAACAGGCTTAGCCCCTGCTTCTATCTTAATGATGTGCTCAAACCCCCTGTCTGGTGGCACACTTGGAGGAATCGACCCAAACACTTGCTAGTGCTTGCCAAGGATTCTTTTGATATCTGGTGTGTAGTGCACCTTTCCCTTCTCATCCACCTGTGTTGAGACCTTACATTCCGCTACGTATACAATTTCTTCCCTTTTGAAGATGGCTTCCATCCTCTTGGCCGTGACCACTTTGGCAGAGTTACCTGTCATGCCTCTGAGCACAACCTTTCATCCTCCTTCCTCTACAAAGGAAATTTCCATGGTCTTGTAATTTGTGGTGATGGGTCCTAAAGTGTTGAGCCACTGCACCCCTAGGATGATGTTGGTATCGGGGAGATCCATCACATACACATCCTGAACTAACTCATGCCTTCCCAAGGTGAGTTTCATACCTGGTATGTATCTGTTACA
>ML797784.1:51580-68713 GCA_009831015.1 Picea engelmannii | reverse complement strand
CTCTTCAGTAATGCTGCATCAATGAAATTGTGGGAAGCTCCTCCATCAATCAGAACTGACACTCTCTGTCCTTGCAAGACCCCTCTCATCCTGAAGGTGTTGAACTTGGGTACCCCGCTAATAGATGCCAATGTAGCCTTATCTCCAGCCACACAGTCTAGTTCTGGAACCTCCTCTTCTGCTGCCTCTAACGTTTCAGCCTCCATGTTTTGTATCTGACCATACTCATCCTCTTCTTCGTCATCTGAAGTGACCTCAATGTAATGTACCTATCCTCATCCCATGCACTTGTGTGAGGGATTCCATGGCTCCTTGCATGTGAAGAAAAGTTGCTTCCTTCTCAGTTCTCTCCTGGTGTTGTCATCTATTCTGCCACGACCTCTATCATGACCCTTAGGGTCAGGTCCTCCCTAAATTATTGGAGGCCTTTGATCTCTTCCACCATTGTTAATAAGTGGTCTGGGTATGAATTTTGGTTTAGCAGCTTGTACCTAGATCCCTCGTCTTCCAAATGGTTTCTTGTAGGCTGGTAGGCTTGAAGGCCTTAACCCAACCCTTCAAGGGTTCCATCAATCCTTCTGTAAAGAGCATCATGAGCCTGGTTGGGGACATATCTTTCACCATCACTGCCAACCTCTCGAACTCATCAATGTATGCCCCAGTCGTACTTGTTTGCTTGAGTTGGGTGAGCTCTCGGAAATGTAACTCAGGATCTCCTAGATCAAATCTATCAATGAGCCTCTGAGTGAATTCTGTATAGGATACAATCTAGTTGCGGCCGAGTGTGGTGAGCCCATGGTACCACCAGTCATGGGCCTTTCCATCCAAGTACTTAGTGGCAAACTTGATGGCCTCCATCTCTCTCATGGGGTTAAGCTGCAGGTAAGTATCTATCTTTTGCACCCATGCTTGTGTTGTCATCTTAGCCATACCATCGAAGTATGGAATCTCTATCTTCCCTGACCTTCGCTCAAACTCAAAGCTTCCTCTATGGTTCGTCCTAGGCTAGTTTCTGAACCTGAGTTGACAATACTGGTCTAGGGACATTTGTCTTTGCACTTTCATATCCAAGTTGTAGTATTCCCTGGTACTCCTAGCTAATTGTTCCACAAAGTATTCAACCTGTTCTTGTTTCCCTTTATCATCTGTGAATGTGGGCATGTATGGTCTAGGGTTAGCTCTGCTACCTGAGTGTCGGCCTAGCTGTTCATCTGTGAACATTGGAATGTATGGCCTATGATTGGCCCTGCTACCCATATGCCCATGGAATGTGCCACCTTCTAGACTTCCTTCAGACCTCGGTGCTTTCTCCGGGTTATATCTTACTTCCTCATGGGTTCCACCGGAACCCCCATCCTCCTTGTTCCCATACATATCAGGATCCTTGCCTCGATGGGTTACTTGCATCAGAAGGTCAATTATCCTAGTTTGGTTCTCGTTCATTTTCTATAGATTCTCATCAACTTTCTTCAAGGTTTTAGAGATTTCGGCCTATCCCCTTCTATTGGTTTCCTGATAGTCATCCAACTGTCGGACCAATGTGCTTTTTGTGCGGTTCATGTTTTGTTGGAACTTACCAAAATTCGGCTACTAATAGAGCCAAGCCCTGAGGCTCATGGTCATCCCCTGACCCTTCCATTTCTGCCTCTGTTTCACTGTTGTTTTTCTTCCTCTGACCCATAACAATTCCACTGTACTTCTGCATACGTCGATCTCTCCACATGTTTGGAGGATCGAAGCTCTGATACCACTGTAATGATCCCAAGCCAAATTTTTTCTTGGAATCACTAACTACTATTGATCTATTGATGTGTAGGCATTTATTGAGTTATTAAGTGCATACAAGATTCATCAACATATGAAGATCACAATATATTCAAAATGTAGAAGCACAAGCAAATATCTGACCTTTTTATTATGAGCAATGTAAGATCAATACAATAGATGGCCAATATGGCATAAACCTCATATGGTTGTATAAGCAATAGATATGAGATGCTACAAAATGCTCCCGACAATACAAAATAAGCCTCCAAAGGTTGGATATACAATGAATACTGAATCAAGTAGATCTAAGCCGTACTAATGCTCAACCTCCAAGCTGGAAAGTGCCACGCCCTGCTAGAATGCTGAAACCCTCAATGATTTGGCTCTGCTACCAAAAGTGTCCAATCATCTCGAGAAATATGCTAAATGATAGATCAGGCAACTGTAAGGACAACCCAGATGTCCAAATTCCCAAATCCAGTCTCAAACCCTGTAGATCTGAATTCCTCTACTGAACCATGTGCCCCACTAGATGACTGAAACCCTAGTTGGTTTCGTCCTGATGAAGGGGGCCTCCAAATGGTTTGAAACTCTCCAAGAATATAGATCGGGCTATGAGAATCCCATGGGAGAAGTTTCGGACTCAGATCTCAAGAAGATCTCCCTAGATCTGAGTTTTACTGAATCACAAGATGTCCCCTATGGCTCCAAGACGTCCCAATTTGCAGACAAATGTAGGATGATGATAACCCTCCAGAAAATCCCTCAAACTGATGGTCCTACCCCTGCAAACAAAACCCAACTATCGGAATGGCCCCAGTCCCTCAGGATAAGCTGGATCGAACCTCCCTCTAGATGATGGTGCACCCTTGCTAGAAACACAAGAACAGTATGGCATGTTACCTTCTAAAGTGCTAGATGGAGATGGGCTGAGACTAGAATGGTGTGGAGGAGTCTTTCATCCCCGAGACCAAGTTGCGGAACAAGGTGAGTGGATATTTCACCACTGAGTTGCTCACAATGGTTTGTACAACAAAACCCCCAAACTGAATGCTCAAGAGCAATAACAAATTCTAATCCAGAACCAGAATGAGTAATAGGTGCGCCCCAGCCTCTTACTTATACTTTTCCTTCTAATTCTCTATTGAGTTAGGTTAACTCCCAGGGTTAATCTTCTATTCTTCTATTGAGTTATCTTTTACTCCTTTATCCTTTTCCTTTCTTAAGTCAACTTAAAAATATACCTTTTAAATTTTTGACTTTCCCCCCTCAGTGTGAGACTATGACCTAGTGGGGGTGCCCAGGCCACTGAGTCTCTTCATCACCTCTCTAAGAGGTGGGGGACATTACAGATCCACCAACTTCGATGTCCCATTCTTGATGAGAGCATTACATTCCTTCTACATGGCTTCTTTCCATTCATCATGAGAAGTGGCATCTTTAAAGGAAGTCAATTCAAGGTTAGTAGATAAAATCAATTCACAATTATATGAAACATCCATGTCATATCCATCACTTGATTTTGAATTATCTACATTGTCTCCATATTGTCTTGAGGACATTATGGTTCTTGTCTTTCCGACCTCATCAGGATGAACACTTTCAAGTGTTTTTGTGAGACATTTTGGTGGACCTTTATGAGATGGTCCAAGTTGTTCAACTGATTGAGATGGTGTTGATTTCTCATCAAGACTTGTCTTTTCAATCCTCTCAATCACATCATCCAAATGAACCTCAGGTTCTGATGAAGTGTCATGAACATCTTCATGAGGGGAAGATGGTGCTTCAAAATAATATTCCATAGATTGACCCAAGATAGGGATCCCCCCTTCAAGATGTGGAATCTCATCATCAAATTTATGCTATGTCTTTACACAAGTGAATATGTCTAGATGATCAAGCTGTGTCTAAATAGTTTTGTATTTCTTGGAGGATTCAAGAAATATTACATCTCTGGTAAGTATGAATTTATTGTTTGTCTCATAGTAAAGACGATACGCCTTGGTGGTATTTGAGTACCCCAAGAAGATGTACTTCCGACTTCTTCCATCAATATTTCTTATTTGCTCCTTGGGAATCAACGCATAGTAGGTGGGATCAAAGACCCTCAGATGACTCACCAAAGGAATGTGGCCATACCACATTTTATATGGAATCTTGTTTTTAAGAGCATGAGATGGAAAATTGTTTTTGATATAAAATGCACATATAATTGCATCACCCAAAACATCAATTTAACATTCTTGGAAAACATCATGGAACAAACCATATTTAGGTGTGTCATGTTCATTCGTTTAGCCACATCGTTTTATGAGGTATTGTATGGAACCATGGTTTGATGTTTGATCCCATGTTGGAGAAGGTATCTTTTAAATTCATTATATGTATAATCTCTTCCATTATTAGTGCGAAGAGAGCCAATATGAGACTGAGCTTCATTTTGAATCTATAGATGAAAATTTTTAAAGGTTTCAAAATATTGTGATTTATCTTTCAGCAAATACACCCAACATATTCTGGTGTAATCATCAATAAAAGTCATGATATGTTTGTTTCCATTTGCAGAAGGAAAATGCATAGGGCCACACAAATCAGAATGAATTGATTCGGGTTTTCTACATGCTCTCGTGTTGGGTATGTGTTATATTCTTTGCATGTGTGTGTGGGCACGTCAGATTCGAAAACTGCGTCTGATGATCCCATCTTCCTTCTCTCTTTGTGTCATGTGCACTGGGATATTTCCTGGGGGGTCCTATGGGGGGAAAGGTCTCCCCCCTTGGTTATGCATAGCGTTCGGAGCAGCACTCCGATTTTTGTTTTAAGCAGTTTTTGCTATTTTAGCATATTTTGCTATTTTTAGGGGTTTTATAAATTAATCCTGAATTAAAGAATTAGAGTTTTGGTAGCTACAGAATACCTAAAATATTGTATCTATTGTATGGTGAATGGTGAAATTAATACAGTGAATATTTGAAAGGTGCGGCACCAAGGAAGGATGGTTTTCTCCTGGCTAAGGGTTTCCAACATAAATCTTTGTGTACTATGTGTATGAGCCATTGATTGATTTTTGTTTTGTTCAAGAATCTATATGAATTGCTTAACTTCACAGGTTTAAAACTTACATGTGGTATCAAAGCTCATTTTTGGCTTTAGGGGGATGGCTTTGTTGCTGAGGGTTTGTCTCAGTCTTGGTAGATCAAGTTTATATTGGGTCTTTGATAAACCTAGGTTCAATGGGAGCTTTTGCAATGGTGATTCAAGTGTAGAAAGAGGAATGGTGAGATCTTCTAGAATTTATATAGAGAAGTTCAACGATAAAAAATTTGAGCTATGGAAGCTCAATATGGAGGACCATCTTGTAGAAAAATAACAATTGATCGTTGTGGATCCTGGTACACATCCTACTGGTACACATTCTACTGGAACACAGTCTATTGGTACACAAACTACTAGTACAAAAACTACTAGTACACAACCTATTGGTGTGTCGAAGGAAGATTGAGAGAAGTTGGATAGAAGAGAAAGGAGTACTATTCGACTCTCCCTGTAAGATTTAGTCTTGTTGAATTTCTAAGGAGAATCTACAACCAAGGAACTATGGGATAAGTTAGGTAATTTGTATCAATCAAAGTCCCTGGTAAACAAGTTGTTTCTTCAAAAGAAGTTGTATCATGTTAGGATGGAAGATGGAGATTCTGTGACAAAACATCTAAATGCCTTTAATACTCTGGTAAGCCAACTTGTCTATGTTAATATTATGATTACATAAAAAGATAATTGTATTACTTTCTTATTTTCTTTTCCACACTCTTGGGATAATTTGGTTTTAGCAATTGGTAGTAGCACTCAACCTACATTAAGGTATGAGGATGTAGTTTCATCCTTGTTATCTGAAGAGATGAGGAAAAAAAGCATGGATAGTCAGATCACAGATGCTTTATTTGTAAGAGGTCGTACCCAAGACGAGAATCTTGGTAAGTCTTCGGGGGGAGATCTAAGTTTACAGGTAGATCTAAGTCTCCAGGAAAATCTTTGAGGAAATGTTGGAAGTGTGGTAAAACAAGGAATTATAAGAAAGATTGCAAGTCTAAGAAGGTTGATAAACCAAAGGGATTTGATAATAGCTCTTCCACAGAGGCAAAAACCTCCACTGAAGAAGGAGATGATGTTTACCTGGAATCTACAGGTACACATGAAGATCATGGTGTATGGTTGATCGACTTAGGTGCGTCATATCATATGATGCCTCACAAGGAGTGTTTTTATGAATATGAAAAATACGATGGTGGTGATGTATTCCTAGGAGATGAATCGACAGCCAAAATCATGGGAGATGGAAGGGTTAAGTTGTTGCTAAAAGATGAAAGGATTAGAAATATCCCTGGGGTGTTGCACATTCCAAAAATACCCAGGAACCTAATATCTGTAAGCAATTTGGATGATGCAGGAGTGGATATTGTATTGGGAAAGGGAACTTGCAAGATGATACAAGGAAAAATGGTGTTGATGAAGGGAGTTCGGTGTGGAACTTTGTACAAGTTGTTTGGAATCACTTATACTAATGGGTGTAATAGTTTTGTTTTCCTTGAGCAGAGAAATAAAGAAGACAAAACCAATACTATCCCTGGAAAGAAGACTGTGCCATGGCATCAAACACTACACGGTAAAGGTATGGTTGAAGGTATGTCTAATTGCACTATGGATTTTTATTTATGTGAACATTGCATATATGGTAAGCATAATTGAGTAAGATTCCCATCTAGTGCTACAAGATCAAAGGGGATATTAGAGTTGATACACAATGATGTTTTTGGACCTGTGATTGTTCCATCACTAGGTAAATCTGTGTATTTTGTTTCATTCATAGATGATTTCTCAAGGAACACATGGATTTATTTTCTTAGAAAGAAATTTGAGGTATTTGATAAATTTAAAGAGTTTAAGGTGGTTGGCCCTTGACCAAGTTTTGAAGAGTACTTGGTCATACTTGACCATTTTTGGGATTGCGACAACTTGCCAAGTAGGAAGCACAATGCAAAGCAGAAAATAAGGAAGCAAGACCTATTTTGGGGTCTATTTTAGGGTTTTTGGGTTGATGTAACGGGAAAGGGATGTCAGCCCGTGGGTTTACCCACATTTAGGCCCATTTTGTAATCTATAAATAGGAAATATAGATAGTAAGATAGGAGGGAGATAGTAATATAGTACATCTATGTGATGTATGAATGGAAGTTTAGTGCTAGTATTTGGATCTATGTGATCGGATGTATCTTAGAGTGCTATGTGCATGAGATAGGAGAGTTAAGTGAAGGTTGTTATAGTCTTTTGTTGAAGAGCAAGGAAGAAGGATCTAGCGAGCTGTGCAGATCTTCTGTCCTATGTGAAGTAAGGGTCATTAAAGCTCTGTGTTGTAACTACTTGCCCAAGATAATATAAAGAAGACTTTGTGGATGTAGCCCCAGGATGGGGGTGAACCACGGTAACTGTGTGTAGGGTGTTTTGTGCTCTGCTCTTATGTATTTATCTCTTTCTTGGCTAAGTGCTTGATGTGGTTAAGTAGATCTAGTATGCTTTGTGTTGTTGAAGAATGAATGAACATTAGATCTGATATATGAGATGCACAGTGATTGATCTGTTGAATCTAACCTATCTTTCTGTGGATAAGTACTTAGTATAGGTATTCAATGTGATTCTTTTTGCCTTCTGTGAAGTTGATTAATGAACGTGTATTAAGGAATAATTGATGCTAAGTGCACTGTAGGAAAGATAATCACAGAACTATGTCCCAACTAAGGTTGCAGACACCTAAGTCTTGCAACCACCCCTGCCTCTACCTCGGGTGAGACTTCATCTTCTTCGCAGGTGTTGCCGAAAGGGTCGGTAGTTAGGGATTTTTTGGTGCACTCTTGAGTGTTGAACCCTGGGTCTGCCCCTGTGCCAACAAATGGTTCCATTGCTGGGACTTGGAACTATGATTGTTGGGAACTGAAGAAGAAGAATCTTTGTGTGAAATAAGTTGTGTGCGTAGATCTCTTGCCCTAGTGCACAGTGTTCTGTTTGAACTGTGAAGCTTTGTGCCAATAAAAGAGGCGAGATCTGAAGAAAGAGAGGTCAAATCTGAAGGAAATAAGTTAGATCTGTGAAGAAAGAGGTCATATCTGCAACAAAAAGGTAAGATCTGTAAGCTCTATGCCTTGATAAAGGTAAGAATAGTTAAAATTCTTAGATCTAAAAGCTTTGTGCTCTGTAAAAGTAAAATAAGTGAATCTTTTTATTTTTTATTTTTCTAAAGCATGGATCTAGGTATGTTTGATAGATTTTGTCCTAGCTTCAAAACTAGGGCATTAATAGATGAAAGAAAATTTGATATCAATAGATCTGATAAATATAGTGATATAAATGTTATACCTATGCATCGAAAGAATGTCTGGAGTAACAAGTGGATGCAGGATCCTAGAAAAAAAAATTGTAGGCTAGCCACCAGGATCCTTGTGCGCAGTCCAAAAGGAGTTGGGGAACATCTAAACAAATGAGAGGATTAACCCTCTGTTATAGTTGCAGACAACCGGGACATCTTTCTAGGGAATTCCCTGAGAGAAGACTTAGTTGCCTCTACTATAAGTCTATGGACCATGAAGTATTGGATTTCCCTAGAATGATTGCTAGGCTTGAGAACCTGAATATGGAACAAGCCAACCCCGAGGGAGATCAAGAGACCAAGATTATATCATAAACCCAGAAAGAATCAGAAAAGATATTGCTACAGAGGAAAGATACCTTGAATGACCATCGACATGTTAGGCTATCAGAGATCTTCAAAGAAAAGGATAAAATCGAAGCAAGAATAAGGGACTTTGACATTGACTATACTCTTGATGAAGAAGTGCAAGTGAACATTATGCCAGAAATAACTTGGGAGGCTATAGGAAATCTTGTCCTGATTCCTTCCTTAGGAGGAACAAGTTTCTTCAGAGGAAACATAGTAACCCTATGTGGAAGGCTTGCCCAGATACTTATGACTGTCAATGGAATTTCGACAGAGGAAGACTTTGAGATCATTAAATTTTTTGAAGACACCGCCCCGTTTACCATGCTCATAGGAAAACCCTGGATTGATAGAGAACAGGCCAGACGAAGAGAAGAAGAAAAATCTTTGGAACAGAAGAAGCAAGAGTTAAAATACTTTATGACTAGAAGGATCGCACACTTGATTCAAGAACAGAAGAGCAGATCACATATATTTAATATTAGTACCTCCGGTGTCAAAGCTAAGAGAACAATTGAGGATCTGCAGAAGATCGAGTTACCTATTTTTTATACAGTAAAGGTATTATCAAGGAACCATAAGAAATATTTTCCACAACGTGAAGTAACTAAGACCACAGAAGATACACATCAGAATGGTAAAAGAATTACTGAGAAAAAACTCACTAGGAAGAAGGCTAGGAAGTTAAGAAAGAAGAGAGCTAATATTGTAACGTTACAGGAGGTTCTAGAGGACACTTCACAGCAAGAAGAATTACATAATTGGAGCTTTGCCAATATTTCATAACAACGACAGAGAGTACTTCGCCATGACGAGCAATATATTCGTTGGAATGGATATACCCGTTCGATCGCTGCTCCGAAGTGATCGAAAAGCAGTTATGGGTTACCACTAGACCATTGGATAGCACCAGAATGGATGATAACGAAGTTAATGAAGGCCATAGGTCCGTTGCAAGAAGACCGTTGTTGATATTGCCTACTTAACTTGTCGTTCCACACACCGAGAATAATTTATGCCAACTGAGAATCTGAGAGTGAACCCTAAGATTTACTTACCCTGAGATCGTTTCCGTACTATTCACTAACATCTCGGAATTCTTGTTGCACTTGAGCCCGCTGACACAAATTTGTATGTCGAACGAGATCAATGCTACTAAGAAAATTGTTGAAGAAGTTCAAATTGATTTAATGATTGAGAGAGTCATGTCACAATGCAGAATGTCTACAGGTGTATAGGCATCATCCTCGGGCGCACTGCCAACTTCCCCTTCCACTGCCCGAGAAGGACCATCCCGACCGCCTTTGGAAAGATGATCTAAGCTCGAAAATGATTTTGCCACTATGAATATGATCCCAAGCATCTTACCTAAATATATCCCACCACTAGGCAGACTCGTAAATCAAGACTCTATACCTAGAGACTTCGACTATGTTGTAGTCATTGCGTACCTCCCGAAAGGGGTGCGCATAGTTCATGTTGACCAGGAGAATCTCACCACCCTGAAATTCAGTGATTTTAACCTTGGAGATCACAAGGTATACAGTATGCTAGCCCCACACAAGTATTTGACTACTACAAAAGAAAAGAACCCCAATATCGTACCGAAGCAATGGACCCATAACCTTCCTCACTCAACCCTCCTCAACGTAATGAAGATTCCACATTTTGGGAGGCATCATGATGTAAATGCCTGTGTCCAACTCTTGCTGCCCTGTTACCACGGAGGATACCTATGGTTGGACTGGTGCATCACTGTGGATCCGATTCTGATCAATCAGATCACTAGGCTAAGCATGCAGGGCCCTGACCTGCAGGACTTTTACCCTGGAAAGACCACAGATCGTGCTCTTGCTCAACGAATAAAAGACACATATGGCAATTTGGAGAAAGGAACAGAAGGTTACAAGGTAGCCTCCAATGAGAATGCAGTAGTACGCTTTGGTTGCCAGTTGATCAAAGGCAAGTTAGTTCGAAAAAACAGACCTACACAGGTGACCATATTTGTAGTTGACCTCGCAGGGAAGTGCGCGGAGGGACTACAAATGAACTGGGTGAAATACCTCATAAATCAGCCAGAGCTTGACTGTAGACAAGCGTAGGACCAAGTGTATGAGTTCCACTTTAGTTTTTTTCTCATACTGATCACCTTCATCGTGTGGGAACTACCCAAGGGAGCCACGTTTCCAGAGATCGAACCCTTTGAACCTCTAGACGCGAAGTTTTGTACGCTGTGGTACTCCAACAACATGAACAAACAATGATAGTCCAATGTCATCTTCCATGAGTACTACACTCAGTTGAAGAATGTCATTCAGTCTACACTGCGCATTACACCCAAAACTCTTCATAGGTTTTGACCTTTGATGAAATTCAGCGCAAATCGTCACTTCACCTACAACACGGCGCGCACAGCTAAGCACAAACAACAACTCTAGTCATATTACAAACTAACAGAAGATGACCTGGAAGAGATTACCAAGGAATGGTCAGTAGACCTCCTTGTTGTAGCAGATCCTGTAGATATGTCCGACATAGATAGCCTTGAAGCTATGCCAGATACACAAGGACCGCGCAAACCTAAGAAGGATGTGGAAGTTCAAGATATCCACAACACATCCATGATGGCTGCTTCGCTATCACCTGTGAAGGGAGATGATGAGGAAGAAATAGGGGGCACAAAATTTGAATAGATCAAAGGCGAGGTTACCCTGCCTAAGGATGAGGCAGATCTCTCCAAGAAAAGGAAGACTACCCCACCGAGGCCCTCATCCAGAAAGAAAAATAAGGCCACCTGGACCACGCTTAAGACTACGCTTACCTCGGATGATTTTGACTTCCTTATTGCCACACTTAATGATGTTTGATTAGAGCTTGCAGAAAAGCAAGAAGAAAAGCAGGAGGAACTATTTCGTTGGATCATGGGCGAATTTTTAGAAGTGCAACAAGCACTTCAGTCCATCCAAGTAGTTCCTACGGCTTCAATAGTAATGGAAATATCAGGAACAAGCGATGAGCCCACATAGTTACGCCAGATCACTGAGAAAGTCGAATCTTTCCTTTGACGAGCTCAAGAAGACATAGTGAAATCCACTCAAGCTTTGGCACAAGCACAGAGAAGACATGAAGAGAAACAGAGAAAGGCCACACAGGAGCACCTTGACTTACAAGCAAAATGGGAGGAGGAAAAAGCCCAGTTACAGCAGAGGAAGGACCAGTTGCTAGTAGAGAAACTTGAAACACAAGAAAGATTTCATAAGGCACGGTGCTCCGTGATAATCATAGAAGTGAATATGGAAGATCATCTTCCGCAATAGGTGACCCAACTGGAAGAATTAATCCAGCAACTTCAATAGCGCATCACGGACCTAGATCTCTGCACTGTGCCTGATACACCCCAAGAGATAAGAGATCTAAGAGAGGCCACTTCTCGAAGTGCAGTCACCTGATTAAAAACTTTGTCTTTGGAATGTAGGCAGCTAAGCACCAGAAGCACCCAGACCTATGCAAACCTTGCAGAGAATCTAGAATTGCAGACATTGGAGGCACGAGTCCAAGAATCAAAGCAGTATGTAGATGTGCTACAAGCATAGCTGAAGTCCATGACCCCATTCGAAAGAATGAAGAGGTTCACAGAGCAACACACAACCCAAAAACATGTACACACCTTGCAAAGTAAATTAATGGATGTTTCTCAGCGACTGCAACCGCTCCAAGAGAATGCATGTCAACTGCTCATCTAACTTGAAAGCCAGGGAGTTGAACTCGAATAGGGTTCCATCACCACAGAACAACACCTGGAAGGACCACTCAATGACACAATAATCTGCTCGAGCCAAGCTCAAGGCATTTGAAGCGGAATTGGTCAGACCTGAGTGACTCGAGATGAGTCACAAGTGAGTGTTGGGGACCTGTTGGGCATTCACCAAGTTTTGAAGAGTACTTGGTCATACTTTACCACTTTTGCGATTACGGCAACTTCCCAAGGAAGGAGCACAACGCGAAGAAGAAAATAAGGAAGAAAGACCTATTTTGGGGTCTATTTTAGGGTTTTTGGGTTGATGTAACGAGAAATGGATGTCGGGCCGTGGGTTTACCCACGTTTAGGCCCATTTTGTAATCTATAAATAGGCAATATAGATAGTAAGATTGGAGGGAGATAGTAATATAGTACATCTGTGTGATGTATGAATGGAAGTTTAGTGCTAGTATTTGGATATGTGTGATCGGATGTATCTTAGAGTGCTATGTGCATGAGATAGGAGAGATAAGTGTAGGGTGTTATAGTCTTTTGCTGAAGAGAAAGGAAGAATGATCTAGCGAGCTGCGCATATCTTTTGTCCTGTGCGAAGTAAGGGTCATTAAAGATCTGTGTTGTAACTGCTTGCCCAAGATAATATAAACAAGACTTTGTGGACGTAGCCCCGGGATGGGGGTGAACCACAGTAACTGTGTGTAGGGTGTTTTTTTCTTCACTCTTATGTATTTATCTCTTTCTTGCCTAAGTGCTTGATGTGGTTAAGTAGATCTAGTATGCTTTGTGTTGTTGAAGAATGAATGAACATTATATCTGATATATGAGATGATCAGTGCTTGATCTGTTGAATCTAACCTATATTTCTGTGGATAAGTACTTAGTATATGTATTCACTGCGATTCTTTGTGCCTTCTACGAAGTTGATTAATGAACATATATTAAGGAATAATTGATTCTAAGTGCACTGTAGGAAAGATAATCACAGATCTGTGTCCCAACTAAGGTTGCAGACACCTGAGTCTTGCAACCACCCCTGCCTCTACCTTGGGTGAGACTTCATCTGCTTCGCAGGTGTTGCCGAAAGGGTCGGTAGTTAGGGATTTTTTGGTGTGCTCTTGAGCGTTGAACCCTGGGCCTGCCCTTGTGCCAACAAATGGTTCTGTTGCTGGGACCTGGAACTGTGATTGTTGGGAACTGAAGAAGAAGAAGCTTTGTGTGAAATAAGCTATGTGCGTAGATTTGTTGCCCTAGTGCGCAGTGTTCTGTTTGACCTGTGAATCTTTGTGCCAAGAAAAGAGGTGAGATCTGAAAAAAGAGAGGTGAGATCTGAAAAAAGAGAGGTCAGATCTGAAGGAAATAAGTTAGATTTTTGAAGAAAGAGGTCAGATCTGCAACAAAAAGGTAAGATATGTAAGCTCTATGCCTTGATAAAGGTAAGAATAGTTAAAATTCTTAGATCTGGAAGCTTTGTGCTCTGTAGAATTAAGATAAGTGAATATTTTTTTTTTCTAAAGCATGGATCTAGGTATGTTTGATAGGTTCTTTCCTAGCTTCAAAACTAGGGCATTAATAGATGAAAGAAAATTTGATATGAATAGATCTGATAAATATAGTGATATAAATGTTATACCTATGCATCGAAAGAATGTCTGGCGTAACAAGTGGATGCAAGATCCTAGAAAAAAAAATTGCAAGCTAGCCACCATGATCCTGTTGGAAATGTTTAACAGGTTGTCATTGATGGAAAGTATAGCAATGAAGATGGCATGAATACAGGAAGAATGTAACAGATGGGCACTAGAAGTATTTTGGGAAGAAGCTGCAGAGAAACCTCAATAAGATCAGAAGAGATAGTGCAGAGGATGTCTGGTATGTTTTACAGGCAGCGTAAGCTTGTCATTGATGGCAAGTACAGCAGTAATGATGGCTTGAGTACAACACCGTTGATCAACAGGAAAATAGAATATAAGTCCAGGAAGATCGAATGATCGAAGGCAATGCAACATTGACAAAATGATCGAAGGCCCGAGAATCATTTCTGATCGTTGGATCCCATCCAAAATTCCTGACAGGATGAGGGTCGTCAGATATGAATAAAGGTAAGAAGAGCGCGCGCTGAAGAGGAGGATAGATATTAGGCGTTAGATCTGAGCACATGGTCCGACCACCATTGGATCAAGGAGAACCTACATGATCTTTAAAGTGCAACGAGTAGAGGGCTCACAAAATCCCGAAAGTAGGAGGACCGTCCATCTCAGGGGGTTATGTGGACCGTTGATCCGACTCCCTGTCGTAGTTTCAGGGATCGAGAGTTGGAGATGACAAGTAATATCATCGACAAAAATCCTGATTTCGCGATATACAAAATCGCGACGTAATCTGAGCCGTCAAATCAAGATCACATCTAGACCATCGATACGACTCACGTCAGCAAACCACGTCAGCTAGGAACACGTGGCGCAAACAGGTAATGACAAGTTTCAGACTGATTCAACATGCCAAGAACATGTAAGTCACAAATCAGGGTCACACGTGTTAGTTATTTAACACATGTGACGTCAGCAAACTTACACCATGTTGGAGTTTCAAGGATCACGTGTTGGAGATGTCAAAGAAACAATGCAACAAGTATGTCGAAATCGCGATATTCGAATTCGCAATTCAATCGCAGCCGTTGAATCAAGATCAGATCTAGACCATTGAGCCAACTCCATATCGGAGTTTCGTGAATCGCGACATAGAGAGACAAGAAAACAATGCAACAAGAATGACGATTTCGCGATATGCAAAATTGCGATTCAATTGCAGTCGTTGAATCAAGCTCTGTTTAGGACCATTGATCCCATGCCATTTTGGGGTATCATGGATCACAACTTGGAGAGTCGAGATGTCTCATCTATAGACTCACGAAATGCGAAATTGCGAAAGCGCCCTATGCATAAGGCTATGGTCACATCCCATGGTCACGAGAAGGGAAGGAGTCAGTCTAGATAAGATCCATTTCGGGGTTTCGGAGATCACGACTTGGAAAGTCGAGATGCATCATCTCCAGATCCACAAAACGCGAATTCACGAAAAGCACTTTTTTCATAGGCACTTGGTTATGACCATAGTCATATTGGGGAAGGAGCTAGTGCAGAAAAGTTCTGTATCGGAGCTTCGGAGATCACGACATGGAGTGTCAAGACACTTGGGCATAGGAATGCCGAAATTTCGAAATCTGATTTAAAGGTAAGATTAATTAAGTTCATCCAATGACGCAGATAAACCTGAAGGAGATCGGAGGGCTACTAATGCACGACACAGTGAAACTTCCAGAAACCATTGATGGCGTCTGCTAGAGAATTCGAAGAGACCTCTGTGTGATCGCCAGAGGAGATGAAGAGTCTCCAAGCTTCGTCTAGTGAAGGAAGACTATTCTTAGAAGGGATTGACAACTGGATAGGCATTAAGGCCTGTAACTGAAACAAATAAGGTGAGCTCGACTGTCACAGAGAAGACGAAGAGTCTCAACTGCCAGAGAGGCTGAGAAATCTCAGCATAACATCTAGTGATGCTGAATGCGTGGGAAAACGGCCAGAGAAGCTGAAGAGTTACCATGATGATAATGCAGAGCACTCGAGAGGTGGAGAATATCGACACGATGTGAGTATGTAGAGGTATTGCGCACATTGTATGCACAAGGTGCATAGAAGCTATAAGTACACGGTACAGAGAAGAGATGGCATTGCTATTGTTGTTGTTGTTGGAGTTTGTCGTTGCTATTGCTGTTGGAGTTTGTCGTTGTTGTTGCTGTTGGAGTTTGTCATTATTGTTGTTGTTGGATTTTTCCATTGCTATTGTTGTTGGAGTTGGCTGTGGTTGTTTTTGGTGAAGGTGATTCATGTGTGAAGAAGAAGAAGAGTGCAGCAGCTAAATTGCACAGAAGAGGAACTGTGCAGTGAATGGACATGGTGCACAGAGCATAAAAAGTAGAAGAACAGACAACGCAAGTCATGTGTGCAGAAAGGCAATGAGGCAGACAGAGCAATGAAATGCAGCAGAACAATGATGATTTTGGTAAGCCATTATTGAACATCATATCTCTGTAATAAGTGTCAGTAGCAAAGATTTATATTTCAGGGTGGAAGGGAGGTGCTTGGGAGGACTGTTGTCCTCATTGGTTCAAGTGGGTGCTTGAACACAGGGAGTTGTAGCTTCCATCTAGTTGCAACCAGTGAAACCAGGGTGGCAGGGTGGTGCAAGGGAGAACTCTTCTATGTTATACAAGTTGGAGCCTGTATGATTGGAAGTTGGTGCTTCCATCCAGTCGGTGATGGAAACACCAGGGAGTTGGTGCTTCCTTCTAGTTGGTGCTATAGAAACCAGGGAGTTGGTGCTTCCTTCTAGTTGGTGCTAGAGAAACCAGGGAGTTGGTGCTTCCTTCTAGTTGGTGCTAGAGAAACCAGGGAGTTGGTGCTTCCTTATAGTGGGTTCTAGAGAAAACAGAGAGTTGTTGCTCTTAGCAAGTTGCATCTTGCAAAATAGAGGTTGTAGCCTCATTATGAGTTGGTTCTCATATGTATGATAATGTAAAGAATGTAACTATTACTTATCATATAAAGAAAAAGTGGTTTTTACCCTGTATGGGTTTCCTCAGGAAATATCTGTCTTTGTGTTTCTCATATATGTGACTGATGCTGAATGTGCCATTATTTATTTCCCTACATTAATGTGATCATCATTTAGTGTTTCTGCAAAGAGTTTAAAAGAAGCATAATTGTTTAAGAACGGTAACAACTGATTCACCCCCCCCCCCTCTCAGTTGTCCAACAATTGGTATCAGAGCAGGCCCCTTTTATCT
>ML797784.1:0-41217 GCA_009831015.1 Picea engelmannii | reverse complement strand
GCGTAGTCAAGAAGGAGTTGGGGAACATCTAAACAGATCAGAGGATTAACCCTTTGTCATAGTTGCAGATGACTGGGACATCTTTCTAGGGAATTCTCTGAGAGAAGACTTAGTTGCCTCTACTATAAGGCTATGGAACATGAAGTATTGGATTGCCCTAGAATGATTGCTAGGCTTGAGAAGCTGAATATGGAACAAGCCAACCCTGAGGGAGATCAAGAGAACAAGATTATAGCATAAACCCAGAAAGAATCAGAAAAGTTATTGCTACAGATGAAAGATACCTTGAATGACCATCGACATGTTAGGCTATCAGAGATCTTCAAAGAAAAGGAGGAAATCGAAGCAAGAATAGGGGACATTGACATTGACTATACTCTTGATCAAGAAGCGCAGGTGAACATTATGCCAAGAAGAACTTGGGAGGCTATAGGAAAGGCTGTCATGATTCCTTCCTTAGGAGGAACAAGTTTCTTCAGAGGAAACATAGTAACCCTATGTGGAAGGCTTGCCCAGATACCTATGACTGTCAATGGAACTTCGACAGAGGAAGACTTTGAGATCATTAAATTTGTTGAAGACACCGCCCCGTTTACCATGCTCATAGGAAAACCCTGGATTGATAGAGAATAGGCTAGACGAAGAGAAGAAGAAAAATCTTTGGAACAGAAGAAGCAAGAGTTAAAATAATTTATGACTAGAAGGATCGCGCACTTGATTGAAGAACAGAAGAGCAGATCGCTGATATTTAATATTAGTACCTCCGGTGTTGAAGCTAAGAGAACAATTGAGGATCTGCAGAAGATCGAGTTACCTATTTTTTATACAAAAAAGGTATTATCAAGGAACCATAAGAAATATTTTCCACAGCGCGAAGTAACGAAGACCACAGAAGATACATATCAGAATGGTAAAAACATTACTGAGACAAAAATCACTGGGAAGAAGGCTAGGAGGTTAAGAAAGAAGAGGGCTAATACTGTAAGGTTACAAGAGGTTCTAGAGGACACTTCACAACAAGAAGACTTACAAAATTGGAGCTTCACCAAGATTTCATAACAATGACAGACAGTACTTCGCCATGACGAGCAATATATCCGTTGGAACCAATATACCCATTCGACCGCCGCTTCAAATGGATCGAAAAACAGTTATGGGTTACCACTAGACTGTTGGATAACACTAGAATGGATAAGAATGGAATTAGTGAAGGCCACAGGTCCATTGCAAGCAGACCGTTGCTGAGATTGCCTACTTAAACTGTCACACCACGCACCGAGAATACTTTATGCCAACTGCGAATCTAAGCACGAACCCCAAGATTTACTTACCCTGAGATCATTGCCTTACTATTCACTATCATCTCTCAATTCTTGTTGCACCTGAGCCCGCTGACCCAAATTTGTATGTCGAACGAGCTCAGCGCTACTAAGAAAATTGTTGAAGAAATTCTAATTGATTTAATGACCGAGAGAGTCATGTCAGAATGCAGAATGTCTATAGGTGTATAGGCATCATCCTCGGGCGCACTGCCAGCTTCCCCTTCCACTGCCCGAGCAGGACCATCCCGACCGCCTTTGGAAAGATGATCTAAGCTCGAAAATGACTTCGCCACTATGAATATGGTCCCAAGAATCTTACCTAAATATATCCCACCACTAGGTGGACCCATAAACCAAGACTCTGTACCTAGAGACTTCGACTATGTTGTAGTCACTGCGTACCTCCCAAAAGGGGTGTGCGTAGTTCATGTTGACCAGGAGAATCTCACCACCCTGAAATTCAGTGATTTTAACCTTGGAGATAGAAAGGTATATAGTATGCTATCCCTACACAAGTATTTGACTACTACAAAAGGAAAGAACCCCAAGATCGTACCAAAGCAATGGACCCATAACCTTGCGCAGTCAACCCTCCTCAACGTAATGAAGATTCCACATTTCGGGAGGCATCATGAAGTAAATGCCTGTGTCCAACTCTTGTTGTCCTGCTACCACGAAGGATACCTATGGTTGGAATAGCGCATCACTGTGGATCCGATTCTGATCAATCAGATCACTGGGCTAAGCATGCAGGGCCCTGACCCACAGGACTTTAACCTTGGAAAGACCGTAGATCGTGATCTTGCTCAAAGAATAAAAGACACATATGGCGATCTGGAGAAAGGCACATGAGGTTACAAGGTATCCTCCATTGAGAATGCAACAGTATGCTTTGGTTGCCAACTGATCAAAGGCAAGTTAGTTCAAAAAAATAGACCTACACAGGTGACCAGATTTGTAGTTGACCTTGTAGGGAAGTGCGTAGAGGGACTACAAATGAACTGGGTGAAATACCTCATAAATCAGCTAGAGCTTGACTATAGACAAGTGCAGGACCAAGTGTATCAGTTCCACTTTAGTTGTTTGCACATACTCATCGCCTTCATCGCGTGGGAACTACCCGAGGGAGCCATGTTTCCAGAGATCGAACCCTTCGAACCTTTGGACGTGAAGTTCTGTACGCTGTGGTACTCCAACGACATGAACAAACAGTGGTAGTCCAATGTCGTCTTCCATGCATACTACACTCAGTTGAAGAATGTCATTCCATCTACACCACGCATTACACCCAACACTCTTCATAGGTTTCAATCTTTGATGAAATTCAGCGCAGATCATCACTTCACCTACATCATGGCGTGCACAGATGAGCACAAACAACAACTCTAGTCATATTACAAGCTGACAGAATATGACCTGGAGGACATTACCAAGGAATGGTCGGCAGACCTCCTTGTTGCAGCAGATCCTGTAGAGATGCCTGACATAGATAGCCCTGAAGCTATGTCGGATACACAAGGACCGCGCAAACCTAATAAGGATGTGGAAGTTCAAGATATCCACAACACATCCATGAAGACTGCTTCTCTATCACCTGCGAAGGGAGGTGATGAGGAGGAACTAGGGGGCACAAAATTTGAACAGATCAAAGGCGAGGTTACCCTGCCTAGGGACGAGGCAGATCCCTCCAAGAAAAGGAAGACTACCCCACCGAGGCCCTCATCTAGAAAGAAAACTAAGGCCACCCGGACCACACTTAAGATTACGCTTACCCCAGATGATTTTGACTTCCTAATTGCCACACTGAATAATGTTTCATTAGAGCTTGCAAAAAAGCAAGAAGCAAAGCAGGAGGAGCTATTCCGTCGGATCAAGGGCGAATTTAAAGAAGCACAACAAGCACTTCAGTCCATCCAATCAGTTCCTATGGATCTGATAGTAATGGAAATATCAGGAACAGGTGATGAGCCCACACAGTTACGCCAGATCGCCCAAAAAGTTGAAGCTTGCCTTCGATGAGCTCAAGAAGACATAGTGAAATCCACTCAAGCTTTGGCGCAAGCACAGAGCGCACATGAAGAGAAACAGAGAAAGGATACACAGGAGCAACTTGACTTACAAGAAAAATGGGAGGAGGAAAAAGCCCAGTTACAACAGAGAAAGGACCAGTTGCTAGAAGAGCAACTTGAAACAAAAGAAAGAGTTCATAAGGCACTGTGCTCTGTGACAATCATAGAAGTGAAGATGGAAGATCGTCTTCCGCAACAGGTGACCCAACTGGAAGAAGTAATCCAGAAACTTCAATAGCGCATCATGGACCTAGATCTCTGCACCGTGCCTGATACACACCAAGAGATAAGAGATCTAAGAGAGGCCACTGCTCGAAGCGTAGTCACCTGATTAAAAACTTTGGCTTCAGAATGTAGGAAGCTAAGCACTAGAAGCACCCAAACCTATGAAAACCTTGCAGACAATCTAGAATTGCAGACATTGGAGGCATGACTCCAAGAAGAAAAGCAGCATGCAGATGTGCTACAAGCACAGCTGAAGTCCATGATCCCATTCGAAAGAATGAAGAGGTTCGCAGAGCAATGCACAGCCCAACAACAACTACACACATTGCAAAGTAAAGTAATGGATGTTTATCAACGACTGCAACCACTCCAAGAGAAGGCATGTCAACTGCTCGTCTAACTTGAAAGCCAGGGAGTTGAACTCGAACTAGGTTCCATCACCGTAGAACAACGCCTGGAAGGACCGCTCAATGACACAGTAATCTACTCGAGCCAAGCTCAAGGCATTTGAAGTGGAATTGGTCAGACCTGAGTGACTTGGGACAAGTCACAGGTGAGTGTTGGGGGCCTGTTGAGCCTTGACCAAGTTTTGAAGAGTACTTGGTCATACTTGACCACTTTTGGGACTACGAAAACTTCCCAAGGAAGGAGCACAACGTGAAGCAGAAAATAAGGAAGAAAGACCTATTTTGGGGTCTATTTTAGGGTTTTTGGGTTGATGTAACGAGAAAGGGATGTCGGGCCGTGGGTTTACCCACATTTAGGCCCATTTTGTAATCTATAAATAGGAAATATAGATAGTAAGATAGGAGGGAGATAGTAATATAGTACATTTGTGTGATGTATGAATGGAATTTTAGTGCTAGTATTTGGATCTGTGTGATCGGATGTATCTTAGAGTGCTCTGTGCATGAGATATGAGAGATAAGTGTAGGTTGTTATAGTCTTTTGATGAAGAGCAAGGAAGAAGGATCTAGTGAGATATACATATCTTCTGTCCTATGCGAAGTAAGGGTCAGTAAAGCTCTGTGTTGTAACTGCTTGCCCAAGATAATATAAAGAAGACTTTGTGGATGTAGCCCCAGGGTGGGGGTGAACCACGGTAACTGTGTGTAGGGTGTTTTGTGCTTCGCTCTTATGTATTTATCTCTTTCTTGGCTAAGTGATTGATGTGGTTAAGTATATCTAGTATGCTTTGAGATTTTGAAGAATGAATGAAGATTAGATCTGATATATGAGATGCTCAGTGCTTGATCTGTTGAATCTAACCTATCTTTCTGTGGATAAGTACTTAGTATAAGTATTCACTGTGATTATTTGTGCCTTCTACGAAGTTGATTATGAACGTATATTAAGGAATAATTGATGCTAAGTGCATTGTAGGAAAGATAATCACAGATCTGTGTCCCAGCTAAGGTTGCAGACACCTGAGTCTTGCAACCACCCTTGCCTCTACCTCAGGTGAGACTTCATCTGCTTCGTAGGTGTTGCCGAAAGGGCTGGTAGTTAGGGCTTTGTTGGTGTGATCTTGAGCGTTGAACCTTGGGTCTGCCCCTGTGCCAACAAAGGATCTGGTAGAAAACCATACAAAGAATAAAATAAAGGTATTGAGGACAGATAATGGTGGAGATTTCTGCAGAAATGATGTAATATTCCACTTATAAAATAGTATGAAAAACATAAATAATTAGCTAGAAATGGTATATAAAAAATGATATAACCAAAACAACGTCACAATAACACTAGAATAATACCATAACAATACCAGAATAACATGAGAAAGAGAACTTTGATTACTGAGAGAAATGTTCACTTGCCTCTTTGAGGGGGAAACCTCCAGCAAAGCATAGCTCTATTACAATAATATCCAAGACAAAACTTCTCATACCCTGTATTCCTATTTATACTAAATCTATCTATCAAAAGAAAATTCTAGAGGAAGATCCTTCTAGAAGAAGAAGCTTCTATTAGGTCTTCTTACATTTGACTTATTCTTCCATATTGCTAGGCCTTATTAATATTGAACTTTATTACATGGAAATATATTATTCTACCCACTTGAGGGGTTAGGTAGGTTAGGTCACTAACATTCCCTCCACTTTAGAATCATCCTTGTCCTCAAGACTTGAGATGAAGAAATTATTGTAGAATGGTAGTGGGGGCCCCGGTGGCATGTGTTGGAGTTGTATCTTTCCACTGAACTAACACTTCCTTGATGGTACGTTGACGAAGACAACGCTCCTGTTGGTCCAAAGCTACTTGTGGCTGAAACCAGATGGATCCTTCTTCATCCAAATCAGGAAGGTTGGTTCATGTTTGGAACTTAGTTCTAATCACCTTCTTTAAGCAAGAGACATGAAAAACAGGATGGATCTTACAATGATTGGGTAAAGCTAACTGATAGGCCACCTTTCCAATGCGGTTGAGAAATGTATAAGGACCATAAAATTTGGGTGTCAGTTTCTGACAATGTTCAACCTTGAGTGAAGTTTGCTTATAAGGTTGCAGTCGAAGAAATACCTGGTCTCCTTCAGGAAATTGTCGTTCTAAGAGACCTTGATCGGATTGTTTCTTCATGTGATTCTGATCCATGACCAAATTATCTTTGAGGGTAAGGATAATAGCCTCGCAAACTGTAAGTGTTTGGTCAACCACTTGGACCTTCGATACACCTGGCATGTAGGAGAGAACTAAAGGTGGATTTTGGCCATCTACTGCTTCAAAAGGAGTCATGCGAGTAGTTGTATGGTAAGAAATATTGTACCATTATTCAGCTAATGGTAACCATTGAGCCCATTGATTTTTCCTTTCAGAGGAAAAACACCTAAAATAAGTCTACAAACACTTATTGACGACTTCAGTTTGACCATCAGTCTGGGGATGATAGGTAGTGTTGAGATGCAATTGGGTTCTCTAGAGTTTGAACAGTTCTTGCCAAACATTATTGGTGAAATTTGGATCTCGATCAGAAACAATAGAATGAGGCATGCCATGAAGCTTGAAGATATGATCCATGAAAAGTTGAGCCATAGTTGATGTTGTAAATGGGTCTTGAAGAGCACACAAATGAGAGTACTTGGAAATACGATCCACAACCACCATGATGGAAGACTTGTTTCTTGATTTAGGTAATCCCACAATAAAATACATAGAGATGTCCCTCCAAATAGCAGGTGGAATCGGAAGCGGTTGGAGTGTGTTAGGAGGTTTGATGGTTTCTCCTTTGTTGTGTTGACAAACATCACATTATACTACAAAAGTGTGAATGTCATTTTTGATACCATCCCAGAAAAAAGAATGTTTGAGCCGGTCATAGGTTTTGGTAAACCCTAAATGCCCAATTGTGGGAGTAGCATGAAGCTCAAAAAGCACCGTGGATTTAAGTTGTGACTGTTTACTTAAATACAAACGAACTTTATAGAAAATTTCATCGTTGTGCCAAGAGTACCCTGGGGAAACTGAAGAGTTGTCTTTCAATTGTTGGATCATATGCGATATTTTAGAATCATGTAGAGATTCTTGGTGCACAACTTGGAGCCAATATGGTACAATGAAGGAAAGGGAAAAAGGGACCCTTCATCTTCATATTTTCGAGAAAGAGCGTCAGCAACCACATTTTCTTTTCCTTTCTTGTAAATGATTTCATAATCATAACCAAAGAGCTTAGTTACTCATTTTTGTTGCTCTGTGGAGGAAGGTCGTTGCTCCGGAAAATGCTTGAGACTTTGATGATTTGTCTTAATTTGGAATCATTTCCCCAGGATATAAGGGCGCCAAAGATCCACTGCATGTAGAATAGCCAACATTTCCTTTTCATAGATTGATTGACCTAAATGGTGTTTAGAAAATTTTTTGCTAGTAAAGGCCAAAGGTCTGCCTTCTTGCATAAGGACAACTCCAATTCCTCTGCCCGAGGCATCACATTCGAGGACAAAGGTTTTTGTGAAATCAGGAAGGGACAAGACCGGAGTAGTGCACATAGCTGCCTTCAAAGCTTGAAAATCCTGATTTGCTACAAGAGTCCAAGTGAAAGAATTCTTTTTAAGGAGAGCAGTGAGAGGGGCCACAATATTCCCATTATTCCAAACAAACTTGTGATAATTGCCGGTTAAACCCAAAAAACCAACTAAGATTTTGATAGTCTTGGGTCGATTCCAATCCTGCATTTCGTCAATATTTTTAGGATCCACTTGGACACCAGCCTTTCCAACAATATGACCCAAGTACTCTACTTCTGAGGCTCCAATGGCACATTTAGAGCATTTGAGGAAAAATTGGTGTTGTGAGAGTAGATGGAAAATTTGATCTACATGGGAAGGATGAGATTTCCAAGTTTTACTATATATGAGAATATCATCAAAGAAAACTAAGACAAAATGACGGAGAAAAGGATGGAAGACATGATTCATGAGGCTTTGGAAGGTGGAGGGGGAATTACACAGGCTAAAGGGCATGACCAAAAACCCATAGTGACCCTCGTGACTTCGAAAGGAAGTCTTGGGTATGCCAGCTTCATGCATATGTATCTGGTGGTAGCCAGAACACATATCAAGTTTAGTGAAGTGTTGAGCACCACTCAGCTCATCTAAGAGATCATCAATGATAGGAATGGAGAACTTGTCCTTGATGGTGAGCTTATTGAGGGCACAAACTTTGGGACAATTCTCCAAGTACCTTCTTTCTTAAGTACATGACTACAGGGGAAGAATAAGGACTGGTACTGGGGAAAATCACATCCGCTTGGAGAAATTCCTACATTATTTTCTCAATTTCATTGTTTTGGGCAAAGGGGTGACGATAAGGAAAAAAATTGGGAGGAAGATTGCCAGGAACAAGGGGAATGGATTGATCATGAAAACCACAAGAAGGAGGGTGTCCCTCAGGGGTGAAAAAATAATCTTGATGTTTGGAAAGGATAGCTTGGAGGTCAGTATGCACAAAGTGTGTTTCAACGACTTGAATAGAATGGAGGTGAGGAATGATACCGGCGTGGCCTTTCTTGAGGAGATTTTCCATATGATGGGAACTAATGATCTTAGGAGAATCAGTTGTGAGACCTAGGAATTGATACCTTTGTCCTTACTGTTGGAATTGCATGGTTAATTCCTTCAAATCCATAAGAATGGGACCCAAAGTGCATAACCATTCAACACCTAGCACAATGTCACAACCTCCCATGTCAATGGAAAACATATGAGATTTCAGTTAGTAATGTCCAATTTGAAGATGAACATTTTCACAATGCCCACCACATTTCATGGACCCACCATTGTCTATCATGATTTTAAAATTATTGACAACACGAATATAGCAATTGGTTTCCTAGGTAATGCGATGATGAATAAAATTGTGGGTGCTACCACTGTCAACAAGGATGATGACCTTCCTTTGCTTAATGTAGCCAATGAGCTTGAGCGTTTGTGCGGTCGAGAAGCCAATGAAGGCATGCAAGGAAATAAGTGGGTCAATGTGAGGTGGGTCAGCAGGCTCCTGGGTGGCATCGAAAAGGGAGGGTTCGTCAACCAAGGGAAATGTCACATCCTCTTCAGGAACATCTTCGGAAATGGCCATAAATAGATTTTTTTCCTTACACTTGTGCCCCAAAAAGTATTTTTCATCACAATTATAGAAAATACCCTTCAGTTGGCGTTCAATCATTTCAGCCCTAGTTAGTTTCTATACCTTGAGGGGAGTGACAGGGGTGTTAGGATTAATGGGTCGAGGATGAGGAACAAAAGGGGATTTTTTGTTCTGGGAAAAAAAACTTGTTGGGATTATTTAGCACATTGAGTATCTTCCAACCAATTTGGAGGGTGGGCCATGAGAACTTGGGATCGAGGTTCATCCTTGAGACCACTAATAAAGCATTCACGGAAGAACGCATTTGACATGCCCTCTGTTTGAAAGGCCAAATGCTCAAAAGCAGTGATGAAGTCTTCCACTATGTTGGATTGTTTCAACCATGTCAAACAATCAAGATAGTGGGTATCATTATCAAAGCGAGCATAGAGATCAACAACAAACTAGGTCTAGGAAATATACCCCTGACGTGAATTTTTTTTGCCATTTCCACCATTGTCAGCATTTAGGATCTAGATAGAGGACAGCATAGCGAAGTTTTTCCAACTCATCAATAATACCATGCAGAGAAAAATAATGCTCCATTTGAGTGACCCAACCTGTAGGATCGGAGCCATCAAATTTGTTGACCTCTACGTGGGGAAGACAAGGTTCACGATGAAAGGAGTTGGAATGAAAATGCGGAGACTGAGAGGAATCAACACCATCAGGTTTTACTGATGAGGAAGGACCCGTAGGGTGGTTCAACAATTGATTGACAACAAACTAGAGGGAGGTCAATTTGGTTGTGAGGTTGGTTTCCAAGTTGTCAATGCATGAATTGATAGAATCGATCTGAGATGTGAGATGTTCGATGGAGACATGGGCTTGATTGACAGAAGTTTGGAGGTCTTGGTTGCGAGTGGTGGCCATTTGGAGAGGGGAAATGCGGGTAAGGAAAAACAAATGGGTGGGTGGGACATAAAAAAAAAAGACTTAGAAGTGATAGGTACCATGACGATCAGTGCTTGAAGGGAAATATAATGGGATAGGCAACAAAATAGGTAAAATGGGAAGGGGTCGGGTCCACTTAAACAAAAAGGATTAAAAATGAAGGGCATGAATGTGATCAAGGAGAAAAGGGGAATCCAATGGAATAGGTCCCAAATAAGTGTGCCGGTAGGACCACTATAATTGTGCTATAACTATTTGATATACATGCAGGGTCCAACAGTAGTACTCGAACCAATATCTCAGGAATTCAACTAAGGAGGCTAGACTGTACCCTTAGTCATACTACCCAACTACCTAGGTACTAGAGAGTATATTCTCGAGTGCTATTCTCAGTGGCACTATAGCAGTCAGGCGGACGATGTTTTTCTATGAATGGCTTCAGGAGATCTAGGTCGATCCGTATATAGGTGTTGTCTGATGCGATACCACTCGAAGGGGTACCAACAGGGGTTACAAGGGTGGCCAATAGATGTGCGCTTAAGTACCACTTGTATTTATTTCATGTATGAATCTCCGATCGTGGGTTTATGCATGTAACGACAAGTCTTTGTAGCTTAAAGACGTTGGAATACGTCTCTACCCTGAAAAAATTTAACCCACAATTTCATGCCGAGGAAGGTGCTCTGATACCACTTGTAATATTCCACTTATAAAATAGTATGAAGAATAGAATAAATTAGCTAGAAATGGTAGATAAACAATTATATAACCATAACAACGTCACAATAATACTAGAATAATACTAGAATAACACCAGAAAGAGCACTTTGATTACTAAGAGAAATGTTCACTTTCCTCTTCAAGGGGGAAAAATCCAGCAAAGAAGAGATCTATTACAATAATATCCAAGACAAAACTTTTGATACCCTCTATTCCTATTTATACTAAATATATCTATCAAAAGAAAATTCTAGAGGAAGATCCTTGTAGAAGCAGAATCTTCTATTAGGTCTTCTTACATTTGACTTATTCCTCCTTATTGTTAGGAATTATTAATATTGAGCTTTATTATATGGAAATATATTATTCTACCCACTTGAGGTGTTAGGTAGGTTAGGTCCCTAACAAATGAATTCGAAGAATTCTGTAAAAAGTGTGGTATAGCAAGGCAGAAGACTACTCCATATACACCTCAATAGAATGGATTTCCAGAAAGGATGAAGAAGACACTGATGGAAAAAAAAATGAGCATGCTTAGAGGTGTCGAGTTAGGACAAGAATTCTGGGTAGAGGCAGTGGGTAAATCATGTTACCTGGTCAATCGATCACCCTCATCAGTGTTTGATGATAAAACTCCACACAAGGTATGGACTAGTAAGGAACCATCTCTTGAACATATCAGAGTGTTTGGTTGTGATGCTTATGTACATGTTCCAAAGGAAAATAGGAGTAATTTGGATAATAAAGCGAAAATGTGTATCTTTATAGGTTATAAAGATGGTGTGAAAGGTTATAATCTTTGGAACCTAGAAACTAAGAAGACTGTTTACAGTTGAGATGTTTTTTTTAGAGAGGTGAAAGATGTTTCCAAACAGGAATTCCTACCAAGGCAAGAAGAACCTGAGAAAATAGAGTTTGAGTTGGATGATGCAAAATCTGAATCAACTAAAGAAGATGCAACAGAAGAAGAAGAACCTCATACCCCAGTATTGAGGAGATCAGTGAGGGAAAGAAGTCAACCAAAAAGGTATAGTCCACATAATTTTGGTTCTAATTTTTCTTTGTCTATTACTAATGATGATCCCAAAACTGTTAGGGAAGCAGTGAATTCAAAGGATAGTAAACTCTAGAAGAATTTCATGGTTGAAGAAATGGATGCCTTGGATAAGAATGAGGCATGGGATCTAGTTGAGTTGTCGGCTAGAAGAAAATATGTTGGTAGCAAATGGTTGTTTAAGAAGAAGTTTAATGCAGAAGGAAAAGTGGAGAAATACAAAGCTTGGTTAGTAGCAAAAGGTTATTCTCAAGTAGAGGGAATTGATTTTGGTGATATTTTTTCTCCTGTGGCCAAGTTAACTTCTATTATATTTCTTTTATCTATTGTTGTTGCTTTTGATCTTGAAGTGGAACATATGGATGTGAAGACACAATTCCTACATGGGGATCTAGAAGAAGAAATATACATGAAGTAGCCATAAGGATTTGTAGTGAAGGGAAAGAAAGAATTGGCCTGTAAGCTAAAGAAGTCATTATGTGGTCTGAAGCAATCACCTAGGATGTGGTACCAAAAGTTTGACACATACATCCTTGGATTGAGATTTTTGAGAAGCAGTGTTGATCACTGTGTATATTCCGAGCAGGTCAGTAATCACTTCATTTATGTAGTATTGTATGTTGATGACATGTTGATAGTAGGAAATAAGATCGATGTTAGCAAGGAGGTGAAATCACAACTATCCTCCAAATTTGACATGAAGGATCTCGGTGCTACTAACTTCATTATGGGAATGGAGATTAAAAGATATCATGCAAACAAGAAACTCTGCTTGAATCAGAGAAAATATGTTGAGATGATATTGCAGAGGTTTAATATGCATGGAATTAAACTGGTCAAGGTTCCTATTCCTATAGGTGTAAATTTATTTGCAGATCAGTGTCCCAAGACACAGGAAGAAGAAGAGGACATGTCCCATGTTCTATATGCTAGTGAAATTGACAGTTTGATGTATGCAATGGTTTGTACTAGACTGGACATTGCACATGCAGTGAGAGTTTTGAGAAGGTATATGTCAAAACCAAGGAAGGAGCATTGGACAATAGTAAAGAGGGTCTTAAGGTATTTGCGTGGCACTACTAGTTATGGTTTGTGCTACCAAGGAAGACCAGGATTGAAGAGAGTTTTGGACATACACAAGTTTGTTGATGTTGACTAGGCTGGAGATATGGATCGCAGAAGATATACAAGTGGGTATGTGTTTCACCTATTTGGAGGAGCAATCAGTTGGATGAGCAAAAGACAGGTTCTAGTGGCACTCTCAACTACAGAAGTTGAATACATGGCAATCACTCATGCAAGCAAGGAAGAAGTATGGTTACAGAGATCGTGGTCAGGTATTAGGTTGGTACAACAAGCAATGAGATTAGATTGTGACAGTCAGAGTGCAATCTTCTTGGAAAATAACCCTGCTTATCATTCAAAGAAAAAACATATTGATATTCAGTATCATTTTGTGAGAGACATGGTTGAAGAAAAGAAGGTGTTGCTAGAAAAATTTGACACTTTGAAGAATGTTGCAGATTCATTAACAAAGTCTATGAGCACAGAGAAGTTCTCCTGGTGTAGAGGAACAATGGGCATTGTTGCCTTGGATTGTTGACTATGTAATCCTGTGAACCCCTGTATGCAAAGAAAACAACAGGTGGGAGAATGTTGGGTATGTATTATATTTTTTGCATGTGTGTGTGTGTGGGCGCGCCAAATTTGAAAATTGTGTTTGATGATCCCAACTTCCTCTACTCTTTGTGTCGTTTGCGTTGGGCGCTTTCTTGGGCGGTCCCAGGGGTTACACGGTTTTTGCTATTTTAGCGGATTTTTCTATTTTTAGCGGTTTTCTAAATTAATCCTGGATTAAGATATTAGGGTTTTGGTAGCTATGGAATACCTAAAATATTTTATATATTGTATGGTGAATGGTGAAATTAATACAATGAAGAGTTTAAAGGTGTGGTACCAAGGAAGGTTGATTTTCTCTGGTTAAGGGTTTCCAGCGTAAATCTCCGTATACTATGTGTATGAGCCATTCATTGATTTATGTTTTGCTTAAGAATATGTATGCATTTCTTTAGTTCAAAGGTTTAAAACTTACATCTTGGAGTAGAATCATGAAATGTTTTTTTTTTTCTAAGGATACAAGCATCACATTGCTTCAGTTTCCTAGGAATAGTAGGAAAACTAGAAACACCATTCTTTCTCAACAAATGAAGACTATTGTAATTAATATGGCCAAATCTAGCATCCCAGAAAAGACTAGATGAAATTATACCTTAGTCATGATGAGAGAGGTATACAACAATGTGTGTATGGGAAGATGTCCCATTCAACTTAAACATTCTTCCATATTCCATTATGGTCATAACAAGCATGTTATCATAATCCTTTCATATTTCAACTTTTCCATCGATCATATGAACAGAGTGGCCTTGATGTCTAATGTGAACTAGGGACAACAAGATCCTTTGTAGCTCAGGAAGATAGAGTACATTGTGCAGAAAAATGTGAGTCAAGGAAGCATGATGGTGTTCATTCTCAAAGTTTTGAGACTTGATCTATCTGCTATTACTACGCCATCTACATTGTCATCGAAGTATTCAAAGAAATCTCTTCAAAATATCATGTGGGAGGAATCCATGCATCTCCCCAAGAAAAAAATGAAGAGTTAAGATCTTCACTTACTCCTATATCGCAATGGGAAACAACATAATGAGTAAGTGCTTTACCTTTCATTGATTCTGAACTGGATGAAGGTGTGGAAGGTGCACTAAGGAGTGGTGTCAAAAAGGTGTCAAATGTAGAAGCTAGTGTTGAAGGAGTATCTCGAAGTTGGCCTTTCAAATTATCAACACTTGTGAGTTTTTCTTTTAATTAAGTCTTTTTCTTTTAATTAAGCCTCTTTGTTATTTCTCTTTGTCACCTTAAATAGCTGCCATTTGAGAATGCATTCTCTACAAGTCTTGGTGGATACCAAGAAGATCATCTCTTAGAGCAACATGTGTTGCACCGAGCTTCGAATTATCCATTGCAATCCTTATGAAGTCTGGTAACTACTCTAGTTGTGTCTTTACTCAATCCTCCAGTCTCTCATCCAGATCTAGAAGGGAGTCCATAATAAATCTCGACATCGAAGCAAGCCTCTTCCCACAAGTGGCATTGAACTCATCTATGGTAACAATACCACGACAAGGAGATGCAATAGTTTTTGAAGTTTGGAAATGCTCATTGGCATACAACCTAGCCCTGATCGGCATGGAAACTCTGTGTGCTTTGTGATGATTAATTTTACGTCTTTTTTGAAACCTTCTTTGAGCATGGAGAAGCTTGACGAGCTCTTCAGAGATCATGTCCAAAAGGGCATCCAGATCAACACTCGTGTTAGAGAACTTCTTGAATGTTCTCTTCTTTGGCTGCACCAGGCGGACATTGAGATCTGCGTCCACCATGGCTGCATCAACAATAGATTCCTCTGCTCCACTCGACAAAGACACTCAATTCCTTCTGTCGAATGTTTGGGAAGAATTCATTGAAAGAATTCGTATCTTAGATTTGTGTAGCGTACGTTTGGGCAAATTCGAGTGGTTGGTCCTCACGAATCAGTGAAGTTTCCAGTTAGATGGAACGGTCGAGGGCGTGAAGATAATGGTGCATTCGACGTCATGCGAGTTAGGTTTGAGCAGTGGAACACGAATTAGGGTTTCTCTCTCTCGGCTGGAATGCGTAGGCTTCTGTGCATACTATGGAAAGATCAACCAGGTGGTGGTGCGCACATTCAACCTACGAATTATTAGTTGAGAAAGGTGAGTGAAATGTCGCGTAGGGTTTTGTATCAGTTTCTACGCTTATACCAGCATGAGAGATATGGTTTAGAGTAGAATGCAGGGTTTTGTATCAGTGTCTACGCATATACCAGCATGATAGATATGGTTTAGAGTAGAATGCAGCGAGTTGGGAAAGGTTGTGAGCAACAGGAATTAGGTTTAGGGTTTTCCCGCGCGAGCAAAGCACTAGAGGTCGACGGGGCATGAGTAGTCAATGGATAAGACTGTTGCAGTGTGCAGTGCGCGAGTTAATTGCAGGAGGTCGACAGAGTCACCAGGGAAACCTAATTAAGATTCGATCATAGAATATGGCAGAGAGAATCAACCACATAATCACACTGCAAAGGAATAGATGGCACAGATGGGAGAGGACGTTTTCTGCACATTAGGACGGGCTAGTAGTGGACACAAATCGTAACTACAGTTATTTCATTAGCTTATAGCTCCTAAGACTATTGGTCTTCCTCAACTGGGGACCCTTTTCTTATCACTTAAGACTCCTCATATTTACAATTTATGTTACAAGTAACGATTAAGTGTAGAGCATATCCAATACTCTTTTTAAAGAGGAAAGGTCCCTCATAGATCCTTGAGAAAAGCATAATACATCATCTACAAAGAGGAGATAAGAAATAATTTATTGGGCTGAAACCTCAACACCCATAAGGACTCCTCTCACCAAGGCATCACTTATCAACTTACTAAGCACCTCGGCCACAATGATGAATAGGAAAGGGGAGAGAGGACAAGCTTGTTTGATCCCTCGCGAGGCTCGAAAGAATCTGGATGGGGCTCCATTGATGAGCACCACAAAGGAGACAGATTGTACACAACCCATAATCTAGTTAACTACAAAGAGATGCATCCCCATTTTCAAAAGAACCAACTGAAGAAAAGTCTAGCTAACTCTATTATAGGATTTGGATAAAACTAGCTTAAGGATAACCACAAACTAATTGGACTTCTTCACCGAACGGAGAGCTTCTTGAGCAATTTCCACCGCTTCGTGAATTTGTCTTCATTGAAGGAAACAAAATTGCTCTTCGAAAATAACCTAGCTCAGAATAGGCTTTAATCTCCTCTCTATAATCTTGGCAACTAGCTTATAAATCACATTACAACACAAATCAGTCGGAAATCCCAAAAGAAACTTCATATTTTCTGGGGTGGATAAGGGTGATGAAAGTAGAGTTAATGGATCCTAGAACTTTCCTTGATTAACTTTGGAATACCCTTACCATCTTTAAAAAATCCTCCTTTAACAAGTCATAAAAACCAAGGAAAATTTTCATAGTCAGACCGGCCATCCCATGATTCTTACATTTTTGCATGGATGGTAGAGAAGTAAGAACTTTTGACTCCGAAAATTTTTCAACCAACATGCGAGTCATTTCTTCTATAAAAATAAGAGGGAATTTAGAGATCACCTCAAGAATCTCTTGAATCGAGCAACCTTCCAACTCCTAGAAGAGGGATTTGAAATAACAGACTCCCTCCTCCACCTTGTCCCTAAAAGAGTGCACCATGGTATCATCAGAAGCTTTAATTTCCCATTGTTCACATTTTTCTGATAATTTGCAAACTAATAGAAAAAAATTGTATTATCATCGCCCTCCTTGATCTTGATGGCTCTACTCTTGACCCTCCAAGAAAGCTCCTCCTTCTCCATAATTGAATGAAGGGATGATTCTAAAGCCCACAACTAAGCTAATTTACATTCATAAAGAGTGCTCACAAGACTTTCCACATACAACTTTGTTATCTTTTCCTCAACCTCTTTCAATTGAGCTTGTGTCCTGTCATTGAAGTTTTTTAGCCAGTACTTTCTAGTTGCTTTCACTATAGTTATGTTTTTTACAAATTGACACATGTATGATGAAGAAGAGGAGGAGGAAAGATGCTCCCATTAATCCTTGAAAATATTCCTATAACATTCCTCCACGAGCCGTGAATGATTGAATTTTAAAGGAGCTAGAAGCGACTCAGCCATAATCCAGTTTGAATAAGACTGGCATGTGATCAGAAAGTCCTCCAGAATACACCCAATACTTCATTCTAAACACTTTATTCATAAACTCTTCCAAAACCAAAAATCTATCTAATCTTTTAGACATTGTATCCTCATTAATGCGGAAATTCCTCCATGTAAGAACCAACTTCACTAGCTCAATATCAATTAAATGGTTCTTCTGAAAAAATGTTGAGAAACAAAATTCTCTAGGTGTCCTGCCTGGGACTAACCCCTCCATATTTATATTAATTACAAAGTGAGATTCAAATACCTACCAATTACAATGAAGGAATCATCCATCACCCCAAAATAAGACAATTTTTCCTAAAAAGGGACACTATCCAAGTATGGACCATATACATTTAATAAAGTTGTAATTACTCCCTAATATTTAACTACCAATTTGACCGAAATAGATGAATTGAACAACGATGCAAAAAGATAATTATAAGTAGGACTCCAACCCATAAGTAAACCTCTAGAATAGACAACTACATACATAGAACAAAACACCAATTTTTTAACCACGATTTTAGAATATCTCTTCCTCTAAAACCATCCATCATTGTCTCCTAAATTAAGATTATATTCGACTTATGACTCAAAATGATCATTTTGAGGGATAACTTCTTACCAGAACCCGCTACCCCTTTCGCATTGAAAGAAAGCACAATCATGGGGGGAATTCTTAATGGATTTCCCTACTCCAAGGGCCCTGGAGATGGTAGATTGCTTTCCTTTCTTAATATCTTTAATTGCTTTCTATTGAAACTTCAATAGATGATACTTCCTCCCAACCAGATTGGGTTGGATGGGATTGAGGCCTAAACCACCTAGCGAAGAGGAATGATATTTTTGTTTATCTGGAGATCTTAGGGCATATCCCCTTTTCAGTGAGAGGACACCCCCCGTATCCAATGGACAAGGACCAAGCTTTGCCTCCGATGTGCCATCACTGCTATAAGAACTCTTCACATTAGTAGGTTGGACCTACTAAGGAGACATAGGGGGAATGACTTCAGGAATACAATGAAGAGGAGACAGGACCAAGGAAATAGGCTTTGGCTAAGGGGAAACCATACCCTTATCATTTTCAACCTTTTGATCCTCAAAGGAAAGGGAAAAACCAATTAAAGGAGAGACAACGAGTAACATATTGGAATTGGATCATGAAGGGTCAATCTCATCCCTCAAATTGGTTCCTTGTTCTTGTTTTGGAGCTCAAGTAGAAAACCCACCAATGCCATGTAGGATTAAACCATAATCCCAGACCTAATTGTGAGAAGGAAATACTACACTAGCTAATTCCAAAAGAGAGAGAGGAGAGAGAAAATAGAATCAATCTTCACACATAAGAGACTAAGAAACCAACTCCAATCACAATGTATTAATCATTGATAATGAGTACAATATATAGGACTCTCCACTTGAAGAGTAATGTGCACTAGGTTGAGATTTCCATGTGCATGCTCAAGTAAAAAAGTAACTTCTCCCAATAAGAACAATTAACTAAAGTCAAAAGTTGCTAATAATAAGAAAAGTTCAAAAATATAGATGTGAACTTAGTAAGAACTCTACATGAACTCAATATGCATTCCATAATAGAAAAAATCTCCTAGAATAAGACTAGAGCCCAAGAATGGAACTAAAGTTTTAATTGAGTGAGAATTTTCTAATTATGGAAAGTCTATAAATAAGTGAAGTGAGTTAACTCCAAGTATTGGGTAATGTGCACTTCCATAGGAGGCTAATATTCTTACTAAAGTGTGCTCTATAGCCATGAAATAAGAAGTATCTCCTAAAATTAAGGAAATACGAATTATCTCCTAAAAATAGGAATTTGCCTAATGGTGGCTAAAAAATAGGAATTGTCCTAATGGTAGCTAAAAAATAGGAATTTTCCTAATGGTGGTTTATGAGCCCATGGTTTTGGAAACCCATGGTATTTTCAAATGGTATTACATATAGGAATCCACTGGCTAAAAATAGACCTTCTATAAATAACAATCCTCCTAAATAGTAGGAAAAATGGAAAAAAATGAGTATGTTACTATGTAGTTGAGCATGTACCCCAACACCCCTTGAAACACAACCAGGGTGTGCACAATGATGAGTCTCGGAAATATGAATCCATGTTAGGTATTCATGTACAAGTATAGATGCATAACAACTGAAAAAAAAGCGAGGTGAAGAGGGAAAACCTAGTGGGAACAACACCCCCACCCTCACCCCCCTCCCCCCTCAAAATATGTTGCTAACAAGAAAAGAATGCTAGCATGTTCAGTTGTTAAGTTGATTTATCTCTCACTCCTAGAATGTCCCTCAATAAGACAAAAAAAAATCAGTGAAAGACTTTCTGAATATGTTTGCCACTTGCTCTGAAGATGGACATAAATGCATATCAATGACTCCATCCTGAATCTGTCCTCGAATAAAGTGCATATGAACCTCGATGTGCTTGATCCACTACCTCTGAACTGGGTATCTACACAACTTGAGAGTACTCTGATTATCACACCATGTAACTATCAGATGATGAAAATGAACTCCCAACTCTGTAAGAAAGTGTTGCAACCAAATAGCCTGAGTTGTAACATTCACTGCACCGATGTACTTTGCCTTTGTTGATGATAAAGAAATTGTTGATTTCTTCTTACTTTACCAATAGATAGGTCTTGATCCAAGGTAGAGGATATATCTTGAAGTGGACTTGCAATCAGTGCTATCACCTGCCCAATCTAACTCTATGTGACCAACAAGATCCAAGGAAGATCCTGCTGCATAGTGTATACCAAAACTAGTAGTCCCCTTAAAATATCTAAGAATCCTCTTTGTTGCCTTCCAATAAATCTCACAAGGCTCCTGCATGTACCTGGAAACTGATCCAATTACATAATATATGTCTGGTTGAGAGTGTGTAAGGTAGAGAAGACTCCCCACCAATTTCGATATCTAGTACAATCAACCAAAGGTGATGCACAAACATCCTCTAGTCTAACCCCTAACTGAAAGGGTGTTGGAGGCGGCTTGCAATATTTCATATGAAACCTATCAAGTAGATCTATAGCATACTTGTACTAATACATCTTGATTCCTGAATCATTCTGGCTAATTTCAAGACCAAGAAAGTATTGTAGCAATCCCATATTTGTCATAGAAAACATGTCATGCAAAGTGGTGTTCACTGCAACAAAAGAGGAGGTTGAGATCCTTGTGGTGAGTAAATAATCTACATATATAACTATCAGTAGAAGTGAATCTGTGTTCCTCATAATATACACATTAGGATCTAATCTATATCTAAGAAACCCTCTAGAGAGAATATAAGAGTCAATTTTAGCATACCATGCTCGAGGTGTGTGCTTAAGTCCATACAGTGACTTCCTCAGCTTCCAAACTAATGATGGATACTGAACATATCCTTATGGATTATACATATATATATCCTCATTAATATCTCCATATAGTAATGCATTCTTCACATCCATATGATGCACCTCCCACTTTCTAGTTGCTGCAATAGCTAGAGCTAACCAAATGGAATCAATCTTGGAAACCGGTGCAAAAGTCTCCTCATAGTCAATGCCTTGTACCTGTGAGACACCTTTAGCAACTAACCAAGCCTTATACTTTGTAATTTATCAATCAAAAACCCTCTTTTTCTAGAAAAACCACTTACATCTAACAAGCTTCTTGTTGGAAAGTAAAGGAACCAACTCCCATGTGTTGTTCTCTATTAGGGAATTGTACTCCTCTTTCATAGCTTCCTCCCAATAGGGATTTCATTTAGCCTCTACATAAGAATAAGGATCTGATCCAAGTACCATATAAAAATAGATAAGAAGCAATGGCTCCATGGTAGTAAAATCTTGTGAAGGCTCCATAAAATGATATATGGTTATCCGTGGATTGGCAGGATCACCCACTAGATCACATGTTTCCTGAAGAGTCTGTTGTTCCCATCGTGGTCGATGCTATGAACATGAAAATTCTTTCTTCTGACAAGAAATATTAAATATGTCATATTCCAAGATATGATCAGAAATCTAATCGGAAAAACTCTCACAAATTTCTGCAACTAGTGGGATAAGAGATGTAGGTGTGGACTGCTCTGGAAGTACATGTGAAGGACCCTCTTCAAACTTAACACTCATTAAAATGAATAGTGTATATGAAGTATTATATAATATCCTGTATCCCTTGACTCCCTTTTGATATCCAACAAAAATACATTCCTTACTCTGAGCTTCCATAGCTTTCCTCCTATCAGAAGGGATATTATCCCATGCATGGGAACTGAAATTTTTGAAGTGAGTGACTTCCAGTTTCTTCCCGCTTCAAGAATCCTATGGAGTGACTCCATTAACTAATTTATGGGGAACTCTATTGTGAAATTTGGTTTCATAGTTGATATCTTTATCTCATAACTTTGGAGGTAGTGCTCTAGCCTGCAACATACAGTTGGTCATCTCTTTCAATGCACTATTATTTCCCTCTTCTACCCCATTCTGTTGTGGAGTATATGGAACTGTCTGTTAGAACTCTATACCTAATTCTGAACAAATATGTTCAACATCCTTATTCACATACTCTCCTCCATTTTTTTTACGAAGCTTCTTAATCCTCTTCCTTGTTTGGTTCTCAACTAAATGCTTGAAATCTTTAAGAAACTCAAAGACCTCAGATTTTAATTTGAGAAAGTAGACCCATGTATATCTCGAAAAATCATCAATGAAAGTAAGAACATACTTATCTTTACTGATCGATGGGTGTGCGAAACCTATAATGTCACTATGAACCAACTCTAGAAGTGATGATGCCCTCCATGCTTTACCTATGTTGAAATTATCCTCGAGATGTTTTCCTAGTATGCAGCCATGAAAAAATCCATACTGAATGTGAAGTAATCCATCTAAATATTTAAAATTCATATGCCCTAACCTCTCATGCCAAAACCTAGACTCTTGATTAGAATGCACTAGAAGAGATACATAATTAGATTTATGAGTGAAGTGAGAGAAGGTGTACAACATGGAATGGTGATTAACCTCACCAACAACAATTTTTGAACCATATGACAAGTCAAGAATAATAATTGAGTCCAGAGTGAACTCCACCTTCTTCATGTTAATTACCAAAGACTAAATACAACATCACCACGGTAGATATACAAGAACAATATAGAAAACCACCACTTTATTATATCAAAACCATTTTGGTAGGGAAACACCATACAATGGATCCTATTATGGAAGGGATCCTGTCCTGTTCACTTGCCTCTTCGAGGGGGAATCTTCCTATTGAACTACTGCTCCAAATACAATAATTATCTTCATGTCCCATTACATTCCTTGAACCCCTTTATATAGTATTATCAACCACCTAAGCACATTCTAGAGGAGGAACCTTCTAGTAAGTCCTCTTACATTTATTATATCTAACTACCATAGTGGGCTTTATTTAATACTATAGTGGACCTAGTCCACCTTACATTGAATGGCCTCCATTATTATCACTATGGGTCCTCTACCCAACCCCCCCCCACTACCTCTCTAGCTACCTAACATTCCACCCCCCTAATGAAAGTGTTGTCCTCAATGCTTGATGTACAACCATATACCAGAGTCCCATGGATAAGTGTGGACCATATTGTTGAAGTAGACTAGAGAATCAGGGTCCCATGGAGAAATAAAAACCAGCATGCTGAAGTATTCCAACTTCCATTGTAAATCGGGGTCCCATATCCAAGTGCTCATGTGAACTCCATGCGGAATATATCTGAACTCAAAAACCAATTGAAAATAATGCTCCAAAGATCTACATTGATCATGGGGATCCAAATATGTAGATCCCTCCCTATCCAAATCATCTGAATAATACACTAGTATTGTAGAATACTAAAAAATAGTTTTCATAGAAGGCTATGGACTTCTCTCCATAATGTTCTCTACATGATGTGAAGTAGATTCATCAAATAAAATATGAAAGTGGTTGTCATCTCAGAAATGAAAACTATCTATATACTAATTATCACAATCATCATCAAAATCATACCAAGCATAGGATTCTTGATTATATGCATCCCCGATGCCCATCATAAGATATCTCTCATGTATGTTATCTAAGGACCTTTGAACATTTTGATAATTAGCACTAATAATTTGTTATCCCTCATGAAAATGTTGCTCAATAGCTTGAATCTTCTGTAGAATGCCCATGAGGAGTTGAAATCCAATATCCATTGGAAACGAAAGATATAATATATCAAAAGAAATCACTTCAAATGATTTATCCAATGGCACTGATCTGGTATCAATCTAATCACCCTATGAAAAGTTATGAATTTTGCAGTCCCACCGTCGTCACAAAAAACCACAAAAATCATTGATTTTAAATCAGTGATATCTTCACTTCCAGAGCTTCGATTGAGATGATTTTTTTTTGAAATTGTGTGAAAAATTGATAGGAACTTAGATCTGAATATTTTTTTTTTAATTCATCCCAAGTTGCTACATAAATCAGACAACTCACATGATCATCCACGGAAAAAAAAATACCCTGAAAATTGCATATTTTAAAATGCAAATAATTTGACTTCCCGGACTCCATTTCAAGCGATTTTTTTTTTGCTTGGGTGTTTTTCTGAGAGGAAATCAAATATACTACCAGAATTTGATTTTTTTTCACCAAAACCTACAGAAATTGTCTGGAATGTCACGACCCTCTTTTTCTTCTCCAAAAACAAAATCTGCAAAAATAAAAAAACATTGCCCACATTTTTTGCCAAGGAAAGTGCTATGATACCACTTGTTAAGTACCAAAGACCGAATACAGAATCACCACAGTAGATATACAAGAAAAATATAGAAAACCACCACTTTATTATATCAAAACCCTTGAGGTAGGGAAACACCATACAATGGATAATATTATGGAAGAGATCCTCTCATGTTCACTTGTCTCTTTGAGGGAACATCCTCCTATTGAGTTACCACTCCAAATACAATAATCCTCTTCATGTCTCGTTGCATTTCTTGAACCTCTTTATATAGTGCTACCAAACACATAAAAACATTCTAGAGGAGGAACCTTCTAGTAAGTCCTCTTACATTTATTATATCTAACTACCATAGTGGGCGTTATTTAATACTATAGTGGACCTATTCCACCTTACATTGAATGGACTCCACTATTATCACTATGGGACATATGGCCCCCCCACTACCTCTCTAGATACCTAACATTAATCTTCTAGTAATTCATCTTACATTGAATGGCCTCCATTATTATCACTATGGGCCCTCTAGCCCCCCCACTACCTCTCTAGCTACCTAACACTTCCCTTAACCTAAATGAGTGATTTAATAGATGGCAAAAAGATTCACTGAAACCTTTGAAACATGAAGTACATCCTGAAAGCATCCATGGTCTAGATAAAATCTACCCCTACCACACACCTCTGTAGGAGAATCATCTCCCATGATTATCAATGGTCTAGAACAAGTATCTAAGTATGAGAAAAGTCTATATGATGAGGCCATGTGATGGGTAGCCCCTGAATCAAGCACCCACGCATTGTGATAATATGAAATAGCAAGTAATGCATGACCATTACCTCTTTCTGATGATGGATTTTTCCTTGCATTATATGAAATACAATCCTCAAGGTGATGTTTCTGAAGTTTTTGTACCATGAGATCTATGGTCTTTTTCATGCAAGAAGTCCCAATATGGAACCCCCTGTTGCAATATGAACACTTTGTCTTATCATTATTTCCTTTTGATTCCTTCGAACTCAAACTCTCATATGTGTAATTTTGTTTACCTTCCTTCTTTTTCTCTTATTCCTTCTTAACCTTGTTCTTCTACTTATTCTTCTTTGAACTTCCTTGAGTTATAAGCGCATAGGGCTTGGAATTCTTAAGTGCCCCTATTTGAATGAGATTTTTCTACTCATGAATAAGTGACTCCATGAAATCATCTAGGGATGGAATCTTCCATGTAGACCCCATAACTAACCTGATAGTATGAAAATAAGAAGTGTAGATAGAATACTCGGGTCCTAGTTTTGTTAGAATTGAAAAGATTAATTGTTCATCTTTCTTATCAATTTCGCAAGCCTTAACATGAGAAATAAAAGTTTTTGACTTACAGAAGTAGTCCTGTAGGGTCTCTAAATCTCTTGGATTCAATGCATGTAGATGGTTCTCCATCTGATGACCTCTTATATTGTCTTGCTTTCCTAGAAAATCCTTCAACTTTTTGCAAACATCGTTTGGAGTCTTGCAAGTATTGACATGAAAGAGGAGATGTGGATAGGTGCTCAAGCACAATATCTTGTAGGATTCATTCATTCTATTGAAGTATTTTTATTTCTCTATGGTTGAAGTAGGCTTGACTTTATTTCTCATTGTGATCTTATACAAACCCTTGCTTCGAAGTAGAAGCTCTATCTTGGGCTTCCACTCAAAGTAGTTGAAGGGTGTCAAGATCATTGAAGAAGATGGTTGATCCATAGTTCTCTATGGGTTGTCCAATATGATCTATAAAACTGCAATAAAAGTGAATACTCCCTCACAATAATCACTCTGATATCATGTAGGATAAAACCACAATCCATGACTTAATTGTGAGAAGTAAATACTACACTAGCTAATTGCAAAAGAGAGAGGAGAGAGAGAAATATAATCAATATTCACACATAAGAGACTAAGAAACGAACTCTAATAACAATGTATTAATCCTTGATAACGAGTCCAATATATAAGACTCTCCACATGAAGAGTTATGCGCACTAGGTTGGGATTTCCATGTGCATGCTAAAGTAAAAAAGTAACTTCTCCCAATAACAACAATTAACTAAAGTCAAAATTTGCTAATAATAAGAAAAGATCAAAAGTATAGATGAAAACTTAGTGATAACTCTACATGAAGTCAACATGCATTCCATAACAAAAAAAATCTCCTAGAATAAAACTAGAGTCCAAGAATGGAACTAAATTCCTAACTGAGTGAGAATTTGCTAATTATGGAAAGTCACTAAATAAGTGAAGTTAGTTAACTCCAAGTATTATATGGGTAATGCCCACTTCCATAGGAGGATAATATTCTTACTAAGGTGTGCTCTATAGCCATGAAATAGGAAATATCTCATAAAATTAAGGAAATAGAAATTATCTCCTAAAAAATAGGAATTTGCCTAACGGTGGCTAAAAAATAGGAACTGGCTTAATAGTAGCTAAAAAATAGGAATTTTCCTAATGGTGGTTTATGAGCCCATGGTTTTGGAAACCCATGGTATTACATATAGGAATCCACTGACTAAAAATATACCTGCTATAAATAGACATGTTATAAATAGCAATCCTCCTAAATAATAGGAAAAATGGAAAAACAAAATGAGTATGTCATTATGTAGTTGAGCATGTACCCCAACATGCCATCCACATTCTTACTCTATTTGTGACCATCCTCCTTTCGCAAAAACAAAAAAAAAAATTCACCAATACTTTCCTATTTCACTCCACCTTAATATACACTATTTTAAATTGAGCTTGAAGGTGGATTTCCTCATGAAAGACGAACTACCAAAAAGAAAACCTCCAATAATCATTTTTTTTCTTCTAAGATAATTCACCAAAAACAAAATCCATTTCCCAACCAAGCCATCCCTAAGATGCACTTCAACTTGAATCCATGCCCACTTTCTATCAGCATTATAATCCCAATTTGGCTCCAACCCTACAAGCTTCCCTGACTTATTTCCAATAGCTTCTAGAATAGCCTTGTTCCAAAAAAACCAGAGGAATCCTTAAAAGGATATACCACACCTAAATTACTATGACCGAAGCCCTTGCGAGATCAAAATCCATCGACCATCTTTGGATAACAAGCCCTGAAGGGCCCCAAGTCCACCCTCGACCCAGAATTTTCTCACAGTCAGCCTACGAATTAGAAATAAAACATAGCCAACCACATAGAAAAAAATGAAATATGAGAAAATACCCTAAACCAGGAACCCAATTGAGCTCCATCCGTTGATACAAAGAATCCATATGAACCACTTTGCCACTGAAGCGCCCGATCAAAGATTTTTCCAAAAACTTCAGAATATATTCAATCATCACATCATGCCGAACAACCATTGTCGGTTTTTTCGACCGAGCTTGAGCACACTTATTTCTCTTGATCGAGCCTTCCCCTTGAATCACTTTTGTGTTGGAAAACCCTCCTACTTGCCCATCAAAACCCTTCAGAGAATAACCCAAATACCTAGGCGCAAGGACTGAGGGAACAAGAGCCGAAGAAGTGTCATTAAATGGAATATTAATTGCTACATTATTGGAGGTTGCACCCACCTCCACGTGTGTTTCATTTTTGTATTATGGAACCCTGGTATCAACTGCCACCTTCAAGGGGGACCTAGAAGATCTTTCCAACAAATCTGGGTCATCAAGAGGACCATATGGAAAAGATTTGCAGTAAAATTCAGACTACAACATAAACGTTGGGCTCTTACAGGGAATCTCTCCATAGTCTAGATGGTCGTCCTCGATGACAGCCAAAAGCATTAGACGACCTCGAGAAACAGGAAATCGGGCTTAAGAAACAAGTGAGGGTGCTTGAAAAAATCCCACCCAAGTAAAAAACCACCATACTCTAAAGCTTCGACCTTTGCAAAAAAATACCGAGCCTCAAACAAGAAAAACAAAATGCATTAAGTCGAAAACCCTAATGTATATATTATTATTATGTTTAGATGATCATAATTTTTAATTATTAATATTTTTTTTATTACCAAAACTAGTCTAGATCCATGTTAATCTCCAATCTATCAAGTATTAAGAGGGATCAAATATCTAGAGGTGATAACTTCTTTTGGAGTGCAAAACTTGAGAAAACATTTGTCTTAAACTTTTTACCTCCAAATGTTTGATTCCTCTTAACCCTTGATAGATCCAATATTAACATAATCTAGACTAATAATATAAAATTTAAAAATAATACTAGCATACAATTGATTAATAATAAATAGTATGATATTAAATTACATTATAAATATAACATAACTTACATTAATAAAATAATTCTAAATTTATAAATAATTTAATTATATATAATTTATTAATAAATTAAATAATTTAAACTATTAAAATTATTTTAAGCACAACAATAAATTAATAATCTTTAAATCTATTAAGAAATTTTTTATTTTATTAATAAATAATTCAATAATAAATTACTTTCTTTATTATTATAAATATAAGGTACATATATTATTAAAATAATTTTAATTCTACTTTACATAACATAAAGTCTAATATAAGTAGTTATTATGAAATTATAATAATAAATTTCATTATAATAATGTTTATAGAAATAACATTATCATTAAATACTTTTTTCTCATGAGAGTTTTATTAGTCATCAACCGGTATCTATGATAACCTCTAAGGATTCTTTAGTTTTATTAGTTAGTGTTACTAGTAGTATAAATTGATGATGATTATGGGTGACATGAATGAGAGGGGTTATCTATGACTTTGAAGGAAATCATGAATCAATATATGTCAAAGAGCTTGTAAATGAAACTAAATTGACTCATTTATAGGTTTATGCTCTTCTACAAGGTCTCTTCATTTCAATAAGCTTAGAAATAAGGGATTTGGTGGTGCTAGGAGATTCAAGGCTTGTTATCAAAGTATTAATATCTCAGGGATCACTTAAATACTTCAAGATTTCCTTGTTCCTCTACTGAGTCACACAAGTATCCAAGAAACTAGCCAAAGTCACCTACCACCACATTCTAAGATAGAAAAATGTAGTGCCAAATGGATTGGAAAACGAAGTAGCAATGCTATCTCTTGGAATAATAAATAAAAATGGGGCCTTAAGTTACACACCTATCCCCTAATTTTTTACCCCTCTTATTTTATTAGCATTACATTTTTAGACTTTGACGATATAGTATTTGACATATAGGTTTTGATTTTTGTGTCAACTCCATGCATGTGAGCCTTAAACTCAAGTGGTATCCCCCTTCCCATATTCTTGTCTTTGGTCTGGAATCAAACAAAATTTATGTGGTGGGTTTTCATCTTCAATGGGCATGGTGGGATTATTCATATTTTGGTCTGGTGTAGATGTTTCAATCTTTGGTTGGCAGAGATCAGTGATTGTTTATCTCATTTTCTTCACTTGGATGTTTTCCCTTGGATTTTTGGTGCCTTACTTCCTGGGTATGCCCCTTCTAATATATTTTTTCTTAGAAGAATAGAGCAACAACTCTTTCCTTTTGTTATTCAAAATATTGTCTCTAGTTAGATAGAAGGTCATTTATTTGGGTCCTCTTTAAGAGTGATTAATATGGGTTTACCTGGTTCACTATGAGGATTAGAAAAAAAATCTTTGTCCCTTTAAGGTTTTCATTTACTGTGTTGGTGTTTTGGAGACAATTTTATCCTTTACCTTTGTTTTGGCACTTTCTCTTCGTTGGTGAATTATCCCTCTAAGGGCTATGATATTCCTTCTACCTCTATCTTTTTTCTGTGTGTGGCTTCTTCTTCAAGGAATATTCCTAGGTGGTGGGTTGTTGGAGGTTTTCCCTTGTCCTGACCCTCTTTCCTTGCCTCATTTCACTTTATCCCTATTTTTCCAAGAAGTATTTGGTTTCTTCTCAAGTTGTGTTATGTCTTTTCTATCTCCTATCAATTCAAAGGTTTATTATGGAACCTCAAGACTGCAAAGTTTCCATCAATAATATTTATGCTACCATGCAAAACATGAAAATGAAACAATCAGAACTGAAATTGAGATATAGTGTTATAAAATCAAACGCACAATGCAATATTGAAGCGATACACTCTCTACAGACTCATCATCTTCCAGATAGTCTTAAAGTTAGGAAGAGGATCAATAGGAAAAGGAAACAATTGGAATGGGTCAGCACTCTACTCCTCCAGATCCAAAACGAAATAACTTTCTGTGATCTATGTTTTGTAAAACAATATGTATTTTGATTTTTTTATTGTATATATACATGTAATGACAGAATCAATGTAGAAGTTATAAATCTAGAAGGAAGGATATTACAAAATAGAGTATATCTAAAGATGCCACTGACAAAACTTTTTGAAATAACAAACAATTTTTCTTTTTGTAACTCATGTGATCAACTCTTTTTTCTTCAACATTTTAACTTCTTAATAATAAACCTAGCTTTGGGTTCAAACTCTATATTCAATTCCTTGTAAAGATATGGTAGACATTAAAATAATTCGCAAACCACTATCAACAAAGTAACCACTATTTAAAAAAGGACATTACAACATAAGGTCATTAAACATTTTTTTTTTTTTTTTTTAATTTATATATAATTATCATAATTGTTATCATCATTTATTCGTACACCTAGCCCAAAAAACTAAGCCTTATGGATATCCACCACCATAGTCCATGCATCACTTTTCATGCACACTTTCACACCATTATTTCCTTGCATAACTTAGGGAAACCCCTTTTTCCTAAGTTAATTTGAATAAAATAAAGAAATGAAAATAGATAAAGGGGGATTATGGTTTTAATTAAGTGAAATAACTTAGGAAAAAAAGGTTTTCCTAAGTCATTTCACTTAATTAAAACCATAATCCCCCTTAATTTGTTTTCATTCCTTTATTTTATTTGAAAAGGACAAATTAAAATTAGTAGTTAAAATTGATTTGGTTAAATATAATATTTTATTATTTTGACCATATGAAAGATAATCACTCTTTTTCCTATAAAATAAAGAGAGTTAAACAATTTTCATATGACTTTTAATGAGAGTATAGAGATGTTGTCGAAATTTCCATTGACCTTTTAGCTCCATCTCAGCATAACTACTTTCAGTCAAGAGGAGAAGTCTCGCCAATGCTTCCACATATCTGCAACCAAGGATTATGAGTAAAACTTAGATTCCAAGTGCAGTTGTCATTCTATTGGTACAAATCTGCAGCAAGGGTAAGAAGAAGTCTAAATTTTGTGGTTGTGTCAAAGCTACAGACAAAAGTGAGTGAGAACACAAGAAACTCTAGTTCTCTTTTAATTTAATTTCTTCAGATCTATGTTATTCATAAATAGAAAATGCATACAACATAAAATATACGTGAGTAACACAAGATATAAAAAATCAAAATGATATCTATAATTCCCAATAACGAGAGTACAAAATAAGATACACTTGTGAAGAGACCGATGAAGACAAATGCATGTTGGTGCCCCCTCTATGGGAGGGTTCTTCTTTCTTTCTTGTTTTCTTGGATGTGTGCTAGGAGTGGATAGACTTCTCCTTTTTATTAAAAGTAGCTATGGTGAGATGAAACTAAAAGGTCAATGGAAAATTTAGTACCACCTCTGTATTGTCAAGAAAAGTCATATGTAAATAGTATGGATCTGTTTGTTTTATAGGCAAAATTTTGGTTATCCTTAATATGTTCAAAACAATAAAATATTATATTTAACCAAATCAATTTTAAACACCAATTTGAATTTTGTCTTTAATTTAAATAAAATAAAGAAGGGAAAAAGCATAAAAGGAGATTATGGTTTTAATTAAGTGAAATAACTTGGGAAAAAGTGTGTATGATAAGTGATGTATGGACTATGATGATGCATATGGATAAAGGTTAACCTTTTGAATTTGTGTGTGAATAAATTGGGATAACAATAATTATCTTTGAAAAGACATAAACTTAAAGTATATAAAATAAGGAAATGTTTTGTGAGATTTATTCAAATTTATAAAAAAGTTGATAGATAAAAAAAAAAACTCACAACAAAATACTAAACTAACTAGATTACATTAATTAAATTACTAAACTAATCATTGAAAACAAAATATTTTTAAAATGGTTAATTTGAAAAACTACACATTATTTCAAAAACAATTCACGATGAAAAAAAAAGTCAATTTAATTATTTTGTTTAAAATTTTTTAAAATATTTAATAAAAAAATTTTAAGGACAAACTCTCAAATTTGTGGTCCTCAATTTAACACCAAACTTTGTGGTCAATCTAGGGCCAAATCCTAATTGAGGTTTATGTTAAAACTTTGGATAAAATCTTCCTAAAAGGTGAGTTGCATTAGGTCTTCACTAATCCCCAATCATTGTTTTAAGAGATTGTTCAGGGGTCTCCTAAACATATTTTCATTTTTTTTACTTGTTAAAAAGTGTAATATCACTTATATAATCATAATAATAATATTCTAATTTAATTTTAAGGTCATAGTCACTAAATTAGTGTATGAGATCCTCTTGTTTGTGTTGATATTTTGATGTAACTACTGAAAATATTATTTTTTATTTGTGTTGGTCAAACCTCGAGAAGATTATTGTAATATTATTGCATAAATCGACTCAAAATAAATTATTATTTTATTGTTATCCTTATTGTAAAAGTCAAAATGGCTCCTCTTGGGTTGCATATTTTTGAGAGTCGAGTTATTTGTATAAATAGAGGTTCAGTTCCTCTCATTTGTATACACACACAACTCTCCTTCTTTTGTGTATTTGGAGCATATCAAAGGAGGTATAGCACACGTGGTCTTGGTTTCTTGGTCTTCGATTTGTGGAGAGTTATAACCCGACATTGTACTAGTTGAAGGAATCTATACTAAGGAATTGGTTGTTGGGTTTTCTCCCCCACGAGGGTTTCCCAAGATATATCTTGTGTTATGTGATTGTTTATCTTTCAATGATCCTATTACATGCAATTGTTAATGAATGTTAAAGAAGATAACTGTAACTTCTAAAATTATAATATGGTATCAAAAAAGGCATGAATAGAAGACAGTTCACAGATCTAGAAGAGAAAATGAGCCATTTTTCTTGATAGGAGTGGTTTTCGGACAAGACAAGATCACCAACAAGTGTGCCCTAGTGGAGCGCATCTTTTCCCTGGATCAAATATTTAGAATCCAGAATTTTTGATTTAGGGGCAGGATGACTACCGAAACCAATATTGATGAGAAGTTGGAGGGAGCTGACAACTTCAGAGCCTAGAGGTACAGAGTATCCCTCCTCCTATAAGAACATTATCTAGAGAAGTTCACTAAAGAAGAGATTTTAGAACCTTAGGGAGATGAGGCTAAAGCAAAGAACAAGAAGGATATGGTGAAAGAAAAGAGAATTATTGTAGACTCCAATATGAACTATCTTATTCATCACATATATTCATTATCCACTCCAAAAGAAATGATGGATTCCTTAAACCGATTGTTTGAAGGAAACAACATCAACTGAAGAATGACCTTGATAACTCAGTTAAAGAACGTGAGGATGTAGAATTCAAAAACCATCCACTCTTACTTCTCAAGAATAACCAGATCAAGGAGTAGATAGAAGTCATCGATGATACAATGAATGGAGAAGAAATGGTGATGACCACCTTGAATGACCTCCCAAGGTCATGGGATGCACTTATTCAAGGGATGTGCTCAAGAAGGAAGCTACCCAAGTTTAGTAGGCTATGGAAATATTGCAACCAAGAAGAAGCAAGGATGACAACAAGAGAAGAGAAGATGAAAAATGATGTCAATCCCTAGGAACCCACAACAGGAAAAGAAAGAGCAAGAAATAACCCTTCTCACCCAAGAAGTTTCAGGAAGGCTGATGAAATAACCTAAATATTAGATATTTTTGTTGTCATAAAAATGGGACACATTGCTAGGAATTGTTCTCTCATTCAGAGACCAGGGGAAAAGAAAGGAGGTAAAAGGCATCATGTTCATGCAGTTGAAGATGATGAGCCGCCCAAGAAGGTTGCAAAGGAAGATGAATCAAGTGATGAGGAGTACGTTCTTATCTCATCCCTTATAGGAATTGTCACTCATGGAAGTGACATTTGGATGGTGTAAAGTGGTGCTTCCAAGCACATGATAGGTTATAAAGACCCATTGTCTAACTGTACTAAAAAGGATTCATCGAACAAGGTGAAATTGGGAGATGATCCTATCAGTATCCAATCAAAGGAGTAGGAGAAGCCTCCTACAAGTTAGACTTGGGAAAGCAAATGAAAATGAAAGAAGTTCTCTATGTTCTTGGATTAAAAAGTAACCTTCTCTCGATTTCAACATTGGATGAGAAGGGTTACAAAGTTGCATTTGTTGATGGACAAGTTCTTATGTGGCCTAGAGGGAAGACTTTTAATGATGTTGTGGTGATTGGAGTTCAAGAGGGAAGACTATAAAAATTGAAAGGGAGATCAGATTCATCATTAATTCACAACACTGTGAATCCTAGTAAATTATGGCATAGGACATTTTCTCACCTACATTACAAGGACCTACTAAGTGTGAGCAAGATGGTGACAGGACTACCAGATATCCAAGAAAAACCAGACGACATGTGCAAAGGTTGCACACAAGGAAAGAATGTGAACCACTCATTTCCCAGCAATGATAGCAGAGCCAAAAGAGTATTGGACATCGTGCACTCGGATGTGCATGGACCGATGCAAAGAATGAAGTGTTGGGAAATTCAATGAATTTAAGGAACTGGTAAAAAACTTGACAGAGCGAAAGATAAAGACCTTGCGATTATATAATGGAGGAGAATTCACTTCAGAGGAATTCAAAGAATATTGAAAGGAAGCTTGGATTAAGAGGCAACTTGCTACTCCCTACAATCCTTAGCAGGATGGAGTCGCAGAAAGGAAGAATCAGACGATCATGGAAGTAGTGAAGGCTATGATCTATGATCAAGATCTACCTATGCATTTGTGAGAAGAAACAACAAAGACTGCAGTGTACGTTAAAAACAAAATTCCCCACAAAGTGCTTGAAAAAAAGACACCAGAGGAGATGTTTTCAGCAGAGAAGTTGGAAGTCATCCATCTAAGGATATTTGGATGCCCCGTATTTGAGCATGTCCCCAAGGAAAAGAGGAAAAAAATGGATACATCCGAAAAGAATGGCATATTTGTTGGTTACAGTGACACATTGAAGGCATGCATGATATATATTCCCGGTCACCGAAAATTTGAGATTAGTCGAGATGTCACCTTCGATGAGAGTGAAACTTTCATCAAATAAAAATAGGACTATGCAAAAGAGGTTCATGAGGAGGAGAATGAAGTTACAAGATTTCCAGAGGCATAAGCAGTTGAACCAGAGGAAGTCATTCATGAGGATAATGACATAGAAGAACCTCAGAGGACAAAAGAGATTCCTTCTCGTAAGAGAAGACTAGCTTGGGCACATGAGCTCATCATAGATGTAGAAAGATATGGTGTCCTAGAAAAATATCTCAGGGAAAGTAAGAAGCCGAAACCATATTCTAGCTATGTGGCATGTTTGAGTGATATCATGGATGAAGAATTGTCTAGTTATGAAGAGGGTGAAGAAAAGAGGGTATGGAAGGATGCCATGGGGGAGGAATATCAGTCCATAGTAAAGTATGATGTATGGGATGTGGTCCCCAGACCAAAGGATAAATCAATAGTAAGTTCAAAATGGATCTACAAAATGAAACATGCAGCTAATGGCAGTATTGAAAAGTATAAGACTAGATTTGTGGCTCGAGGATTCTCTCAGAAGAAGGGCTTTGACTATGAGGAGACATTTTCTCCTGCGGTGAGATATACCTCAATCAAGACTATACTTTCGTTGGCCGCGGTAATGAAATGGAAGGTGCATCAAATGGATGTGAAGACAACCTTCTTGAATGGTGAAATAAAAGAGGAAGTATATGTGGAGAAAACACAAGGGTTTGAGGTACATGACAGGGAGACATGTGTGCAAAATGAAGAAGGATTTATATGGATTAAATCAGGAACCCAGAGCATGGTATGGCAGGATCGACAGTTTTCTAACGAGCTTAGGATTTACAAAGAGAAGTGAAAATCCTAACCTTCACTTTAAGGTTGTGGATGATGGTCCGATAATACTACTATTGTATGTGTATGACCTGTTTCTAACACATGTGAAAAAGCTCATCTCAAAGTGTAAGAGAAAACTGGTTGTTGAGTTTGAGATGAAAGATGTTGGGATGATGCATTACTTTTTGGGTCTCAAGGTATGGCAGAGACAATATGAGATCTTTCTGATTCAAGGGAAGTATGCAGTGGAAATCCTGAAGAGGTTCAGGATGTTGGATTGCAAGGCAATGGCATCCCGGGTAGGTTCATTTGGTCGCAACAAAACATGTGATAAGATGCCTTAAGGGTACATTGGATTATGGTCTCAGGTATGTGAGAGAGCATGAGTTAATATTATATGGATATTCAGATTCAGATTGGGCCGTCATTATTCCTGATCAAAAGAGAACTTCGACATATTGCTTTAGTCTAGGCTCCAGTATGGTTTTGTGGAGAAACATGAAGCAATCATGTGTAGCACTAAGTATGGTTGAGGATGAATATGTGGCAGCATGTCAATCATGTAGAGAAGCAATGTGGCTTGAGAAGCTGCTATCTGGGCTATTTGGTCTCAAACTGGAGGCAACCTACATTTGGTGTGACAACCAGAGTTGCATGAAGTTATCAGAGAATCCGGTGTTCCATGATAGTTCGAAGCACATCAAGATCAAATATCACTATATCAGGGATATGGTGCAGTAGTAAGGCTCCAATACGTGACTATCGAGGAGCAGGTTGCAGGCGTATTGACCAAGCCACTATCGAGGACAAAGTTCAATCACTTCATGGACAAGCTTGGTGTGGTCCCTCTTCATAGACCCTCTTCAGAGAGAGTAACATGGTATAGATGCATTGCGGGGTAGCGGATGTCTTGGGGACATGTTGTAGCTATTTGAGAGTTACCCACAAGCCTTGGATGCATTGGTTGTGAAGTCACAAGGGTGCACATGATGAGGTACAAATGCATTTTGGGGTAGTGGATGTCATGGTGGCATGTTGAAGCTATTTGAGAGCTACCCACAACTCTTTGATTCATTGGCTGTGAATTCGTGTTGTACTATGGATATCCGATGATGTATAGATTCATATTTTCAACAATGAATGATCATGACCTTGTGTGGCAACAAAGAATACATTCCTAGTTAAGAGGGAGCGTTGATATTTTGATGTAACTAAGGAAGATATTCTTTTGTATTTTTATTGTTCAAACCTCGAGAAGGTTATTGTAATCTTATTGTATAAATCGACTCAAAATAAATTATTATTTTATTTTTATCCTTATTGTAAAAGTCAAAACGGCCCCTCTTAGGGTTGAGTCTCTTTGGGAGTCAATTTATGTGTATAAATAGAGGTTGAGTTCCTCTCATTTGTATACACACACAACTAGCCTTCTCTTGTGTATTTGGAGCATAGCAAATGTATAAATAGAGGTCGAGTTCCTCTCATTTGTATACACACACAACTCGCCTTCTCTTCTGTATTTGGAGCATAGCAAAGAAGGTCTAGCACAAGAGGTTTTGGTTTCTTGGGCTTTGGTATCTTGGTTTTGGTCTATTTGTGGAGAGTTATAATGTGACATTGTACTGGTTAAATGAATCTATATTGAAGAATTGGTTGTTGGGATTTCTCCCCCACTAGGGTTTTCCACGATATATCTTGTGTTCTGTGATTGTTTATCTTTCAGTGATCCTATTACATGCAATTGTTAATGAATGTTAAAGAAGATAACTATAACTTCTAGTGATTGTTTATCTTTCAGTGATCTTATTACATGCAATTGTTAATGAATATTAAAGAAGATAACTGTAACTTCTAAAATTATAACGGTTTGTGGGACAAGGGACCCCCTTCACCTAGTTATTTGACTGGTAAAGTCTACTGAGGTATGCATACCCTACATCCCTGTACATTTGAACTTATGACTTCTTAGAAGAAAACACATGTCCTTAATCATTAAATCCACAAGAGATAAAATTTTTAAACCTTCAATCAAGATAAATGTAATAAACAAGGATTAGTTACAATCAACACACAGATGATATAAATCCCAAGTAACCCTGTATTTTATCCTTTTAAAACTTTGGCAAATTCAGAATAGGGTTTAAATAAATCTATGCTAATTCTATGAATGAGGATAATCCATACAAGTTCGGATATCTAACAGCTGTGGATATGCAATCTCCTGACAAAAATTCCAATATCATCTCTAACCAGGAAGACTATGTTAACTTCATATGGCCATGACGTTGATATGAAACCACATACCAAAGGAAAAGGGATCTATGATCTCTCTTTCATTTTCATTGGGGAACGCAGGGGTATATAATGACCAGAGGCGCAACATTCCTTTGGAGCCTTCGTCATATTTAAATGGGCATGATGCGCACGAACTGGATCAGCCTCCCAAAATAACAATCTCGATATTAAAATTTTGCCGAAATTGCAATTCCTGTCAAAAAGATGCAGTGATGCACGGAAGGAAACAGAGGACTGCAAATCTAACGCTGCTCACGTGACTCCCATCCCCATGGAAGAAAAGAGTCGCCATCTCTTCTGCTGTCACAGTTGCAGATATCAACTGCAGTGGCAGACTATAATGATAGAGAACGACATGTCGCCATACGAGATACATATGGTAGTCATTGAAAACGCTGATCTGACACGATGGTATGGAGGTCGTTCGATCCTGAAATGTCGCCATATTCTTCTCTGAGCAACTTACCCTCGCTGTTGTCAGTAGTAGTCAACCTTGAAATTATCGTTGTATTCTAATGGCATTCATTTTGCAGTAAAATGTTTATGTGAATCATACTGTAGTAAAAAGATTTGACAAGAATGTTTTCAACGTCGCAGTTATCCTTTTGTTCTGATGTGATTAATTTTGCAGGAAAAAGTTTATCTGAATCCTATTGTAGTAAAAAGATTTGACAAGAATTTCAAATATAATCAGAGTTTTACTATGAATGAAGATCTGTACATGGCAGGAATTTTCAGTAAAGAATTTTATTATTCAGCCTTCGGGCATGGTGAACAATCCTGTCCAGAGCTTTCATCAATGGATGCTCGTACCATCTTTGACAGCCTATATTTTGCTTTGTTATGGGTGGCACTGACCACGCCATTATTTAATGGTTAAATGCCAAACAGATACGGCGATGTTTCATTAATACTAATATATTCTGTGTAGCCATTATTATGGGTGGCACTGACCATGACATTAAATAATGAATGAATGCATGCCAAACAGACCCCAGCAGTGTGTTATATTCTGGGTTATACATTACTATCACAGCCGCTAACTCGCGGCTGGTGAACGCCGGCGGTTTACGGCTGTTAAATTTTTGACTGGTGATGACAGAATAGAAATGTGACCATTTTAATACCTTAATATTTTTTAATCAGGTAGATTTGGCAATAAGTTATTAAACACAGTAATTTTTAAACACGATTAGGTAAATGTAAAAAAATAAACATATAAATGGATGTATTTATAACAGCTCGGAAGTTAATGGATGAAATCAGAGTCATTCATTTATTGTGACGACTAAGAATATTCTAGGCATATTTAATCTTGTCCATAGAAAACGTATTAAGAAATAAAAATCTATTAAATGTGTCCATTATCAATAGGTGTAAGCCTTTCGACGTAATTAGATTGAAGCATTCTCCATTTAACTATGTATATCCTAACCATGGATATAAATAGAATTTTATAATGATTGAAGTTTCACACAAATAAGTATTTTATTTAAGTTTCAGGTAGGGTAGGGTAAACAATGTAGAATAAATTAATCCATGTTCTGCGAATTAATTTTTGTAGGTGATATTTTGTGGGGATATTTGTCAGAAATCTAGTAAGAAATGATTAGTTTTGCAGATTTGAGTGATCATTTATGTATAATCGGAATGCCTCAAGGGTTTTTTCACATGCTGAATCAATTTCTGCATTCAGAAATGGATTTTAAAGAATAAAAATTAGTGATTTCGTTTTGTTTTTCTTTAAATGGAAAAACTTTTCATTTTCAAATTTTAAACACATCAAAGTAACAAAATTTTAGGAGTTATATATGGTCTATGGACTAATTTTATATGCTTTTTCAAAAAAAAAAAAAAATTGGTGGATTCTCATTTTTTAATTATGTAAAATTAAATTAATTTACCTTAAAAAAACCCATTTTTTATAAAAACAATATAAAAATTTTAGAAATTTAAATATTTAAAAAAATATATTGTAGAACATTTTATATTTTGAATATTAAAAACCAAGAAAATTAGTTAAAATTTCTACATTTTAAAATAAATTTTCATTTTTATGTAAAAAATACTTAAAATTCTCTTAGTTCATTACTATGAATAACATTTCAAAGTTCCAACCAACAAAATGCCTTTTCATGACAACCTCACTAGAGTTAAATCTACTTTGAATATGTTGGAATTTGTGTCAAACTTCTAATTTCTCTTGTTTAATCAAATATTAATACATTAATGAATGAGCCATGGAAATTCAAAATTTGGTAACACTTATTAATATATAATACCACTTCTTAATATATAATACCACATTGATCCAACTAAAAAGGTTGTTTTTTT